>CM049808.1:21990163-22365667 GCA_027422405.1 Ptychobarbus kaznakovi | reverse complement strand
ATTAAGTACATTAATAAAGGCTGTAAATGCTGTAAAAATATTGTTCATTGTTAGTTCATGTTAGTTAATGCATTATGCACTCTCAGAAATAAAGGTACAAAAGCTATCTTTTCAAAAGGTACACTTTTGTACCTATCAGGTTCAAATATGTACACTGTGAGTACTAATATGTACCTTTAAGGTACCAAAATGGACCCTTTAGGTGCAAACATGTACCTTTTGAAAAGGTACCGCCCCAGTGACAGCTTTTGTACCTTTATTTCTGAGAGTGTGCCTAACTAATGTCAATGGTACCTTATTGTAAAGTTTTATCAAAATATTGACTCTATACCCCTGAATTTATTTTTTATATATTTCAGAAATCCTATGCAAAGCTTAATAGAAGCACTCATGCTCACAGTCTCAGAAGAAGCATGAGTGACCTGCAACATGAGCCCATCAAGGACTTGTCTCAACATGTAGTCAAAACAGTTTAAGACTTTTCACACCCACTGCTGGCAGGGAATGATCTATAATTTACACTCTTCAATCCAATTGATAGTTGTCTCAGTGTTCATGGTGGAACACTCTAATGTTTTAAGCATGCGTTTGGAGCATTTTCTCATTGTGTTTTCACAGAATCGTCGATTCTCTGAGTAGATTAAATGCAAGCTTGTACTTTGGGTAACAAAGTGCTTCACAACCGAAGTGCACATTCACTCTGATAAATACAGGCAGTTTTGATTTCATGTTGAGGCCCAAGATTGTCACATTTCTTACATTATATGTATGCATATTTGCAATTCTATTAGTTAAACTACTTTTCAGCCATTACCTTCAACATGCATGAAAATAATAGGAAAACAAAGCCAAAACCCAGACTTTTGGTCAATTTAGAAATCCTGGTCAGGACATCGTTGGGGAAAAAAAAGAGGACATATGGTCATCATAAATGCAATTAAAATCCTATAATTGTTTAGTTTATATTTATATTTTCTTAACACAGTTCCTGATCTTATTGGGAATGATTTATTGTGCATGATATTCCAATGATATTCTGAAACAGCTTATTTTTTCTGTGTGTGCTGATGCCATTTTGAGATATAGTAAACTATGTTGTGAAATATAATAAACTAGGTTGTGAAATGGTTGTGAAATAAAGTAAACTAGGTTGTGAAAATGCTGATTCGTGTGCTTTTCAAGTGTTGCAATCTAAACAATTGACATGTTGATTGTCATTAAGCTCTTTTTTGGGCCTAAAAGCGTGTAACTATTTAAACCAGCAGCCAGCAGTATATATGCATGTAGATGGTAGAGCAGTGTTGTAGCGGTGCCCGTGTTTGTCTGACTGTAACGCAGTGCTGTCTGACTCTCTTGAGAGGTTGTTTGGCTGTTATGTAACACACTCCCTGGGGAAACGGCTACTTTCCTGCCCAACAACCCACCTTTTATGTGCTCATCCCTGTCTAACAGTCTCTCTCTTCCTTGTTTTTCTCCTCAGTGTTGTTTTATTTCTCTTCTGCTTCACTGTATTTCACTGCAATCCACAATAGGGGAAAGTATTATACAAGATCTTTTGACTGTGTCCATGTGGACAAGTATTATGCATAAATAACCTATAAGCTTTAGTTGAGGAGTAATTTGACTGGATCTATTCTAATGCATTTTTTATATATGAAGTCCAGTAGGTTGTCACTCCTTGTTGTGATGCAGAATAGCACTGGTCACGTGATTGTAAGACGTTGTTCTCTTTACGCTCTCCAGTGGTCACAGATAGACGTGCACAGTGTTTCCACTTCATGAGTTTCATCTGGATTTGGGTGAGTTGCATGAATGACATGTTCATTTTAATTCACATTTTAATACAGTTTTAAGAAACAGTTTAACAGAAAAAAAAGTTATGTCATTATTTACAGAATTCTGTTTATTTTTCTTATTGCTGTTCATGGTGTTTCATTTTCATATAATAAAGTGAATGAGCACAAGAACTTCCCAAACGTGAAGAAACAGCACTACACAATATATTTGTGACACGCGGTCTTTCACAGGGAGCGAAGGTCAAAGAGCAGAAGTGTGACTTCTCTAATCTTCTGCTACATTTACATTTATTCATTTAGCAGATGCTTTTATCGAATCCAACAACATAAGCAATTCAATTTAGTTCATTCCTAAGTGACCTTTGACCTTGGAACGGTGGCGCTCAACTGGAGGGTTGTGTCTGTTGAATGAATTAATGAATAAATAATTAAAATGGCACACAATGATCACATAAGATACTCCATTTGGTTAGATATCATTTATAATTTCTATCCCAGTAGGCCATGTATTTTAGTAGGCAGTGTTATTTTAGTATTTATTTTTATTATTTAAATATCTATATAGTTTATTCATTTTTATGTTTTATTTAAGTTAAACTGGCTGAAAGAGAACTAGCTGAAATTAAATAATTAGTTCATTTTATTTCAAGTCACGATTTCCTGGTTTTAGTATAAGTTTACTATAATAATAACCCACAGGAGCCAAGTAAAAATAAAAAGGCAGATAACTGCAAGCTGAGCAGCTCTTTTCAAGTGTTATAAGTACTGATATTTTTTTAAGTATAAATTGTGCTTGTTTAACTCCACATTTCCTAACAGACTTTCACACCAAGCATGGGAATTCAGAAGCAGCCAAAGGTGTTTATGGTTATTTTATAGCTAATTCTGTTTCATGCGCAGAATGTTTTAGTAAAGTCATCATCACACATCATTAACACATATTGAGCTGAGAGCAGAACGGCCCAATGCACAAAACAGCTTTATATGAAGCTGTATATTGAAGATCTTTAAATATGTCCTACCTCTCGTCTAAACCGCAGCGCAAAAGAAACAGTTGTAAAATGAATTAAAACCACATTAATGGGTAGAAGAAAACATGTAATGAGGATTATATCTAATATGGTGGGCAACTTATAATGTATTTGTTTATTTCTCAGTATATAATACGCATAGGCACATTTTCAGCATTTTATCACATATCAGAATTATTGCAAAATGATATATGCATATAAAGAAACATAAGATAGTTCTGTCCTACTTCTATAATGGATTAAAAAAAATAATCCATGCTGAATAATTGTCCAACAGAGGGCAGTCACTCCCTACTGTTTAATTTACTTCATCAACAGTGATAAAGGAAATATAATATTACAAATGTCATAGTTTTGAAGCAGTAAAAGAGTGCCTTGATCGCACCAGTGAGGACTGAGGAAAGAAGAAACGGTCAAAGATCAAGTCAAAATGTCTCCAGCAGCCAATGTCCATTTAATGCTTTTGTCTTGTTTCAAGACTAAATGAAGAAAGCACACAAATTATAAACCCAAACTCTGACTTGAAACCGATTCTTAACGTGAAGCTCAGAACAAAGACACAAACTATAGAAAGTTTCACCTGAAGCGTATCTTGATCTCGTTTGAACACGCATTGATGTCAGATAAGAGCTGGTGTTGAGTTTTCATGGAAAGTTCTCAGCTGGATGGACGGTTTTGACATTGACCCACATTATTTCCACTGATTGCTGCTGTCACTTAAAACATGTGCAGCCTTTATAACAGAGCGAGGACAGAAGTGAAAACACAATCCTCCGGCTTCAGTTTTGGCAGATTCCACATCGCACCGTCCTCAGCATTATTTGCTTTGTTCATTACAAGGATTGAACTCTTAAAACATCTGAACTAGATTACAAAATATCAGACTGCAGGTAACTGCAAATTAAATGAACTTTTCTGTGCCAATTTCCAACAGTATACCGTTCAAAAGTTCAAAATATCTTATATATCATATACAGTAAATATGATAATATTGTGAAATATTATTACAATATAAAACAGCTGTTTTCTATTTCAATGCATTTTAAAATGTAATTTATTTCTGTGATGGAAAGCTGAATTTTTAGCATAATTACTCCAGTCTTCATTGTCACATGATCCTTCAGAAATCATTCTTAGTGTTATCAGTGTTGAAAACTGTTTTTATCTTTTTGTGGAAAAAGTGATACTTTCTTCCATTTTATGATCAATTCAGTAATAAAATTGAATTTATATAAAATATATATTTTTTTTTAACATTATAAATGACCTTACTGTCAATTTTGCTCAATTTAATGCATCCTTGCTGAATTAAAGTATTAATTTCATCCTAATGTAAAAACAGTCATATAAAAAGAAGCAGGACAGAAAATCTACAGATCAGACCATTTAAGATTACACTCCCTCTCCATTTGTATTTTAGACTTATGCATGATTATTCAGGGCTGAGATATGTATATTTTAAAATAGAATGGTGAGTTTATATAATCAGCTCATATTCATCTGATTAATGAAGGGATGAATGTGGGAGAAGAGAGCAGAGGGGCTGATCTGTGCTTTTCTTTTTATAGTGGAGACTTTAAACTCCTGCGCTGTTCATCATGAGTAGGAGATCGCAAAAAATATGCTGAAGTTATTGAAAAATTAATATAGCACCAACATATTAGTATGTATGCACACGATTTACCTGCATGTCAGAAAAAGAAAAATCTCCATTTCGACATTCACGTTTATCTAAAGGATTTAAAGGATCATGTGCATTTTTCATCTTATTTTTTTCTTAACATCCACTTATGATGCAATTCATTCCCTGATAATTTCTCTCTGATCTCTAGAATTAAACAGGTCATTGATAGCACAGATGAGTGATAGCGCTTTGGGATAAAATAATGAAGCCATGCTAACCAGACAAACCTTGAACTTGCTAAGCAGCGATCTTCAGGCATTGTGACCTGTCGCTGACCCCTAACCGTGGCCCAGAACCCGGCCGTGATCCAGACCTCATCGATACCCGAGACCCAGGAGAAGAGCCCGAGCTGGGGCCTCGAGAGGAGGCCCGTGACGCCCGCCGCTGGAGGTTTCGGGAGATGGAGCGGTGTAGATTCTTGTTGGAGGATCCAGACCTCATCGATACCCGAGACCCAGGAGAAGAGCCCGAGCTGGGGCCTCGAGAGGAGGCCCGTGACGCCCGCCGCTGGAGGTTTCGGGAGATGGAGCGGTGTAGATTCTTGTTGGAGGAACAGGCTGCCATGCTGACCAGCCAAGGATGCTGAAGAGTTTCCTCAGCGGTCATCCGGCGCTCGGGCTCAAGGGTCAGGAGACGGTCGATGAAGCTTTTGGCCAATGTAGATACTGATTTCCATGGCTGAAAGACAGATTGGGAGAGAAAAGTTTGCCAGTATAATTAAAGTCCATTTATATCGCTCCCTCCGCAAACTGTGAAAGGTATAAAACAAAAACACTGCAATTTCACACACTGAAAATTTGCCATACAGTAATAAATAAGGTCAAAAACAAAATAAAAATAAATCAACAGTGAAATGTGCCATACAATAATAGATAAGTTCAAATATAAAATAAAAAAATAATCAAGAGTAAAATGTGCCATACACTAAATAATTATGTTTAAAAGTAAAATAAATAAAATAAATCAACAGTGAAATGTTCCAAACATTAAATAGTTACGTTAAAAAACAAAATAAATAAAACGTATGTGTGTGTGTGGTATATTATATATATATATATATATATAAATGTATTCATATGTCATTGTTTTATCTAGATTTATTTTATTATTTTATGTATTGACCTCAGCCTTTTATTGTGTATTTAATACACAACATTTAAAATGCGCCGCTAAAACTGAACCCATTCATTTCTATAATTGGGATCCTTCTAAAGGATATTCAGAGAAGGTTTCAGTATGTTTTCACAATACATACACATCTCTTATTGCACAAATCAAAGACAATCTGAAATGGTTTTGCATTCAGTCTGTGTTTAGAACAGCACCAACTCATTACCGGTCTGAGAGCCAGCACAGCGCAGCTATGGCTGTAAATGTCACTGCGTACACAGACACGGATTCTGCCGGACCGCCGTCTTCTGACCACCAATGACTTCTGCCTCTTAAGCTGCATTAGATATACAACATGGCATTCTCACCTCGCCGCCGTCTGAATGTGAGGACATCAGTCAATAAATGCCAGCGGTTCTCAGTAGATCTGTGACTCATCGCTAATGTGAAGTTAATAACCATCTCTGGCATAAGAGAAGCACTCAGAGGATTTGAATCTATGGTAAAACAGGACAAAAACAAAACAAGAAAAACATGCAAGAGTAAACACTGAATTGCAAAAAGTTGATAAAATAGGTGATTATGATTATAAATTGGGTGAGCGACGAACAGGAAGATAGCAGATTATAAACATCCTGGTTTAGAATAATACACAAAAGTACCTGGAATAATTATTTAGAATGAACATCTTTCTTTCTTTCTTTCTTTCTTTCTTTCTTTCTTTCTTTCTTTCTTTCTTTCTTTCTTTCTTTCTTTCTATCTTTCTTTCTTTCTTTCTTTCTTTCTTTCTTTCTTCTTTCTTTCTTTCTTTCTTTCTTTCTTTTCTTTCTTTCTTTCTTTCTTTCTTTCTTTCTCTCTTTCTTTCTTTCTTTCTTTCTTTCTTCTTTCTTTCTTTCTTTCTCTTTCTTTCTTTCTTCTTTCTTTCTTTCTTTCTTTCTTTCTTTCTTTCTTTCATTATTTCTTTCTCTCTTATTTCTTTCTTTCTTTCTTTCTTTCTTTTTTCTTTCTTTCTTTCTTTCTTTCTTCTTTCTTTCTTTCTTTCTTTATTCTGTTCTTTCTTTCTTTCTTTCTTTCTTTCTTCTTTCTGTCTTTCTTTCTTTCTTTCTTTCTCTCTCTCTTTTCTCTTCTTTCTCTTTCTTTCTTTCTTTCTTTCTTTCTTTCTTTCTTTCTTTCTTTCTTTCTTTCTTTCTTTCTTTCTTTCTTTCTTTCTTTCTTTCTTTCTTTCTTTCAAAAATGTACTAATAAACATAATAATTTTGAAAACTAATACATAACTATATAATGACAATTAAATAACAATGAAGAAATAAATACATACATAAATATTGACCGACTAAAAAAATATTTTGAAAAACTAATAAATAGTTAATAATTATTTTGTAGATATTTTGACCAATAGTTACAATTAGATAACAAACAAAAAAAATAGTAAAATAAAATCCTTGCTGAAATGTGATGTAATTGCTAAACTAATAAAGCAGAAACGCTATCTATGTTTTTGTTAAAACATAAACTTTTTCTAATAATTTCTAATATTGGGATTCTTCAAAAAGGCTATAAAAAGCAACAGGACAATAATAACAATAAATATTAATGTGAAAATTTTTTTTAATATAATTTGTTGATAATTTGTTGTAATTATCAATAATTTTATTATTTAAAAATATATTATGATGAAAATCATAATAATTATTAATAAAACCCAAAATAATTGTTCTGAATAAGATTGTTCTATATTGAATATTGGTATAAAACATTAAACTTACTGTAGAAGTAATATTCGCTGTGATTTCAACATCTTTTTCCTTACGCATTATTTACACGGACTGCAAAAGTTGATGATAACTGGGTGCTACTCTGAGGTCAACATGAGGTCACATGACCATAGCATTATGATGCACATCAAACCGTCTCGTTGTAAGTAGTAAGCTAGTATTTCATTCTGAACACTCGCTCCCACACATCCAGGAAAGACAATTAATCAGCCTTGAAATTGACAATTGCAGTCTGCTGCTGACGAATGGATTTTAAAGAGCAGGTTTCATTCAAACCCGCACAGAAACACTTTCAAAAAAAGTTTTACAAGAAAACATTAAAGTGCATTAGTCTCGCTGCGGTCTGTGTCAGCCGAAGTAAAGAATCCAGCAATTTCATCAAGAAAAAGAGAGAAATCTGACATCAATAAAACATAGCGAGAGCCAAACGACTATCTCTGGTGTTCTGCGGTGCAATCTATCATTCTGTGTATTCATGTGGTTAAATATATATATGTATATATCTGTGCAGAAGTGTGGGTCCATGCTCTGCGTGCATGCATGTGTTTAACCTATAAAGGACAGCCGACTAATTTCTAATTACACCATTTGAATTCACAGCGAGATGCAGATAAAAATGAATCTTGTTTTTAAACGTGGTTGTTTTGGGTTCTCCAGAGTCTTTAATAAGTGTGTGAGTATCATCTGTGTAGTATTTAATGAGAGAGATCATCAGGTCAAACGAGTGAGATGAAACAGATTGGCGCTGAAGTATCTCAGGTGTGTTCGGCTCACAGCGTGTCGCCACTGCGAGATGTTGTGATTAACTTCAACATTAATATACATGAAATACAAGTAGAACTTAAAAATAGAATGCAAATTAAAAATCCATGGAAACACTAATCAGAAACCAAGCAGGATATTAACAAATAAGGAGATCTCAAAAAATAAGTATTAATATACATGTACCAATTTCTTGTTTTTTTGTCGTTTCAAAAATCAAATTTTTAAGTAAAAATGTAATTAGCATTACAAAAACTAAATGCAAACCTACAAAGTGCAAATGTTAAAAATATATTATGGAAATTTTGGAGTTTTTTTGGAGAAAATACTATTTCTGTCTTTCTACATAAAATTTGTATGTTTAATTTACACTGTAAAAAAATGGTTTCTAAAAGTAGTTTCAACTTAAAATAATTTGTTACCACGCTGACTTAAAATGTTTAGTTTAGTCAACTTGAAAATTTTAAGTTACTCAATGTTAATTTAAGGGACAACTGGAATATTTTAGAGTTAACTAAACAAAAAAAATTGAGGCAGCGGGGTAAAAAATTATTTTAAGTTTTACAGCGTACCTGCCATTTATTTGTGTATTTTTATGTTGCAAAATTTACTAGCAATTTCTGAGTGAAAATTATTTTCAAGTTATTTTTTTTTAGACATTATAATATTTTTTTATATTTGTTTTGTGTGTGTTACCACTTCTTTGTTTATTAAATTATCTAATACATTTATATAATATAGTACAATTTTAAGTTGTTAAACTATTGTTTTATTTTAGAATTTAATCACTTTCCTTTGTGGTGATTTTGAAAAAAAAATTGGTTTGCCTTTGCTTTGAAATGCTTTTTAATTTGGGAAATTCAAACATGTTAATTAAAGAGTGATTGTTTGTGAAACCTAGAAATTCTGAAATAAAAACTGTTTTAAAGTCTACTACTTCTTTTTTTTATTCTACATGAACACGCGACATGCAGCTTTAAACAGATGCATGGTAAAGCTGCACAAAAAAGAAATGAAAATAATAAATACTCAATGCAATTATCCAAATAGGTCAAACGGCCAGACTTTAAGTCCATTAAGAGTCACCGCAGGTGCAGTGGCTTTATAGCTAGTGTATCTAGACAAATTAATGCCATGGTGGATATTAACCCACTTATTACAGTCTTGCTCTACAGCAAATATATTGTGACTCCGTAGTCCCAAACCAAAAAAATAATAATAAATAATTCCCACGTGTCTGATTACGGTCTGTGAGCAGCAGGATTACAAATAGCTTTATAGTTAATGTTCTTTCTCTTCAAGAGAACAGCAATTATTGTTGTACAATTGCAACTATAATTTCACAGCTCTAGGGGCTGGAAGTGATAAAGAAATGTGTGTGTCTGTGTGCGTTTGCAGTTTAAAGGTGATAAAAGCCCTGTGGTGAATCTCCTCTCCCCTCTGATTACCACCTCTCACCTCTCTCACATACACACAACGCGCACGCACGCACGCACGCACGCACGCACGCACACACGCACGCACACACGCACACACACACACACACACACTTGAGACGAGGCGAGTGGACGTGGTGTGGGTGACGCATCAGTCAGGTAGCTGGTGGCTGTTTACACAGGTGACCGGATTTCACCTTCCCACACACACAAACACTGTTTGTCCTTTAATTCACACTCGGCTGGATATTTCATCACTCTGCTGGGTCATTCCAGGCATCTCAGTGCTGGTGGTCAGGTTAGGCCATCATAAGCTCCATTATGAAGAGAATACTCATACAAATGAATATACTATCATTACAGTAGCCCCAAATATTTGCCTACTTAAGGCACAGTTAAAAATGTATGATTGCCATTATGGCATTAGATTAAATATATATTTTGGTTCAAATGTTTGGGGACGGTAGATTTTGTAACAAAACACTTACGGCTGCCATTTTTTTTATTAGAAATATACAGTAATAACAGTAATACCGTGAAATATTATTACAATTTAAAATATCTATTTTAATAATGATAAAAAAAGAGAATGAGAGAATGCGCTCGCCCTGAGGCCATCCAAGATGTAGATGAGTTTGATTCTTTATCAGAACATATTTGGAAAAATGTAGCATCACATCACTTGCTCACCAATGGATCCTCTGCAGTGAATGGGTGCCGTCAGAATGAGAGTCCAAACAGCTGATAAAAACATCACAATAATCCACAAGTAATCCACACTGTACATTTTTAAGAAACAAATCCATAATTAAGATGTTCTTAGGTTCAAACCGTTGCTTCTGGAGTTATCCATAATATTATATTCTCCTGATGTTTCACTGGAAGAAGTGTTATCATGGATTACGGACTTAATTGTCGGCTTAAAGTTAAAATGTTTTAATGATGGATTTTCACTTCAAGACCGGAGTCATGTTGATTACACGTGGATTGCTGTGATGTTTTTAATCAGCTGTTTGGACTCTCATTCTGACGGCACCCATTCACTGCAGAGCAAGTGAGCAAGTGATAAAAATGCTAAATTTTTCCAAATCTGATATAGAAACAAACTCATCTACATCTTGGATGGTCTGAGGGTAAATTCAGCACATTTTAATTTGGACTGAACTGTTTCTTAAAACACATAAAACACATTGTGTGAGGAAAAGCATTGTGACACTCACATCTCCATGGAAACTGTAGCTGCCCCTGAGAATGGCCCTGAAGAGTCGCGGTCGGCTGCTCTGGTCGAAGGGCAGCGAGCCGCTCAGCAGGATGTAAGTGATGACTCCCAGCGCCCACATATCCACAGCGCTGTTACAGGGTCTCTGCGCCAGCATCTCAGGGGCCAGGTACTCCGGCGTGCCGCAGAGCGTCCTCACAGCCCAATCTTTAGCCTGACAGCTCTTCTCAGCATCTACAGGGTCAAAATTTGCATCCTGAGTCGTAACAGCAGTTTCTTCTCTGCTTTGAAATGACGCCGCTGTCTTGTTCTCCCAACAAGCGAGTCCAAAGTCTGTTATGATCAATCGCGAGTCCTGTCCCGGATGGTAGTACAGCAGGTTTTCGGGTTTGAGGTCTCTGTGGATGACGCCCAGCGTGTGTAGATAGCGCAGCCCGCTGGACACCATCATCAAGGCCTTGGTGGCATCTCGTTCTCTGAAGGTTCCTCGGGCGACCACGCGCTCCAGGAGCTCTCCTCCCGTGGCCAGCTCCAGAACCAGATAGATGCGATGCTGCGTCTCGAACACCTCGGCCAGGTGGATGACGTTGCTGTGGTTCACCCGCCGCAGGACCCCGAGCTCTGCCTGACAGGCCTCGTGACCCTCCCGACCTTTGACCTCCAGAAGTTTGATGGCGAAGGGTTGGCGTGTGCGTCTGTGCTCAGCTCGAACCACTCGGCTGAAGCTGCCGCGGCCGATCAGAGCCTTGATGTCATACCTAAAACAGATATGAACACCTGTGAGATACTATTACTGTTTTCAGTCATATTTATTATTATTTTTTAATTTTTATATATTTTGCATTTTCATTATAATTGTTGACAATTTTAATAAATTGGTTTTGTGTTTTTATCATTTTTACATTTTATATAACAGTCTATAATTTTTTTTTTTTTTTTTTTATATCTTACAATTTATTTTTAATTTGAGTTATTTTTTATAATTTTGTTGTGCGTTTTTGTCACTTTTATTAGTTTTTTGTTAACACTTTATTTTAAGGTGTCCTTGTTACACATTACACGTACTTACTATTATAATAACAATAAATGATGCATAATTACATGCAAGTATCCCTAATACTAACTCATAACGTATAAGTACATGTAGTTAATTAATATTACTCAGTACTTAAATGTATAATTATACTGTAACACGGACACCTTAAAATAGAGTGTAACCATTTTAAATTTTTATTTAAATATGTTGATATAGTATTTATTACTTTTTATTTTAGTTTTGGGTATTTTAGTACATTAAGTTACAAGGTTATTCATAGTATTAGTTTTATTCATATTTTAAATTAGTTTTATTTTCATATTTTCTGTTTTCTTTCTAGGCCATTTTTATTTATTTAATATGTGTATTTGTTTATTTATTTTTACAGCAAGCTAAACTAATACATTTGAGAAAGTTGCCTTAAGTTTAAGATTTCTATTTTGTTTAATTTAATTTTAATTCCAGTTAAAGTAACTTGTTTTATGGTTTAAGTTTTAGTTGTAGTTAACTATAATAACCATGAATGTGAAAATAAGAAATGTTTCCTTGGCAACTAGTATGCTTAAAATAAAGTTTAAATAAAAATAAATATTTTTTTGATTTTATTTTTTATTTAAGTCATTGTTTAATTTATTTCAAGTAACAAAATATATTTTTTACTGGTTTTATTTTAGTTAACTTTAATGCCCAGAAGCATCAGCTATGAGAGACCAGTGTGTTGCTGTAATTTGATGCATCAAATTAAATGACATCATATTATTTCATAAATAAGATTTCATTATTACTTTTAGGCTGATATTAAATGCTGTGAGTGGCTGGTGGACTAATAAATATAATAAAGCATTTAATTATAGCAGGGATCTGCAATTGACACGTCGTGTTTGATATCTTAATTCTGCCATCAAGTCTAAAATAATATTTATGGCATTGTGAAGCATAATTCATAAAGGTTATGTTAGGATTGCAATACTAGCTTAGTGCTTACTGCATACTTTTGAAAGACATTAATGCTTTTAAACACAAAGGACACATTCAAATTGATCAAGACATTTATAATGTTACAAAATATTGATAATCCTGAAATAAAATATATTAAACTAGAAAGTGGTTATTTTAAACTGTAATAATATTTAACATCAATGCAGTTTTTACTCTATTTTCAATAAAATAAATGCAGACTTCAAAAACATTTAAAAAATAAATCTTACCGCCTCCAGATGTCTGAATGGTAGCGTATAAAACAACATTTGGCTTACCTTGCAAATGCATACAGAAAATGCACATATTGTGCACAGCGTAGCGTACATTCTGCATATACTTGTACTATTTTTGCAGTACTACAGATGCTATTCTGTAAACACAACATCCGTACCTCGCTGTGACGCGCGGATCAAACTTTGCACGAAACTTTGCATTAGTATTCGTCATCCGCTCCTCCAGATGAACCGATTCTTTGACTCCTTCTGATATTCCTCCTCGGGAAGCTCTTCTGTCACTTCTCCTCCTCCAAAGCCAAGCTTGTTGTTTCTCTTTACACTTTTCCCCGTCGGTCTCTTGTTTCTTGAAGTTCACAACAGAGTTGATAAGGCAGAAATATCCATTTTTAGAAGGCTCAGGTAACACTTTGCCAGAACTACTTCCCATTATAAACACCTTACAGGGTGAGATGCATGGAAATCATCCACCCAGATGCTGTTAGATGGGCTGACACTTGCCTAAGTGAATAAACCTTCACAGATCCTCCTGTTGGAGGCATGACTTTGGGCTGGTTTGAAGAGCAGCTTTTGCGCACCTGCACACGACTGCTGCATTTTCAGCACAAGTGCAACATCTCGCACCTGAGTGACGGCTGTTTGATCCACGGCTGTTTCAGGAGCCTTTTAACAACACCATCATTGCCTTGTAACAAAACAAAGAAAGCTTGATCATCTGTGGATGCAGAAATATACATCTTGTATTTTTAAACACCTGTCACAGTAACAGTTTGAAACGGATACGGTTATATTTATACAATTATGAAAAAGGCAAGGTTTTATCATAAAAAAAGATAACACAGTAGAAAAATACACTTGTGAATCCATGAAATAAAACGAAATACAACACAATACAATTAAACGCAATAAAATAAAATAAGCATATGTTTAAAAAAAATAATAATGTTACACTTTTTAAAATGTCTACTTGCACACACTAAACAAGTCAAATCTATAAAGACAAACGACTAAGTTTAGAAAAACGTTAATTATCAGTAAAAAAAGAGCACCATTTCCTGAAAATGACCCATGACCCTTCGTGTAGGCTTATTAAGAGAAGGGAAATATGTGGAACATTAATATTAATGGAATATATTCATAGACAAATATCCACCCAATATAGACCATGTTCATTTTAATGACATTTTTTCCAATAATCATTCAAATTTAAAATGACGGTCCGCTGAAGACTGAACCGTTCCCAGTTCATAGGAAGGTACAATTTCACAAAAGATGATACTCATAGACTGAGATAAGATCGTTTTTTTATTCATATTTGGAATGTTTTTATTTTTAGATTGTTCATTTTAATTTAAGTAACATTCCTAATATTTGTATTGCATTTTTTGTCAGTGTAATATTTTACAAAAATGTTTATAGCTTTTTTATTAATGTCAATATAGTTTTTGTTACTTTTTATTTCAGCTTTAGCTATTTTAGTTACAATGTTATTAATAGTATTAATCTGTGTTCATTTTAATTATAGGTACATTTTTTGTAATTTTGCTGTGCGTAGTCATTTTCATATTTTTTTTTTTACATATATATACATATATATTTTTTTTCCCCATCAATTTTAGTTTAGTACATCAAGCTAAACTAATAAAAAAAAGAATGTTGCCTTGGCAGCTATCTGATATAATATAGGTTTAAGTTTTTATTATTATTGATTTTTCAGAAAAGATGTCAGTTTTTACTCCTATACAAAGTATATTACATTTTTAAAAATAGGATATTTTTTTTAATCCTTTTAAGCTAAAAAGTAAAAAAAAAAAAAAACATTCAATATGAACTATTGAAAATTTCTCCTCAAATTCTTCCAAAACCACACCAAAACTAAATTTATTGAATTTCAGCAGAAGCTTAAAAAAAGTTGATATTTAAATGCAACAATTAGAAACTTCATTAAGACTCATGCATTATAAAAGAGCAACAAGCGAGTAATAAACAGTCTAACGCAGTAAATCACTCTGTATACGTCACAAAGACTCCTCAGAACAAGCCTGACAAGCCTGACAAGATTCAGACTGAAACGGTGAAGGAGCGGGCAATTATTTTCTGAAGTTTCATTTCTGATGTTCACGACTCCTGTGAGCTGTAATATATCTGCATAATCCGGCTAACAGCTGATCTTTAATCACAAAAAGCACAAAGCCATCTCCCATCACATTTAAGTGTGCTGTAAATGAAGCTGAATAGAATGAGCACATTAAAAATAATCTTTCTGTGCAGTCTGATAATAATACTGCAGTGCAGAGTCATACCGTCTGGATCCTCATCGCTGGATATAATGAAAACACATCTGCTGGCATTATACTGACACTTTAAAATAATATTAATATACTGAACGCACCTTCAGACGGCCACAAGCATGATTGATAAAGCTGATGTTTAAACACTGCCTCTGTCATTTCCAATGCCTACACTAGAGTGCAATATTGAGTTTTCTATGTTCATGAAAGTCGATGGAAATAAACGGATGAAGAGCGTAATTAACTTGTTTTGACTGCTGTGATCATCCATCGTAATCCCCAGATAATCCAAACCTAATCCATTGCTTAATCTGAAACCTTAATTGCCATGGAAGGACACAATACCGAGGAGCCCAGCAATTATGGCCAGATTTACACTCATATGAAGGGCCTGTTGTGTTTTGCTTGTGATGTCACTTATCAGGCAGCATTATAAATGCAGTCAACACACATGACAAAGTGAATAATCAGACTCGTTTATAATCGTTCAGATGGAGTTGGCAAGAGAAACTTGAATTACTAACCGTTGTCTGGTACAAGAACTTATCATTGATAAACAGGAAATGAGCAGGAGGGGGATGTCAGCATCCTGTCTTATGAAATACAGCGCTATATTACGCTCTTAACTGCTAGTGTAATATCGGTACGAGTGGTCAGACAGAACAATCCAGCTAAATGCACTGATACGCTCAAGCTGAAACTATTTAATGCAGTTTTATCTTGAGAGAATAACAGCCGAGTCTGGAAGTTCAGAAGCCTGGCTTAATATTTACTGAATACAGCATGCTATACACGGCTTACCTCATTCTAAAATGAAGTAAAACAGTAGGGTTTAGTCGGCGATGAACTAACCCTCTAATATATGATGATAGATCGTTTTTAAACATTGATGGTGTGATGTTACTTCCAAACCACCATGCGTGATAACCCTTGACCCTCTCTTTTAATTATATATGTCTGCCCTCAGTACATTATTTCACATCTTAAATGCATGGTTGTCACAGGTGCTGCTCTAGTAAAAGACATGACGCAGGAGTAAACCAAAACAGAGTCTTTTAATGATAAATCCAAACAAGAAAGAGAAGTCATCCAGGAGCACAACATGTAGAATCAAAAACTATAGCAGACAAAGTAACAAGGGAGAACGCAGGCTTTAAATACTAGGCAGGCAATCAGGGAGAAACAGAAACAGGTGTGAGCTAATTAATAACTAATAAGGGAACACAGGAAAACTAGGTCAAGAGGAGCAAAGCAAAACACAACAGAAACTTGACATATGCTACTCATTCAAAATCTGAAATATAGTTTGTTAAATAGAAAATAAATGTATAAATAAATGGGCAAATTAATAAATAACATTTATATTTTTCTATAAATTAAAATATTAATCAAAATATTAAATTATACATTCATTCTTGTTTGAAAGAAAAAAAAATAAGCATATCTTCCTTCGTCATTTATTAATTAATGCATCAGATGGTTAAATAGAAGCATCCTAAATTATTGTCACATGACTTTGCATGTGGCATCCAATTTATATATATATATATATATATATATATTACACATACACATATATGTATGTATTGTTCTCTTTTATTCTTGTTCATTTTAAACTTTTTTTTAACTTTTTATTCTTATTTGCATGCACACTTGTTCATATTATTATGCATATTTCTTATATTTTTTATGCCCATTTGGGGGGAGGGAGTGGGCGGAGGGGTTGGAGAGATACTGTGTATGTTGGAAATTAGCAAAATGGCTTAAATCACAAACAGCACCTTTAAACTTTAAACTGGCACACACAACCACTGAGTTCAAATTCTACTGAAAATAAAGTTAAATCGCTGTTCAGATGTTGCTCTCTCTCTGGCTGTTGTGCTCTATTGAACTGATTATTGCACACACTCCTGCCATTGCAAATAATCCACACTTATTGTGTGTGTGTGTGTGTGTGTGTGTGTGTGTGTGCGCGCGTGTTTATTGCCTCCACCATTAAAGTTTGCACTCCTCCAGAGCAGCAACAAAAAATGTGATCACAGCTGCTGGAGTACTCCTGTACTTATGAGGAGAAATGGAATGTAATGGAACATTTATAACAATCCCAGTTTTATTAAAACCAAACTCCGAGTCTTACAGTCTTGGCAGTGAGATGAGGTTGTGGGAGGACGGTCCGAGTGCAGCATGGCAGACGTGTAACGAGGACTAATTCAGCCAAAACTGAGAAATCTGTCATCATATATTCGCCCTCATGTTGCTCCAAACCCGTTTGGTGTTATTTTTCTCTGCGGGACACAAAAGGGTAATTTGGAAGAATCTTTGCATACATTAGCTGTTTTCCAGCCAACAGTGATTCTGAATATGATTGTGACAGACCTTCACTCTTAAAGGGATAGTTCACCCAAAAAGCAAGTTCTGTCATTAGTTACACTCTTAAAAATAGAGGTGCTTCACGATGCCACAGAAGAACCTTTTTGTCTAAATGGTTACGCATAAAGAACCTTTAACATCTGAAGAACCTGTTTCACAAAAGCTTTGTGGTGAAAGAAGGTTCTTCAGATTATAAAAAGGTAAGGTAGAGATGGTTATTTTAAATAACCTTTGACTGAATGGTTCTTTGTGGAACCAAAAATGGTTCTTCTATGGCATCGCTTGAAGAACCTTTTAAAGCACCTTTATTTTTAAGAGTGTAACTCTGTTTCTTTATTCTGTTGAACACAAAAGATGATATGGAAAAATACTATGCAAATCAATGGCTACATCAACTCTTTGGTTACCAACATGCTTCGGTTTGGAATAAGGGTGAGGTAACGACAGAACTATATATTCTTTTTCAGGTGAACTCTCTCTTTAATACAGACCAAAATGTAGTCTATATCTCACGCAAAGCTATTGTATGGCTTCAGAAGATTTATGTGGAGTTGTATAGAAAAGTTTTATGCTGCATGTATGATGATTTTAGTTAATTTTATGACTTGACAGTCATAGCAACCAAACACTGTGTTGAATAGCAAATATACACGAAGATGGAAAAATGAACATCACATGGGTTTGAAATGATATAAGGGCGAGTGAGTATTGGCAGGGAAACATATACATATCATTCAAAAGTTTGGGGTTGGTAAGATTTTTTTTTAAGTCTCTTATGCCGACCAAATAGGGTATTTTATTTGATTAGAAATACAAATTAAGATACAGTCATGGGCAAAAATATTGACACCCTTGGTAAATATGATCAAAGGCGGCGGTGAAAATTAATCTGCATTGTTAATCCTTTTGATCTTTTATAAAAAAATAATAATAATCTAACCTTTCATTGGATAATAAGAATTTAAAATGGTAGGAAATATCATTATTAAATAAATGTTTTTCTCTAATACAGAAATATAAAACAAAGCCCACATTCCCTTAATCATCCATCACGATGAGAAAAAACAAAGAATATATTTCTGCAGGTAAAGATAATTGAGCTTCACAAATTAGTGACGTGGCTTTAAGAAAAGAGCTAGACAAGTGAAAGATCCCATTTCCACCATCAGGGCAATAATTAAGAATTTCCAATCAACAGAAAATGTCTGAAACTGCCTGGAAGGAGTACGTGTGTCTATATCATCCTAATGCACGGTGAGGAGGAGAGTTTGAGTGCTAAAGACTCTCCAAGACCACGTTGGAGAATTACAGAAAATAGTTTCGTCTCGGGGTCAGAAATCCTTTTATAAAAAATGACCAAACAGCACCTACATCACCACATGTTGTTTTGGGAGGGTTTCAAGAGAAAAATGATCCTAGCTCATCCAAAACAAACTCCAGCATATTCAGTTATCAGACACGACTGGAACTTAAATGGGACTGGCTTCTATGTCCGATGAAACTAAAAAATGAGCTTTTTAGCAGCAAACACTCAAGATGGGTTTTGGTGAACACAGGGATAAAAAGTACCCCATGTGTGCAATGAAATATATTGTAGTATTTGTGATATTGTGGGCCATATTTCTGCTGGAGGTCTGGGGACCATCTTGTTTAGACACATGGCATCATGGATTCTATCAAATACCAACAGATAAAAAAATCAATAAGTGACTGACTCTGTTAGAAATCTTATAATGGGCCATGTTTGGATCTTCCAAGTACAATAATCAAACACAAACCTCAAAAACAACACAAAAATGGGCCACTGAGCACAAAGCAACTTCTGCTCTGGCCATCCAGTCCTCTGACCTGAACCCTGTAGAAGATGAGTGAGGTGAACTGAAGAGAAAGCGGTGGAATCTGAAGGGTCTGGAGTGATTCTGGATGAAGAATGGTCTCTGATCTCGTGTCAGGTGTTCTCTGACCTGAACCCTGTAGAAGTCCACTGACCTGAAGAAGGAGTAGAGCTGTGAGTGATCTGAAATCTGAAGAGAAGAAGATTCTGGATGAACACTCTCTGATCTGGGTATCTAAAGTTCTCTGACCTGAACTGGAGTGATTCTGTGGATGAGAGTGAGGATGATCTCTGATCTCGTGTCAGAGTGTTTCTGTGTATCTGAAGGGTCTGGAGTGATTCTGGATGAAGGAACTGTCTCTGAGAGATGAGTGAGGTGAACTGAAGAGGAGAAAGCTGTGAATCTGAAGAGTCTGGAGTGATTTCTGGATGAAGGAATGGTCTCTGATCTCGGTCAGGTGTTCTCTGACCTGAACCCTGTAGAAGATGAGTGAGGTGAACTGAAGAGAAGAAGCTGTGAATCTGAAGGTCTGGAGTGATTCTGGATGAAGGAATGGTCTCTGATCTCTTGTCAGGTGTTCTCTGACCTGAACCCTGTAGAAGATGAGTGAGGTGAACTGAAGAGAAGAAGCTGTGAATCTGAAGGATCTGGAGTGATTCTGGATGAAGGAATGGTCTCTGATCTCGTGTCAGGTGTTCTCTGACCTGAACCCTGTAGAAGATGAGTGAGGTGAACTGAAGAGGAGAAGCTGTGTATCTGAAGGATCTGGAGTGATTCTGGATGAAGGAATGGTCTCTGATCTCGTGTCAGGTGTTCTCTGAACTGAACCCTGTAGAAGATGAGTGAGGTGAACTGAAGAGAAGAAGCTGTGTATCTGAAGGATCTGGAGTGATTCTGGATGAAGGAATGGTCTCTGATCTCGTGTCAGGTGTTCTCTGACCTGAAACCCTGTAGAAGATGAGTGAGTGAACTGAAGAGAAGAAGCTGTGTATCTGAAGGACTGGAGTGATTCTGGATGAAGAATGGTCCTCTGATCTCTTGGCAGGTGTTCTCTGACCTGAACCCTGTAGAAGATGAGTGAGGTGACTGAAGAGGAGAAGCTGTGGTATCTGAAGGGATCTGGAGTGATTCTGGATGAAGGAATGGTCTCTGATCTCGTGTCAGGTGTTCTCTGACCTGAACCCTGTAAAGATGAGTGAGTGAACTGAAGAGGAGAAGCTGTGTATCTGAAGGGTCTGGAGTGATTCTGGATGAAGGAATGGTCTCTGATCTCTGTCAGGTGTTCTCTGACCTGAACCCTGTAGAAGATGAGTGAGGTGAACTGAAGAGGAGGAGTGAGTATCTGAAGGGTCTGGAGTGATTCTGGATGAAGGAATTGTCTCTGATCTCGTGTCAGGTGTTCTCTGACCTGAACCCTGTAGAGATGAGTGAGGTGAACTGAAGAGAGAAGCTGTGTATCTGAAGGCTCTGAGTGATTCTGGATGAAGGAATGGTCTCTGATCTCGTGTCAGGTGTTCTCTGACCTGAACCTGTAAAGATGAGTGAGGTGAACTGAAGAAAGAAGCTGTGTCTGAAGGATCTGGATGATTCTGGATGAAGGAATGGTCTCTGATCTCTTGTCAGTGTTTCTCTAACCTGAACCCTGTAGAAGATGAGTGAGGTGAACTGAAAGAGGAAAGCTGTGAATCTGAAGGTCTGGAGTGATTCTGATGAAGAATGGTCTCTGATCTCTTGTCAGGTGTTCTCTGACCTGAACCCTGTAGAAGATGAGTGAGGTGAACTGAAGAGAAGAAGCTGTGAATCTGAAGGGTCTGGAGTGATTCTGGATGAAGGAATGGTCTCTGATCTCGTGTCAGGTGTTCTCTGACCTGAACCCTGTAAAGATGAGTGAGGAATGAACTGAAGAGGAGAAGCTGTGTATCTGAAGGTCTGGAGGGATCTGGAAGGAATGGTCCTCTGATCTCGTGTCAGGTGTTCTCTGACCTGAACCCTGTAGAAGATGAGTGAGGTGAACTGAAGAGGAGAAGCTGTGAATCTGAAGATCTGGAGTGATTCTGGATGAAGGAATGGTCCTCTGATCTCGTGTCAGGTGTTCTCTGACTGAACCCTGTAGAAATGAGTGAGGTGAACTGAAAGAGGAGAAGCTGTGTATCTGAAGGATCTGGAGGATTCTGGATGAAGGAATGGTCTCTGATCTCGTGTCAGGTGTTCTCTAACCTGAACCCTGTAGAAGATGAGTGAGGTGAACTGAAGAGAAGAAGCTGTGAATCTGAAGATCTGGAGTGATCGGATGAAGGAATGGTCTCTGATCTCTTGTCAGGTGTTCTCTGACCTGAACCTGTAGAAGATGAGTGAGGTGAACTGAAGAGGAGAAGCTGTGAATCTGAAGGATCTGGAGTGATTCTGGATGAAGGAATGGTCTCTGATCTCTTGTCAGGTGTTCTCTGAACTGACCCTGTAGAAGATGAGTGAGGTGAACTGAAGAGGAGAAGCTGTGAATCTGAAGATCTGGAGTGATTCTGGATGAAGGAATGGTCCTCTGATCTCGTGTCAGGTGGTTCTCTGACCTGAACCCTGAGAAGATGAGTGAGGTGAACTGAAGAGGATGCTGTGAATCTGAAGGGTCTGGAGTGATTTGGATGAAGGAATGGTCTCTGATCTCTTGTCAGGTGTTCTCTGACCTGAACCCTGTAGAAGATGAGTGAGGTGAACTGAAGAGGAGAAGCGTGTATCTGAAGGATCTGGAGTGATTCTGGATGAAGGAATGCTCTGATCTCTTGTCAGGTGTTCTCTGACCTGAACCCTGTAGAAGATGAGTGAGGTGAACTGAAGAGGAGAAGCTGTGAATCTGAAGGATCTGGAGTGATTCTGGATGAAGGAATGGTCTCTGATCTCTTGTCAGGTGTTCTCTGACCTGAACCCTGTAGAAGATGAGTGAGTGACCTGAAGAGAAGAAGCTGTGTAATCTGAAGGATCTGGAGTGATTCTGGATGAAGGAATGGTCTCTGATCTCGTGTCAGGTGTTCTCTGACCTGAACCTGTAGAAGATGAGTGAGGTGAACTGAAGAGAAGAAGCTGTGAATCTGAAGGGTCTGAGTGATTCTGGAAGAAGGAATGTCTCTGATCTCGGTCAGGTGTTCTCTGACCTGAACCCTGTAGAAGATGAGTGAGGTGAACTGAAGAGGAGAAGCTGTGTAATCTGAAGGATCTGGAGGTCTGGATGAAGGAATGGTCTCTGATCTTCTTGTCAGGTGTTCTCTGACCTGAACCCTGTAGAAGATGAGTGAGGTGAACTGAAGAGGAGAAGCTGTGAATCTGAAGGATCTGGAGTGATTCTGATGAAGAATGGTCTCTGATCTCTTGTCAGGTGTTCTCTGACCTGAACCCTGTAGAATGATGAGGTGAACTGAAGAGAAGAGCTGGAATCTGAAGGTCTGGAGTGATTCTGGAGAGAATGGTCTGTTCTCTCGTGAGGTGTTCTCTGACCTGAACCCTGTTAGAAGTGAGTGATGAACTGAAGAGGAGAAGCTGTGAATCTGATCTGGAGTGATTCTGGATGAAGGAATGGTCTCTGATCTCTTATCAGGTGTTCTCTGACCTGAACCCTGTAGAAGATGAGTGAGGTGAACTGAAGAGGAGAAGCTGTGTATCTGAAGATCTGGAGTGATTCTGGATGAAGGAATGGTCTCTGATCTCGTGTCAGGTGTTCTCTGACCTGAACCCTGTAGAAGATGAGTGAGGTGAACTGAAGAGGAGAAGCTGTGAATCTGAAGGATCTGGAGTGATTCTGGATGAAGGAATGGTCTCTGATCTCGTGTCAGGTGTTCTCTGACCTGAACCCTGTAGAAGATGAGTGAGGTGAACTGAAGAGGAGAAGCTGTGTATCTGAAGGTCTGGAGTGATTCTGGATGAAGGAATGGTCTCTGATCTCGTGTCAGGTGTTCTCTGACCTGAACCCTGTAGAAGATGAGTGAGGTGAACTGAAGAGGAGAAGCTGTGAATCTGAAGGATCTGGAGTGATTCTGGATGAAGGAATGGTCTCTGATCTCGTGTCAGGTGTTCTCTGACCTGAACCCTGTAGAAGATGAGTGAGGTGAACTGAAGAGGAGAGCTGAGTATCTGAAGGAATCTGGAGTGATTCTGGATGAAGGAATGGTCTCTGATCTCTGTGTCAGGTTTCTCTGACCTGAACCCTGTAGAAGATGAGTGAGGTGAACTGAAGAGAGAAGCTGTGTAACTGAAGGATCTGGAGTGATTTGGATGAAGGAATGGTCTTGATCTCTTGTCAGGTGTTCTCTGACCTGAACCCTGTAGAAGATAGTGCGTGAACTGAAGAGGAGAAGCTGTGATCTGAAGATCTGGAGTGATTTGGATGAAGGAATGGTCTCTGATCTCGTGTCAGGTGTTCTCTGACCTGAACCCTGAAACGAAGAGTGAGTGAACTGAAGAGGAGAAGCTGTGAATCTGAAGGGTCTGGAGTGATTCTGGATGAAGGAATGGTCTCTGATCTCTGTCAGGTTTTCTCTGACCTGAACCCTGTAGAAGATGAGTGAGGTGAACTGAAGAGAAGAAGCTGTGAATCTGAAGGGTCGGTTTCTGGATGAAGGAGTCTCTGATCTCTTTCAGGTCAAAAGTTATCAAATTCAGGAATAAAGAAAATTAAGCCTGTTAAACTGCAAATGGAGGTTCAAAAAGTATTGAATAAAAGGGTGCCGTTATTAGCCAATTTGTACTAGATAAACACATTTGATTTCATAATTATATTTTCCCCCATTTTAAATTCTTATTATCCAATGAAAGGTTAGATTTTTGTGAATTCTTTAATAAAAGATCAAAAGGATTAACAATGCATATTCATTTTCACAGCCTTCTTTGATCATATTTACCAAGGGTGCCGATATTTTTGACCATGACTGTAACTGTTTTCCATTTTAAATGGATTTTTAATGCAATTTATTCCTGTAATAATAAAGCAGAATTTTCTAATAGAAACATGAAGAGAAAGTTTATTTGAAAAATTAATCTTTTGAAGCAGTATAAATATCACATTTGATCAATTTAATACGCCATTGCTGCAAAATATTAACTAAAAAGAATGAAAAAATAATCAAAAAATGACTGACTCCAAACCTTTGAAAAGTTGCACATATCTTTAAAAGAAACCAAAATATTAATATCTGAAGGAACATTTTGACATTTTCCAGATAAGCATTTTCTATGTTTGTATTTTATGGACTCAAAAGTGCTTTTAGAGAGAAATAATTAAATAAAACCAGTAATACTGACTAAAGGCGCAGTCGTTAAAACGTATCCATTCATCCTTTGCCTTTAATGACCACTTCAAACTATATGATGTGCTCTGAGTCTTACATATTAGCGAGACTTGTAATTGAAGAATTGATTGCAGGCCCCACAGTTCATTAGACATCAGAGGGGAAAAATGACTTCTTTACCTTTCAGGTCTTTGTAAACTGGATGAAATCAATCACTCGTTCCACCCACTCACCTGTTCTTCGCATCCATTTGCCTTGTTTTAGTTCTTTCCGCAAGGATCCAGTGAAGCTGTGTTTTTTCTTGGTCATCCTGCTGAGCTGCTTCTGCAGTAAGGAGCTGGGATGTGGCCCTGCGGCGTGAAAACTAAACTAATCAGCGCGAGGAGTGGGACTGGCTGCAGCAGAGACTCAGCAACGGCCTGTTTCTCTCGGGAGAGCCTGATTAACACACTCATTTTCCAGCGGACAGTCCATCGGAGGAACAGGAGCAGAGGGAGGTGGGGCCGGAAGAGGTCAGCGGACAAATATCCCGTGACGCCTTGATTGAGCGAATCATGAACGTCGCACCAGTCGGTAAAAACTTGATTAAAGTGACGGATTGCGCTGCCTGCGTCCCTCGCTTTATGAAGCCGAGGAGATGCGCGGCTCTCCGGTGTGCAATTAATGGACGTGTCTGCTAATTGGTTTCTGCTGGTGTTGGCCTCGGGCAGAGCAGCAGGAGGGGATGGGTGGAGAGGAGCAGGAGTCAGGACTATCAGATGAGGAGCACCAACAACAGGCAGATGACCAGCAGGAGGCATCCATCCGTTTATCAATCATGCTGCGCTGCGACGATTGTATTTCAGGATCGAGATTGTGAGCCAACAGTTTATCAAACAAAAGCAAACAAAAAATGTGCTCAAATCACAGATACACTTAAAAAAAATATATATTTTATTCACCAAGGATACTTTAAATTGATAAAAAGTCATTTATAGTTCAGAAAAAATAGCAAAACTATTTTTTAACATTGACAATAATAGGAAATGTGTCTTGAGCAGCAAATCAGCATATGTTCATGATTTGTGAAGGATCATGTGACATTGAAGACTGGAGTAATTATGCAGAAAATTTAGCATTGCACTACAGAAATAGATTATATTTTAACATATTGAAATATAAAACAGTTAGTTTCAAATTGTAATTTTATTTCACAATATTGTTTTTAATGCATTTTTTATCACATTAATTCAGCCTTAGTGAGCATAAGAGGCTTTCAAACACATTTATATATCATTTTATAATTATTTATTTTCACTAAGATACTATTATAGTTTCTTTACATATTTTGTTTATATATATATATATATATATTATATATTTTATTTTTATAATAATTTTAGATATATTTTTATTGAAATATTTATTATTTTGTTTCTTTTAAATATATATTTTTTATTTTAGTTTGAGTTATTTTTGTACATCAAGGAAAATAATATTAAGAAATTAAGTTTAAGGTTTTTTGGTTCAATTTTTTTTTATTTTATAATGTTTATTTTACTAACATTTTTATTTGTTTGTTTGTTTGTTTGATTTATTTATTTATTTATGGTTTTAGATTTAGTTTTAGTTTGACTTATTGTAATAACCAAGCATTATAACTACGGTAACTACCGGTCAAAAAGTTTGGAATAATAACAAGAGACGTTTGAAAGAAATCTCTTATGTTCATCAAAACTCCATTTGTTTGATTAAAAATACAGTAAAACATTGCACATTTTATTACAATTTAAAATAACTGTTTTCTATTTAAACACATTTTAAAATGTCATTTATTTTTGCCTTTTTGAGCAGAAGAGACCTCTTTCACAAACATTAAAACATTTAAATTATTAAACTTTTGTATACACATTAACATAACAAATAGATAGATACAGATACATTTGCAGTACCTTGTTTCCATGTTTCTCCATGTTAGAGGTCTTCTATGAGAGGACATAGAAGCACACAGCCATCACTCACAGACATCTGATATCTCAAGATAGTCTTCTGGTGTCTCTTGGTGACAGTAAAGGAAAACATTACCTCAAAATGGCTAGCTAAGGCCAAATCAAGAGTACATATTGCTATCATTCGTCTCAGTGATAAAGTGGAGCGCTTTAAAGGGGTTAAAATCACTCCTCGCTGGGATGTTGTGTGTTGTGACGAACAAGGAGTGTTTTTAACGTGCTTCATTCAATATCCTTGACAAGCCGTGACAGATTAAACCATAACATTTGAACCACGGCAACAGTAAAAATGCATTCCAATACTGCTTCCCCTACTATATTTCTTTCACACTGAGAGAAAGTTTACTCAAAGGGCTGAATTAGTCTGTAGGGAACCATTCAATTAAACACAAGAGATATGCCACTTCTGCTCGAGCTTTCAGAAATCTAATATCCGTTCGGTACATCCATCAAGCCGCAGGGAAAACTTATTTAAGCGCAGACCCGTCCAGAGTGTAAAAAGTCTCATGCGTTGAAAAGAAGCAAATTTAATTTGAAAACGGGGTTGTCAAATTACTTCAATTATACTGCACCCTGACTTTCCATCACACGGATTGCACTGAATGGATTACGTCTTCTAATTACTGAGGAGCTTTTCAAGGGGAATGATTTCTGTCACTTTGATGTGGTTTTATCTCCTGCTTAAGTGCACTACTACAACTGTGAGGCACTTACCAAGAAAGTATAGCTTAAATGTTTAATCATCAAACATTAGCACCTTATTTACCAAACTTGTTTGAGGACCTTCATTCCGCTGCTCTTAATATTGTGGAACGGAAGCGGTTGGGCAAGACGAAAGCAACCCTGTGTGGGAACATGAAGTGCATTTATAATCCGCTGGTTTATACAGAAACAAATGCAAGAGAGGCTCGAGGAATATTTTGCCTGATTGTCCTCCGCCAAAGCTCTGAAATCTCATTCGCATTTGTGTTCGGATTCAAAATGGCACTTTAGGGAAGATCAGCACTTATTTCAGTCTGTTACTTCAGATGAAAAGCTCATCTTACATGTTTGAAAATTGTATTTAATTGCATAGAAGTGATTTTGGTCAGAATAAAGTGGATGTACAGAAATTATTAATTATTTTGACAAAGACAGGAAGCTTTTTCAATCCGTTTTTTTTAAGAAAGCAATCATATTTTTATGAATAATAATAATAATTTATTATTAATTCATTTTATTGATTACAATGTTTGGTCAAAATTAATGCTTTTCTTTTGAACTTTCTATTCAAAGAATCCTGAAAAATATTTATCATGATTTCCACAAAATATATTTATAAAATATTATTTATTATTAATTAATTTCATTATATAACTTTTATTACAGTACATACATTTATAATGTTACAAAATATTGTCAAATTAATGCTTTCATTTGAACTTATTCATCAAAGAATCCTAAAAAAGTATCATGATTTCCACAAAATATAGTTCTAAAATATTTAGGATCAACAATATATCGATAAAATGCATAAAAAGGAATGGACCCCTTTTATAGATTTGGTTTTGAAACATTGTTTAGAAATTCTCATTTTGTGTTAAAATAAATAATCTAGGAACAGCATGAGGTGAGACATAATAATAATAATAAAAAATCAATAATACAAAATCTTAATTTCTAAGTTAAATTTCCCTTTAAGAGGAGAATTTGGAGCTCAAGCAACACACACACACACACACACACACACGCACGCACGCACGCACACACAGCGTTACATGACTTTATATTACATGTAACCTTACACTGTAAACACCTGTTGGTTTTTATGGTTTACGGGGACTCTCCATAGGCGTAATGGTTTTTATACTGTACAAACCGTATGTGCTATTGCCCTACACTAACTACCCTACACCTAAACTTAGCCCTCACAGGAGACGGTGCATTTCTATTTTCCCCTCAAAAAAACTCACTCTGTATGATTTATAAGCGTTTTAAATTATGGGGACACTGAAAATGTCCTCATAAATCACCTTCTCCTTGTAATACCTATGTCATACTCATGTCATTATACAAATTTGTGTCCTCATAAACCACATAAACATGCCCACACACACACACACACACACACACACACACACACACACACACACACACACACACACACACACACACACACACACACACACACACACACACACACACACACACACACACACACACACACACACACACACACACACACACACACCATCACATGACTGTATATTAGAATTACATATTACCACAACAGCCAAAAGTGCATCTTATCACAAGAGCACAGCCCCTCTACATTACATCTCATATATTTATCTACATCTCCACTTCCCACATGTCATATTTATTTACACACCTTAACAAGACGGGAGGATGTCGGGTGTAATCTCAAGACCTGCAGTTATGCTGTTATGGCCCAAAGCGCACGAAAGTCCTTATCCACATTCACTACCCCAGCAAACCCAAGTACAAGCGAACAGCCTATGAGGGACTTTGCCTCCACTTTGCTGTCTGGTTGAATCTGTTATGTAAACTATTGTCATTGAGTATAATACTGGCATGCAAAATGCAGTTAACTTTGTCAAAAATACACTACCATTCAAAAGTTTGCGGTTAGTAATTTTTTTGTTTTTACTCAGCAATGAGACAAATTGATCAAAAGTGACAGTAAAGACATTTATAATGTTACAAAATACTCCCCCCAAAAAAAAATGCTGTTCTTTTGAACTTTCTATTCATCAAAGAATCTTCCACCACAGTTTCCACAAAAATATTATTAAGCACAACTGTTTTCAACATCGATAATAAGAATAAAATCATAATTTTAGAATAAATTCAGAAGGATCATGTTACACTGAAGACTGGAGTAATGATGCTGAAAATCCAGTTTGCATCACAGAAATAAATTACATTTTGAAACATATTCAAGTAGAAAATAGTTATTTTAAATGATAATAATATTTTATAATATTTCTGTTTTTATTGTATTTTTTATCAGATAAATGCAGCTTTGGTGAGCCAACCCCAAACATTTGAATGGTAGTGTAAGCTATAATCAAAATTGGATAGTTCACCCAAAAATGAAAATTCTGTCATAATTTACACATCTGGTAGTATGAGCATATCTTATACTGTTACTGAACCGTTGTACTGCCAAGGATGTTTAATATACCAGAGTTGAAATTATGTAATTTGGACGCTGACAAATTAGCTTCTATTGGCACTTTTTATTTGTATATTTTTTTTATGAGTCAACCACATGAGCAGTAAATGCCTGCAATTCCCTGCAGCAGATATACGTAAAAAACAAATCCATTTCACACTGTTAAGAGCTCTCCAAAAAATATCTAACCAACCAAACCCCTACCCCGCGGGCTTCAACATTTTTTATCCATTCAAGGGTGTGATTTATCGATTGGATGCACTGGATACATCTCTTCATTCATTCTAGTCTCTGCTCACTACCTCTGCTGATGTCTTGTTAGGTCTGCACCCTAAAGTGTCCACTGTGTGATTCATTCAAAGTCTGTTTCATCTCAATATAAAGTTGTGGTATGTGGGAATGTGAATAAAGCATGTGTTGTGTTATGGGAGGAATCTCTCACCAAACAGGGGGCTCTCTAACATCGTTGAACACTTGAGAAACCACTCTCTTATGAAAGCCACAAGATAAATGTAGTGGTCTGTTGGTAAGATGAAGTTTTCCAGGTCAGGGAAGTGATGCGGTCTTGTTCAGCTGGCATCTTGAAACAAGCTGATGAAAAATAAAGGCAGGGGAAAAGAAGAAAAGCTTGTATTGCTTCCATTTCCAGCTCTCAGTATTAAATACACATGCTCTCTGAGAGGTTTCTTGCCGTCTTCTTGATTGGAGATTTGTTGGTGCAGCAGGTGCTGTCCATGGTGCTGAACCACAGTGGAGCAATACAGCTGCTGTCCATGGTGCTGAACTATAGTGGAGCAATACAGCTGCTGTCCATGGTGCTGAACTATAGTGGAGCAATACAGCTGCTGTCCATGGTGCTGAACTATAGTGGAGCAATACAGCTGCTGTCCATGGTGCTGAACTACAGTGGAGCAATACAGCTGCTGTCCATGGTTCTGAATCCAAGCTCATCCTATTAATGAATCCCAACCAGGGCCATGTGTATCCAGCAGGTTCAGGGGTCATCATTTTATGTTGTTAAACCTGTAAAACAGAAAAGGAGACATCAAATTTAGGGCTATGAAAAATTACATGACTTTTGCTAATTTATTTTAAGAAAAGAAAAAAAATAGCATGTTTATGTTTATATCAAAGATCATTCTAAGTGATCTACTTCTGTGGGTGATATTTTATACAATGAATTTTTGATTAATTAAATTTTGTTAAATGTGCCAATTGGATTCAAAATAAAATAAAAAAACAAATAAAAAACCTAAAATAGAAACAAAAAACAAAACAGTTCAGTTCAGTTATATAACAAATGGTGTATTTATAATGAATAAAAAACTATATATATGCAAGTTTACATTAAATAATTACATTACATCTATGAATTGTGGGTGATATTTCATACAATGCAATTAATTTAAGGAATAGTTTGCAATTTACTTTTGTTAAATATGCAATTTAAATTTAAAATAAAATAAAACAACAAACTATTTAGTTAAATAGATAATTAATTAACACTGCATTTGTATTTTTCTTAAATGTACCATCTGGATTTAAAATAAAATGAAATTAAATTAAATAAAATAGTAAAAATTCTATGAAAAGTCTAAACTAAAGCTCAAGCGTCATATTAGGGAGATGAAGATATTTGGTGATATGTGGTTTTGTTTTTAAAGGTGATCGTTGCAATAATAGCTACTTTAATCATTGTAATATTAATGCTAAATGACATCCAGTATGGTAACTAAGGAGATCTGATGCCACTGAAGGCATATTTGAGCCTTATGACAAAAAAAAAGAGAAAAAAACAAGCTCTGGGAAAGAAAATGTTGTGACATATAATTACATTGAAATAACACTCCACACTGCAGTCCCTTGATAAATATAATTTGAATGCAATTAAATGGTATTGCTGTTCATTTTTCACAGTCACCACACACATTTAGAGGAGGATTCAATGACAACTATAAAAAATAATGTAAATACTTGTAATGCAGTCGTAATGGTAACCAAGTTGTTACTCTGCTTGTGTAATTATAATAAAAGTAGGCTGAGGAAGTTTTGACAGCAAAATAAGTTGTTGTGATGGATTGCATGTGATGTAATACAATTAAAAGAAATTAAGGATTTGCATTTTAATGACATTATTATCATCAGTTAGACGGATTCATTAGTCTTTATTAGTTTGGTATCAGCGCAGACAAGTGCAGTCAGCAGAGCATGAGAAATGTAATGACATGAAAGCGCTTCAGTGTAGTGACAGCAACACGCACGCACGCACACACACACACGCACGCACGCACGCACGCACGCACGCACACACACGCACGCACGCACGCACACACACACACACACACACGCACACACGGCACACACACACACACGCACACACACGCACACACACACACACACACACACACACACACACACACACAGGACACACACACACACACACACACACACACACACACACACACACACACACACACACACACACACACACACACACACACACACACACACACACAAGACACACGCACACACACACACACCACACAGCACACACACACGGCCACACACACACACACACACACACACACACACACACACACACACACACACACACACACACACACACACACACACACACACACACACACACACACACACACACACACTTGGGTCCAATGGCACGTAGATATGCTGCGGGGTGTCAGTGCAAGCTGCAGAAACGATCTAGAGCTTTAAATGGAACTGTCATAATCTTAGATCATATCGCACACACACCATCATCAACATATCACATCACTTCATATCAACTTGCCTTTTCTTGGCAGACATGGCAATGACAGCTAGCAGATGGGTCAGAGTTGTCATGACGACAGACCATTATGATCTGGTGACTCAGATATAACTGCGTGTGTGTGTGTTTGGAATGTATATGTCTCTCTTTTTCCTTCTCATGGCCTACCTTGTGCTTATTTTGTGTAAGCGAGTTTAAACATTGAGTTTTACTCTAACTATTAGTTTTAATTATAAGCCTTTTTGGTGTCTGAACAGGATTAATTAATGAAGTCAAAGAGGCACCCTTATTTTCCACATTAATTATCATCAATTAATTTAGCGTACACACTAAGATAAGACAACTCTGGCTTTGGCTCGTGCAGGGAATTAACAAAACCCACCAGGAAATATTGCAGGTGAGAAACAATTCTAACATCTGAAGTCATATTTTTGTGTGAGGAATGGACTAAAATGTAAAGGAACAGTTCATCCAAAGTTGAAAATGTTCTCTCATTCAGGCCACCAAAGAATCAGAACAGATTCGGAGAAATTGAGCATTACATCACTTGCTCACCAATGGATCCTCTGCAGTGAATGGGTGCCATCAGAATAAGAGTCCAAACAGCTGATAAAAACATCAAAATAATCCATATTTTGTGGAAACATGAACATCATTTAACGTTGCTTTTCACTTCACAGTATGTTAACTGATGGACTGGAGTGGTGTGAATTACTTGTGGATTATTGTGATGTTTTTATCAGCTGTTTGGACTCTCATTCTGACGGCACCCATTCACTGCAGAGGATCCACTGGTGAACAAGTGATATAATGCTCAATTTCTCCAAATCTCTTTTGTTGAAGAAGCAAACCCATCTAAATCTTGGATCACCTATAAGGTGGGGTCATCTGCAGTGAATTTTAATTCTTGCATGAACTATTCCTTTAAGTGCACCTCTGCATATTGAATCCAACATGCAACAACCAATGCCATTTAGCATTTGAGGCCAAATTTGAGTGAACAGCATAGATTCCTGTTCATTATACAAAGCTATGTCATATGGACTACTTTTTAGGCGCTGCTTTTGGTGTGTTTTTATATTTTTTGTAGCTCAGTATCTTCAGTTGTTATTTTATGGAAAAGAACACCTCTGAGATCTAGTGAAAGCCTCTTTTTATGCGAATCTGTGTCAATGTTGCCTTTCTAGCTTGAGAACAATATGCAAATCTAATTTAACTTTAATGTTCTGCTTTTCTGCAAACAGTTTAATTTATTTCCTGTTAGATCACAAACAAACAAACAAACAAACAAACAATCTGGAGTAAATAAAACTCTTTTTATTTCATCCTACTTTTTCATTCTGTTCCTCTTTATTTTCATGCTGTTTCAGAAAGCAAGAGGAAATTTCCAGGGCATGAAAGGTGACATTGATCAAATGCATTCTCACAGTCTTTTCTTTATTGGTATGCGGTGAAGGCTCACGCTTGGCTGTGCACCAAAAAGAGCAATTTCTAATCTATCTGACAACCAGCGTCTCAGCTGGCACATCACTCAGCACCCACGTAGTTTGCATCCTCCCCACTGAACGCATTTAACAGTGAGATGTTCCTCTCTTGCCTGCTCATTGATCATGTGGCAAACTCAGAATCTCTCGACTACAACATATTAGAGCCGATGACAAGCTCACATTTGTCAGGTAGCGTAACAGTCAGGATATACATCTGTGAAGTGCTTTGTTTCATGTAGTGTGCTATTCTTTTTTCTCCCAGTAAGTATGCTACTCTACCTCACTGACGTCCTGGCCGTTGCTGTGTTTCACGCATGCTCCACCTCTTCTTTGACATGGCCTTCTCTTTGATTTCTCTGTCTCTAATCTGTCATGTGTAATATCTCTCCCTCGCATCACTTTTGTCACACATACAAAGACAAACTCAAGCTCTTGAACACTGTCTTGCATGCACTCCTGCCTACCTATTATTGATATATCCAATATTCACAAAATATTTTTACACTTATTTACACTTATTACATATTTTTATACTTTTTGATTGCTTTTCTGGCGATTAAAGGAATAGCTCACATCAAAATGCATATTTGCTGAAAATGTTCTCACCCTCAGGCCATCCAAAGTTGTTGATGAGTTTAAAAAAAAAAAATATTGGAACAGATTTTGAGAAATGTACCATTACATCACTTGATCACCAATGGATTCTATGCAGTGAATGGGTGCCGTCAGAGTGAGAGTCCGAACAGCCGATAAAAACATTACAATAATCCACAAGTAATCCACACTGTGAAAATCTGTGTATTTGTAAGAAGAAAAAAAATCAATAATTAAGGTGTTTAACCTTAAAAAAATCATTATTTTGAATGAGACAGTTGACTAAATGCTAACACATAGAAAGAGTGAAGGAAAAATTGCCACTTCTATACACAGATCAACCATCTGGACACACATCTATATCTATACATGGACATCTAAATACAGACATTCACAGCATAATGTAATGTGTGTGTATGTGTGGGTGTGTGTGTGTGTGGTATGATACATATGTGCCATTATTTTATTTAGATATATTGCCAATCCTACTGCCCACCACTCTCACATTTTCCCCTGACGTTGTGAAAGTATCTGTGGAAAGCTGCATCTCTAAACTCTCTCGTATTTCACAGTGGGTGGAGAATGTGTCTGATATATTTCAACCCCACCTCTCCCCCAACCTCAAAGACGTAGAGAGCGAGCCGGAGCGAGGGAGGGGAGAACACAGATCATGATAAATAACAAGAGGAATGAGTGTGAAGCTGTCCTCTTTTCGTGCCCTGAGATGTGTCATTGAGGTGGGCAGGGAGGGAGTTTACTGACATGTTTTTGACAAATGTCCCTATAACTGATGAAGGACCATTTCATGCTGGAATCTTGTTTGGCAGATTTAATTGAGAAAGAAAGATGCATGCAAAAACTCATTGATATCTGTCTAAGATTGGCTCATTGCTCTCAGTGTCTCTATAGCAGACAGCAAGGACAGGGTTCACACCCCCTGTGCACACAGATAAAATCAGCCCTCATTTGATATGAATTAGAGTCAGTGTCATTCAGCTGCTGTAAATGAACGCCTGCGGTTTGGGGAACACAATTCTGTTTATTACTGTTGCTCAACACTTGCATAGTGGCTTGTATTGTACTAGCACATTTAGAGCAACCCTTGTTAAAGGGATAGTTCACCCAAAAATGAAACATTTATTTTAATTTACTCACTCTAAGACCATTCAAGATGTAATGTAATGCGTTGTGGTGCATTAATGATGGAATTTCAGTTTACCCAAAATTCAAATTAAACTGAGCTTTAAAATGATGAAAACACACCAAAACAGCACTTAAAAGGAGTCCATGTGACTTGCACACTATATAGTCCTCTAAAGCCATAGCTTTGTATAAGGAACAGGCCGGAATCAATATGTTGTTCACTCAAAGATGGCATCTGAAACGCTAAATGTCATAGAATATTGCGTGTTGCTTCGTTTTAATATGCAGAGGTGCACTTAAAGGAAGAGTTCACCTTAAAATGAATATTTGCTGAACATGTACTCACCCTCAGGCCATCCAAGACGTAGAGGAGTTTGTTTCTTCATCAGAACAGATTTGGAGAAGCTTAGCATTACATCACTTGCTCTCCAATGAATCCTCTGCAGTGAATGGGTGCCGTCAGAATGAGAGTCCAAACAGCTGATAAAAACATCACAATAATCCACATGACTCCAGTCTATCTCTTAACATCTTGTGAAGTAAAAAGCAAAAACAAATGCATCAAGAAATAGTTTTTAACTTCAAACCATTAATTCTGACTAAATAAAAAGAGTCATCTTTCCATAATATTGCTAGTTTGGAAAAATCAGGCACCAAAACCAATAGAAATGTGTTTGAAAATAGTCATTATTTCTACAGTTCTGATTTGTGATGCAGGTAGTGCATAAATAAAACACTTGCCCATGAAATAGACTTTCCAGCATGACAATGGCATTTGAATCAGACTTCCAGTTTGGAAATTCATGCAGATATCAACAACTCCAATATCACACAAACATAGCTGGAACTTGGATATGCATTGTGTAAAACAGCTTTTTTTACATACATTTTTAACATTTTATATATAAATATGTATAATTGTATATGTATATATACAATTTATAATTTGTTAAAAATATTTTTCTGATATTTTGAGGTAGGAGGTAGAAGATTTTATTGTACATATGTGATATGGCTGCAGTGAGCATTGTGCATTAAATTATTACCCATATTACATTTATTGAGTGACACACTTGTGCTACTATTCCTCTAGCTCTCTATTTAGAATTGTTCTCTGGTTTTCACAAAGGTATTATGGTGAAATTCAAACATTTGCTGTACTTAAGTTTATCTGTCCCTTAAGACATGACTCTGTTAAAAAAGCAAGCATCAGTTTGCTCCTATCTCACCTGCGCAGAGGGTCCAATCTTATATTTCTTTCCATCATAAACACACAGTCATATACCTGCTCTCTCTCTCTCTCTCTCTCTCTCTCTCTCTCTCTCTCTCTCTCTCTCTCTCTCTCTCTCTCTCTCTCTCTCTCTCTCTCTCTCTCTCTCTCTCTCTCTCTCTCTCTCTCTCTCTCTCTCTCTCTCTCTCTCTCTCTCTCTCTCTCTCTCTCTCTCTCTCTCTCTCTCTCTCTCTGTCAACAATGGCAATTCTCTCTCAAACATACCGTTAATTTCCCCAGGCGTACGGCAGGGATTAGTACAGTGATCTGTCTTCAGGGTCATTCAGAGAAACACATTAGGAGGATCTTTCCTCTTCACTTTCATATCTCCGCTGATCTGTGGCCCTTTTAAACATGGTATAGCATGACTTACACCAGACTCTTGGAGCCCAGAAGGAAACGGTTAAAGCTATATCAAGACACCAATCTTTGACATTTGATGCTGGGTTTCTTCTATCTAGCCGCTGGGAATGAATGTTCAGGGGCATGTGAAATGATCATGAGTCCATGAGCTTTCAGGTCACAGATACAAAGTCAAGCCGTGGTTGATTCCACTGTCTGGCCTGAAAGTGAACTAAAACAGGTGCTGAGTCTGGAAACTCAACCTAAAGCTGCCGTGGGTCATTTACTTCTGTTTTATGGGCTGGTTTCTGAAAAAGACATGCTTCAAAATATTTAATGGTTATATTTGGTGTTACACTACACATGCAATAAAAACAGAAGACAAGCCTAACTAAACATTTTACAATAACTACAATTAAAAACTTTGGAGCAAGTACATTTTTTTTAATCAATTTTATTCAGATAAAATGCCTAAAATTGATCAAAAGTGACAGTAAAAATAAATAATTAATATATTATATATATATTTTTAAATAAATGTTGCTTTTTTGAATTTTTTATTCAAGATAGAATAAAAAAAATGTAGCATGATTTCCACAAAAATATTAAGAAGCATAACTATTTTCAAAATTGATAAAGAAATGTTTTTAGAACAGCAAACTAATGATTTCTGAAGGATCATGTGAGACTGAAGACTGGAGTAATGATGCTGAAAATTCAGCTTTGCATCACAGGAATAAATTACATTTTGAAATATATTCAAATAGAAAGTAGTTATTTTAAATTGCAATAATATTTCAAATTGTTATTATTTTTTTACAGTATTTTTTATCAAATAAATACGGCCTTCGTGAGCATAAGATACTTTTAAAAAGAACATTTAAAAAATCTTACCGACAAAACATTTGAACAACATGGTACATACAAACACGCAACAAAACTATGGATTAAATCATAAGCATATTTCTATGAATATGCATATTCATCTTCCCAAAAAACGAGGAAAGAAAGAAAATCTTGAATTTTCTTAAAAACATTTCTGCTCTACCTGTTCAAACGTATGTCATTCTTTCAAACAAATACTATTTAAAATGCACTTTGAATGTAGATTTAAAAAGAATGAGAATTAAGCTCCATAATCAATTTTAATGATATACACTTATGTAAATCAAGATAGCATTCAAATGCAGTGCTTTCAAATGCAGTTGCTTGGTCTGTGTAATTAAATCACCCTAATTATCATACATAGATTCAACAGTAACTTAGCCAGCAGTTCACAATAATGGAAACAGAGAAAGTGTTTGAGAAAGAGTCTGGAAAAAGTTATTTTTGCAATTCAGTTTGGTACTGCTACTCGCATAGAAACTTCATAATGTGACTTTAAAAGTTAATATGCATGCATCATTTGTCCTGTCATAACTCCAGTAACATAGTCAAGCGCTGGGAATGGGTCGACATTTCCATATCAGTCACTATCTCCATTTTCCAGAGGGAAGAAATAGACTCTGATGGTAAAGTATTAAACTACGTTACGCTCATAAAGCGGTGAAGCTGCCCTGATATGCTTCTCTCATTCTAATATGATATTACAGACAGAATGTTCAGAGACCAACTGACAGTGAAAGATCTATGATATTATGAAGGATTAAAAACCTCATATCATGTCTATAAACCCAGCCGCCCTTGTCAAATGAGTGTACTCATTAAACATTCAGATTCTGCGTATTACAGCACACAGCAGGATTCAGCATGAAGAATGTGAGATACGTTAATGTATAATGTTTAATACAGAAAGCAGTTACAGCAGACTACACCGGCCAGGACCGCAGTCTAACACGAATGAATGCTTAATTGTGATGTATTTAACATGGACCTAATAGTGTTAGTTCACTGGAGATAATCATATCGCTTTAACAAGCTCCTGACAAACTGCAGACTGCAGTGAAAACAACATCACATTAAAATCTTATAAGCCATAATGCTTTTGTAAACAAACCATGTATAATGTGGCACACGATACTGTCTCTGTTCCAAAAGATGCCTGTAGACAGCATTTAAAGAATCACAGACACTCTTACAGTATAAAGACTGATGGAAAAAGTATATATATATATATATATAAAAAAATCTTAATTCTAAGGTAGCATTGTATATATCCTTAATGGAGAAGGTATTATTGTTGCACTGCAACAACCTCAGTAACTCAGATGCCAGGGAAAGCAAGGGAAATGTTGATTGTAAATAATTAATTAAATACTGAAAATAATGATAAAATAGTTAAGGTAAAAAAAATGTTTTTTTTAATAAAATGTTACAATAATTTTAATAAATTAATAAATGTAAGATATACAATTAAAACGTATATTTTTAAAATATTATAAAATATTTTAACCCTAAAAATGTAACTTGATAAGTACATAAGCAAAGTTTAAACTTACAGTATATTTCAAATGAGTTTAATATTTCATGTTATTATGCTAATGATACAATACTTTGAGCACAAACTTTTTTGTGGGGCTAAAATATTTTTAATTGTTTATTGTACATTTATTCATTTATTACAATTATTGTAAGTTTTTATTAAATATTTTTATATTTAAAGATTGTAAAGGTTTTTATTTTTTATCAGTAATTTTCAGTATTTAATAAATTATTTACAATCAAAATGTATTTAGTTTTCCCTGCCATCTGAGTTACTGAGGTTGTTGTAGTGCATTGTGGGATTGCCTTCTCCATTAAGGAGGATAAACAAACCTTTGACGGTATTTCGGTAGTCAATAAAGATATTCAATATTAAATGGAGTAATAAAAGCCCTGATATCTGAACCGGGAAAAACCGCATACAGCAGATTTTGAAGAGCTGATCGGACAGAGAGCTCAGCGGAAATATGGAGTCAACGTTTGGAGAAACAAACTACATGGTAGTGTTATCATATCTTTATTTTGATACCGATACTGAAATATCTGACACGGTTCCATTACTCATTTTCCACAGTATGGACGGTATATAGCCTGCACCTATACACGCTGCTCTCTGCTCTCTGCTCTCCGACAGCGAGTTCGACACGCATCCGCCTTGACTGCAAGTGAAATTCACCAGAAAGTCTTTCAATATGAAAGATGGAACTTTAATTTCTTTACTATGTACGTTTATGCAGAAATGTTTCGGACTGGGATATTTGTATGATTTGTACATATCCTATTCTGTCTAACTGCATCACTACATTGTACAGACATTACAGGTCAAATCCATCTGATGTTCCATTATCTAAATCAATAACATATATGCTCTTAAAGCACTGCTTATAAAAAATCAGTGTTGTCATATTTTGAATATCTCAACTGAATTGAGGTCATTTGTATTGCTGACTGTATACTTGTCTTTTTTTGTAAATTAAGTTCAGTTTGAGATCAAATTTGAAATCAAGCTTTTTGCTGTAAGCTTTTGCAACAAAGTTACCATTTTAAAGACACAAATATGCAGAATTAGCAAATGTTTAAGACTGAGATTTTTGTAATGGTAATTAATTGATCAATGTTTATATGTAGGCTATGTAAATGAAAGCCTATATTAAAATCTGTTCATCATATAAAGCGAACATGTCTTTTTTTTAGAAGACTTGGATTAAACCACTCAAAGCTTGAAATAATGTTTGCCTTGAAAAAATGGATGGACAAAACAATTTGAAATATTACAATATCTATATGGCAGTATACAGTATGTGGTAGTTTTGCCAATAGTAGTGAACAGAGCCGATCCTACCTATACACAAGCTGTGTAGGGCCCCCGAAACACCAGGGGCCCCCTTGCTCTCAAAGTAGAGCTAATTGCTGATTCCCTTACTGATCATAGAAAGACGGTCAGTAAGGGAAGTCGTCTTTCAATGTTGTTAAATAGAGAGAAACATTTTAAACACAAAATGTGCAAGCAAGCACATATTAAATCAAAGGCAGTGTGTGTGTGTGTGTGTGTGTGTGTGTGTGTGTGGGCATGTTTATGTGGTTTATGAGGACACAAATTTGTATAATGACATGGGTATGACATAGGTATTACAAGGAGAAGGTGATTTATGAGGACATTTTCAGTGTCCCCATAATTTAAAATGCTTATAAATCATACAGAGTGAGTTTTTTTGAGGGAAAATAGAAATGCACCGTCTCCTGTGAGGGCTAAGTTTAGGTGTAGGGTAGGTGTAGGGCAATAGCACATACGGTTTGTACAGTATAAAAACCATTACGCCTATGGAAAGTCCCCGTAAACCATAAAAACCAACATGTGTGTGTGTGTGTGTGTGTGTGTATATATGTATTTATCGCATATACCCCCCCCCCCCCTGTTGTTAAGTATGATGTAAGGAATGCTGTTTCGGGGTCCATGTCTCTACTCGTTTCACTTGAGAATACTACTATCTCAACAGCCATTTATGAGCACTGTTTAATTAATATTACATATTTGCTGTACACACTACAGTCTCCGTGCTCACAGTGTCACTAATATTTTAGCTGAATCCCTGTCTGGCCATCGGGGTTTTCAGTATGGAGATAAAGGTTAGGGTTATGATTTTTCAGTATTACATGACATCGTGGGTGTATATTAGCACAGTTTGTTGTTTTCTTGGGGCATCTGGCAGAGCGTTAGGACCCAGAAGCGAATATATGAATTTATATTTTTTGGTAATTCATTAAATATCGCCCCTAAAAAGTAACTAGTACCCTGAGTAGTTTTTAAGAAGAGTAATTTGTACTTTTACTTAAGTACCGTTTTGACACCAGTATTTTTACTTGTAATTGAGTATTATTTCAGCAATGTAACAGTACTTGTACTTAAGTACACATTTTCAGTACTCTTTCCACCACTGATGACAATTGCCTAAAACACTACTAAAACCAGCAAACTAGACCCTGACCAGCTTAGACCAGAAAATCCACTCAGGCTGGTTTAAGCTTTATTTATTTATTTCTCAGCAGACAAAACTGAGGCGTATAAGCTCTGAGCAAAGAGACCCACAACCAACCAGTTCCAAAAATAAATAAAAAACCTTCCCTAACTGAAATAAACAAGTTAATGAAAAGATTCAACAATTGCTAATAACACAGCATAATGAGAGCTTTACAAGCTATTTTTAAAACATCTGCCATTTTGGACCAGGAACACCAAATCAACACCATAAGGATTTTCATCACACCACAAGGGTTAGTTCAACACTAGCTTAAACCAGTTAAGGCCAACAATCACTTTACTAGCCGGGTTAGACGGAAGCAGACAGTATACACCTCACTGAGTCTTGGAACAGAGCCACTGTGTTCAGGCAGATAAAGGCAAGCGAGATGGAGAGAGAGAATTGGCGTGCATTTATTTGACAATGCACACAGCAGTCTTCGATAATTGGAAGTGTTGAAAGGATTGAGGAAGTTTTCCATATTCATAATTCAGTAAATGGTTTATTCTTGCCCAAGTTCTTTATGCAACAAAACCTCAGATAACATGAAAATAGGCTTAAAGAAGCGAGTTTGGAAATGAGGGGTGAGGAGCAGTCGGCGCCTCAACTATTCACCCGAGCGTCATTATAAAAAGGTAGCGCTCGAATTGGATTTCAATCAGACATGTATTAGAATTTGCTGCTGAAGCTTTAGTCAAATCAGAATGAGCGTGAGAAAGAAGCTCAGAATAGTGAGTAAAAGTGAATGTGTGAAGAATGATAGAGTATAAAATGATGTCTGCGTGTAGCTTTGATGTCAAAAGTAATGAAGAAATATATACCAATGGATTCTCACCTCCCTTTGTAGAAAGTGTGCGAACCGCAATAATGCTGCTAGTCGGTAAACTTTCGCACATTAGCGCTGATGAAGAAGCACCCATGTGTGGAAATGAGAGGTCTTTGCCCATTGACGTTAATCTCTGCATTAGCATCTGCTGGGCCATACGTGCACAGATAAACCTTTAACCAGGCCCATGGATCTTCATTACCGCATGCCAGTTAAAGCTGCAGTTACTGCCAAATGTCTCTGTTAGCCAGATGCTATGTTTAAGTGTCACCACTGCAGGGATGCGTTTAGGTCAATATCATCAAAACGCCTGAGCAGGACACTTTCAAAGGCAGTGAAAAAATGAGTTTAGTTGTAGAGTCGAGAAACGTTCTTATTTGGTGGTAAAGTGTGGGCTAGTGAAAAGAATACTTTGTAGGTCTGCAATAAAAAACTATATGAGTCTAAATGAAAATAATGAAGTGTTTGTATTCCTTTTGTTGATATTGAAGGAATAGTTCACCCAAAAATGTAAATTTGCTGAAAATGTACTCCAACATCCAAGATGTAGATCAGTTTGTTTAGCATTCCAGCACTTGCTCACCAGTGGTCACATGTTTAACTTAAACTTGAGCCATTTTAAAAAGGTCTAAAATGAGTCCTCTATCCATAACATTGTTTTCTGCAGTGAAAAGGTTGTCTTGTCTGAATCAAGAGAGAAATATGCACAGATCAAGCATCGTTTACAAGTGAAAACAGTCCAAAACAATTCTAAATACATATGTTGGTGGGTTTTGATGTGGGAAAACAACAGACTTTATCACTGGAGGAAGCATTATTATAGATTATGGACTGGTATTTTGGCCAGAAGCAATGGTTTGAAAAGGTGCAATGATGGATTTGTTTCTTACAAACATGCAGCTTTTTTGCTTCACAAGATGTTAAGTGATGGACTGGAGTGGTGTGTATTACTGTGTTATTATTGTGATTATCAGCTGTTTGGACTCTCATTCTGACGGCACCCATTCACCGCAGAGGATCCATTGATAAGCAAGTGATGTGATACTAAATGTCTCCGAATCTGTTCTGATGAAGCACCAAACTCATCTACATCTTGGATGGCCTGAGGGTAAGAACATTTTCTGCAAATTTAAATTTTTAGATGAAATTATTTTTAATAGCCTCCTTTTGGTGTGTGTAGTTATTTGTGCAATTATGTCAGAAAATAATGCCCATAGTGTACTGCATTTGTCAGCTACCTCCTGGTTATCAAATCCAGTAAACCTTCATGCATGCAGTGATTAAACCCAACATGCATAAAGATGCATGTGCATTTCTTATGTGCCATCTGAGTTTTGTTTACAGCGAGTGTTCAACACAGTCGCAATGAAATGGTTTCTCTTTATGGTTTCTCATAACTCAGTGCACCTGCGTCGGATGCCAGCTGTGAATCAAGATACATTTGTTTTCCGAGCGATGAGTAAGATTACGCTCTATTTGTCATGTTTTATGAAAGCGTTTGTGGATTTCAAGCTCTGCTCATCCTCAGATCTTCCTCTTCAAAGAAAAACATGTCCCTAGGTAACCTCTGGCAACCTTTCCTGCAAAAAGGGGTTTTCTACATGTCTGTATTATTGTATTTTTGCAGCTCATGCCTAATATTGAGTGAAAGGTCATTGGAGCAAAGACACAAGGTCACTGATATTTACGAAAGAAACCCCTCCTGGTAATCTATAAAAGCACTCAATAAACCTCAATTTCTCTCATACACAAAGAGATATTCTGAATAAAACACAACATAAATAACACCTGTTAACCATGCAACGCCTGGCATATGCAATAACAGTCAAAAACGTTTGTGCATGTGTTTTGTACCATATTTGATACATAATGCTTTTATGGCTCATATAGTATGATACAGTACTAATATGGAGGAAAACACAAGGATGAAAAAACACCTCAATTAAACTGTCACATGTTTGTTTCCATTTAGTTCATGTTTGCCCTTATTTGGTTTGTTTCCTGTCATTAGTTCATTGTCTAATTGCCGTTCAGTCTTATCACATGTGTTTGATTTATCATCTAGTTTGTTCCTTTGTTCCCTGCCTTTTATAAGTCCTCAGTTCTTCCCTTGATTCATGTTTTTCAGTGGAAATAGTGTGTTGATGTTTATTAAAGACTCCTGTTCGTTTACTTCGTCGTGCGCTTTGTTACTACAACCACACACCGTGACTTAACTATGCATTTTACTGCAGTTGCTGATATTTAAAAAAACAGGGACATTCTGATAGCTTGTAATGTAAATCAATTAGTTCTTTATAACAGTATATCAGACTTATATGCATTGTGTGTATCAGTTGTCACCCAACAATGTATTCGTTAGATGATATGTAATTGCTTGGTTTAATGATCAAAGCTTATTATAGGCCAAAACATGCAATAAACAATAAGAAAATGAGAGATACATAAAAAATACTCAAAATCTTTATGGATCATATTTGCTATGTTTTAACACAATTTAAAAAAAAACCTGATGTACTGATAATCATTCAAAAGTTACTTCAGTCCAGTAGCAGGGTTATTAAACTAAAAACTATTAATTATTATTATATATTATAACTATATATATTATTACTTGAAATACATACTTACAAATATTTTATTTTAGCTAATTGCCAAGGTAATATTTGTAATTATTATCATATATAAATAATTATATATATATAAATAGAAAAAAAACTAATAAAAACACAGCAAAATTACTAAACCCTAAGTAAAATGAAAATGATAACGGAATATATAAAAATAAAAACGAATAAAATAAATTATAGAAACTATAATAATGTAATTAAAATACCATTGGTAATTGTATCTTCATGAAATATAACAATATACAATTTATTCTTATATATGTTTTAAGAAAAAACAGTAAAGATTTCACAGCAGTGAATCACAACTTCAAGGTGGACAGTTTTAAAATTATACTTTTATAATTACACTTAAGCTTTTCACTCACGTAAAAAAGCATAAACTATCAATTAGATGTGTACGACCGGGGTTTCAGGGGTTTGATCACTTAGAGGCCTTTGTATATCAAACATGTAGGCTTTATAGGGTTCAATTCACAAAGGGACAGTGATCTAAATGACCCTGTTTCCATTTAACCAAACCAAATCCTGAGATTGTAAATGTTCACAGAAGACGCTTGTCTTTGACGTTCTGTCACTCAGGAAGTCTGGAGTAGTGAAGCGTGCGTCTGTCACTCACCCGTCTGTCACAGTCGTTTCCCTCGCACACTGTCACACAGCAGCTGGTGGTCGAGATGCTCGTTCACTTAGACAAAGTCACATCGCTAACTTAATACATCAAATCATTGCGTCTCCACCCATCCAAATGCTGCCCTACTTACTAGAACAGAGAAGGAGGGAAACTGATTCTCTAATATAGGATGATCTCAATCTTGAATTTATTTGCTTTTGTGATTTATATCCCACCTGTATGCTGACTCAACCTCTTCATACTATAAAGTATATTCATGCTAAAACTGCATCATATAATGAATATATGAATGCAACTGCATTAGAAAAATAAATATTAAAACAAGTGGCATTTTCAAAGTAATGACTCTCGAGCTCTTCTTGGAAGTATCTCCCCTTTTCAGAGCCATTTTTGACCTTGAGCTTCCACTAACCGGTCCCAAGGTGATTTTTAATGGATGTATGAAGTCAGTTCCTCTCAAGTTCACACAAGTGTCCTGCTGAGTGTATTTGGTGTTTAGAAACTTGGCCCATCCAGTCACAGTTACGTAATACAAAAAAAGATGTAGCATGTCTGAAAATACGAAGGAAAGAAACTAGGACTTTTTAAAAATAGTTTTGAATTTAGCTAGATGAAAACATGACGCTCTTTTATAATAGTCAGTGTCTACAAAAAAGTAGAACAAAATGAAATCTGTATATAATAAACATTTTGAGGGTTGACTGCATGGTGATTTTTTAATGTTATAGGTTAATAGTTACAGATATAGACAGACATAGACGATAGATAGACAGACAGAGACAGACAGACAGACAGACAGACAGACAGACAGACAGACAGACAGACAGACAGACAGACAGACAGACAGACAGACAGACAGACAGACAGACAGACAGACAGACAGACAGACAGACAGACAGACAGACAGACAGATAGATACTCTACACAGTACGGTTCTATCTAAGGCTTTGTTTTATTTATGCATGCCTCAGCTATATTTATTTTTGCTTTGTTGTAATTTTTCGCATTGCTGTGACAGGCGACTGTACATTACACAAACACAGGCTTTGCTTTCGACCGAATGATTGATAGCTTTGATGATGAAGTTCAGAGAGAGTGCATTTTCTTCTCCAATGTTAAATGTACTCATGCACTCTTTCCACTTTTATAAGCACCTGCATCTGAGACAGGGATAATATGAGTGCTTTTGCTGCTATAAAAATGAACATGACACGAGAAAGGGAAATCTGAAGCACTCTTATCATTCCTTCAGGTAATTCAGTGTTAGTTTTCAACATTCATTTGGGGTTTGGAAAGTGAAGAATACAAAAAGGAGCTACAAAACAGTCCTGTTAAAGTACGAGGCAGCAGAATACAGTTGAAATTACACATTTTTCAATTTTGGGAGAACTATCACTTCGATCCGTTATTGAAAGTTTGTTTTTGAGCCAATAATATGAGCCGTGATGCAATCATACTAATCACTGCAGTAATGAGTGCTTGATGGCATCACAATAATGAAACTATTTCTAAATGTTCTCTGAATGCTCAAAACGTCTAGTATATATATATATATATATATATTATAAATGTTTGACCTGGCTATGCAAATGCTAAGGGGACATTCCATTTTATAATTTGCACACATTATGGGTACATTATTTTGTAATGTTCTCTGAATGTTCTGATTCAAGTAGTGACAAAAAAACAGACAAACTAAAATGTTTCAGAAAGAAAACACGACTAAACACATTTACATGGACACCAAAATACTGATAATTACCAAAACTCAATTCTCAACCCGATTCATGGATTACATGCAAACCAATAACATGTCAATGCAAGTAAACTGTGTTTACAAGACTGTATTAAAAACAACAAACAAACAAACAAACAAACAAACAAACAAACAAACAAACAAACAAACAAACAAACAAACAAACAAACAAACAAACATGTTTTGAACAAGAAAGCTGCATATCCAAGAAGGCTATTCCCTGGAATTGCCAAAATCTGTTTGCTCAGCAAGAAACAAGATGAGAAATCATATTTGAGCTAGGTACCACTGATTCATCTAATGTTTTGCGGTCAAGATGAGAAATCACCTGTTTTGATCTGTTTGTGGAATCATCTTCCTTGTGTGGGAGCTGCGCTCACAGTTTAGTCTAGGAAAATATGACCCAAATAACCTGGAAATTACATCTGTTTGTCAATACAATCTTCCTTGTGTGGGATGTGCAGTCCGGCACGGCTCCAGCGCGGATTATTCTAATGTTTGTTCTGACCAAGTGTGTGGCTTTCAGTCACCGCACCGGTGTGGATGTTTACTGTACTTCGCATCGTGCTATCAAGATTCTAGGAAAAAGTCTGACCCAAATAAGAATTTTCACCATAATTGCATTCAAGTATTGTTAACTGTTGTATAAGTCAATGGTGCCACGTTTGTCAAATCTGACCAACTGAGGAAAAAAGCATTACAATAAATCGTGCTATCAATGGTGATCAAATCTAATCGATTGGTTGTTAACAACATCACATCAAACGAATTTTATATTGTTTTAACCCAAAAAGCAAATTATGCTCCCTTCGAACTGGTTGTCTTTAAAATACACATCTTGTGTAATCCCAGGATATCTGTAATCAGAATGCTCCCTTCGCACAATTAAAACTGGTTGGAATATAATTTAATTTAATTCACAAATGTTTTTTCATAAACACATAATCCTTTCTGGATCACAATCCGCCATCAGAATGATCACAGAATGAAATATTTAATTATTCTAGCTGCTGAGAGAAAAGGCTGAGAGAAAAGGCTATAAACTATCCTCCACCTGCAGGATCCTCACATGTGATAGTCTACTAGCCAGGACAACTTCTTTATGTTTACAGACGTGACATAATGACGCAGTGCCATGCTCGAATCTCCCACGAAAACCTACCCGTACCACTAGAAATCATTATTATAAGCTAACCGTTGTGAATCGGGCTAAAGTAAGGCAATAGTTTTGAACACTGGCTGGTTATGTACTTGCTCAAATATTGATTTCGGATCATTTTTAACCAAAAAAGTTACGGACTGCAGCTTTAATAAAGGCCAGATAACTTCTGAGAATGTTCTCTGTTGGCTGGGAATAATGAAGTGTGATAACAAAGACAACAGAGAGAGAAAACATAAGTCTATTTCATGCTTTTAAGAGCCCTTCAAAGAAGAGCCCATGACCTTCTTCTATCTGAGCTGCAGGAACCGGTGATGTAATAAAAGCACATACTCATTTTTGAAAACAGACAGAAAACCAGATTGATAGAAGAAGTAATGAAAGACAGAAAAAACAAATGTCACAGTCGGTTGCCCCTAAAACTATTGATTTCATAAGCAGCCTTTTGGAGAAATAAAAACAAGCGTTGGCTTTCAGACAGGCCTGTGGCTCGTCATTAAACGAAGCCACATTTGGGCCAGTTCTGGTGTCTCATACATGCCATGACAGCTTTTACACCTCCACTGCCAGCGTCTCGTCCCGGTGCATATCTTTCCCTGGAACGACGACTCAGCGCTTTCCCGTGACATATTACACAGAAACACAAAACACAATCTCCCTCGCTACCATGTATCTGCATCAACATGAAGGAAACAAATCAGCACTGAGGTGTTTCTACCAACTCAATCTTGCCTTTCAGACACACCGACCAGGCGAGGGAGACTAATTACGCCATGATTTACATGCAGAAATGCCCAGGCTAGCATTTTCACGGCACCTCATGAAATCCTATTTAATAAATACTAATATAAGCACATGGCAGCATGCATTAACCCACCACTGCATGCATGGCTAATATATCAACTTGATCGATGGGTTTAAAAGTGTCATATTTGATGTTACGATTTGCATGTCTGGCAAAATTTTATTTAAAATACACAAATACACATAAGTGCATATTTAAAAAGGTCAAACAAAGGCTCTGATTAAAAATCTAAAGCATTGGAGAACTTTAAGCTCCTCAAATAAACATTTTATAATGACTCCGCATCATAATTATGATATTCATAAGACCTCTAAAAGTAACATGAAGAACTTTATCAATTCTAGATGTCAAGAGCGTACAAAAGGCACAAAATCACTGGACTGCTCATAATACAACATTATACAACACTGCAGGAGCACAGACCACTTACGGAAATAACCAAATCTTTGGCCGAGAGGTTTTCCAACCAACAACGAAAAACATTTTACTCATAAATACACAAAAGAAATGGCCAATTGTTCACGGGACATTGCCAGAAATGAGCAGCTGGCCATTCAAGTGTCAAAAATGGGCTATTTACAAAGAGACCATTTCCATTTTATTTCCAGGGACATTTAGCTAATGATATAAACACAAACTTTTTTATTTTTACGTCATACTCAGTTTAATCGGCTAAATTCTTAATGAATCTCTTAATACGAATGTTTAATTATACAATTACACTTTATAACGCTCCATGCCGGCTCTACTTTCATGTCATTAATCTGACAAAGGCTCGGTATCAGCACACGCAGATATTTGTATAACTAGATATGCAGAGAATGCCATTTAAATAAATAAATACAAAAGAAAATAACTGCTCATTTGAGATTTTGGCATATTTTAGAAAAAAAATATTCTTAGGAAAAAATATTTTGTACACATAAAAAAAAAAAATATACATAAAATAAATAAATATTAAAAAAACAGTAATTTTCAATGCTACAAATGAAAACATTGGTATGTAGAGTATGGAAAATTATTTAGAAATTTGGATTCATTTTTAAAGATTACATTGAACGATACAGCGATGGATGGATGGATGGGATGGATAGGATGGATGGATAGATAGATAGATAGATAGATAGATAGATAGATAGATAGATAGATAGATAGATAGATAGATAGATAAAAAAGTAATATATTTAAAATACATTTATTTCATACTAAGCATAGTTCAAATCTATTAAATATTTACTGACATATCGTTTGAGACTTACTGATATAAAAAATATTATTAAACTGTATTTAGACTACTTGAGACAAAGCACACTTATTAATATTAAGCCTAAAATGTGTTTTCATGTCACCATTGATGAGGATTGTATGATCTGAATAATGTTGGTCTTCAAATGCAAGATATTTTGTGACCTGAAGTATATTAGCAATAGCGCACTTTAGCACAATCAAATGATATATCTGAACAATATGAACAATACTTCAGAATATCTTTAGTAGGACTTCAGCACTACTTCTGCACATAAAGTGCATTAAGGACACAATTAGTCGTTCCAATTAAGCAGACTTTAAGTATACCACCACTTTAGTATACTGAAAGTACAAATGCAGCATATTTTTATGTACATAAATGTGTAAATGTATACTTAGCATGAAATAAATGCATTTCAAATGCATTTTAGTATATTTATTTTTCACTAGGGTAGATAAAAAAAAAAATAATATATAAAAAATATATATATATGCATATAATTTATATATATAATTTAGTTGATTAAATTGAGTATGACAAAACTAACACAATTTGTGTTTATATCATTAGTAAAATGGAAAATAACAGTCTTATTTGTCACTAAACTGCTTCTATGTAATACATCAGTGATGGCAGCGAGTGCTGACATGTTGATGACGAGGTGCTTTTGTTCTAGACCTTCATCTTCAACATAAAATCACAGCAAACACTGTTCCATTATGAAGAACCTGTACTTCAAGCGATCACACATTGTAGTTTAACCAGACAAGGACATTGGATTCAATGAAAGTGCTGCGTGTGCTTCGAGAGATCGGCTCTGATTGAGGAAACGAGGTAGAGCTGTTTCTTTTTGAGTTGAGTGAGCTGCAGACGTGAACATGAAGAGCATAATGCGGTGCGTGAGGTATATACATTAAAAGCCAGCTGCTAAAAAAAGGACAAAAAACTAATGATGTTATTTTGGGGATTCCTTTGGGACAAACTGAGTGAGGAAGAGAGAGAGAGAGGGAAGGACATCTGTTCCCGAAATAGTCCTGTGCGGCCGAGAAATCTGCACCGTCTGCAGTTTTTTATATAGTTATCATTCACTAATTTCATACCATATGACCTTCTGTGCTCTTATCACTTAATGTTTGGCCAGCTGGATGAAATAACGTCACTATATAGCTTCATTTAGTACATTACTCATTTTGTTTCATAACCAAGGGCTAGTTCAAGTATCGACCAAAGGCCAAATCTAATTTCACTGAAAACACTGTGCAAACGCAACCGAGGAGGACGTCTGGAAGACTCTAGAGCTGTGGCCTGTTCTCTGCCTCAGGATAATGTACATGAGACACTGCGTTTCCATGGAATCATGTCTGGCGGCATGGCAACTGCGGAAGGTGACCAAACATGGACTATCTGTGATACTAAAGGAAACATCTGCATATTTATCAGCACGGGTCATAAGCTCTGTGTGTTTATAAGGAGACTCAGAAAGTAGTCTCTATAAAAGTGACTCACCCTCAGTGCAGGTTAACCAATTACACGTCATCTGTATTACCTAACCAGATTACAAAAATAGCACTCGTAACACAGATTACATATTAAAATACTCATAATCAGATTACAATTAAACTACAGTTGCTTTTTATGGATTACATGATTACACACTTTTTCCCCGCACAATGGCAGTAAAGGATTCATAATTTGATGATTCTCCCCAATTCTTCGACTTTTCTCGTTTAACTTTCACAATATAGAATGCATGTAAATGTCATGCAAATTAATTTGCAATCCAAGCATCTCCGTTTGGGAAAACTTAAAGTTGTACCATTTATGTGATGAATAATAAAACAAGTTACAAAACGCTGCTGATATATAACTGACAAAAATATTTACTTTAATCCCCTAGAGATTTAGATAGTAGTTAGTTCATATTTAAATAATTTAACAACACGTGTGCATGTTCTCTGATGTTGGTTAATGGTCATATTTTGATTATTTTATAACAATAATCCTATTTAAAACCAGGGGTGCGGCGCCAGAGAATTTTGAACACAGGTGCTGAGGGGGTGCTAGATAGGGGAGCTGGGCAATTCATAGTAAATATGACAAAAACAGGGTTTATTATTTTTATATGAATAATAAAATCGCTGTATATATGCATTTCAAGTGTTTATGAGGAGTGTGGGACTATTATCGCGCTTACTGTATGACATCCATCCATAAATCCATATAGCCTAACACTGTGATCAGAATTGTTGTCCATCCAAAAGAGAGATATGATCCATAGAGATAACTCAAAAAACAAATAATAACACGCAGTTTTTGATCTTTAATGTAACACTGAGTTTAGGGACCAGTTCTCTCTACTAACTAGTTGCTTGTTAGCTTGCATATTACTAGATTATTGGCTGTTTATTAATACATAAAAATAACATATTAACGCCTTATTTTGGATGACCGTATTTCAGATCCCTTAATTCTACCCCATACCTAAACTAAACACCTTACAAACTATTCTTAAGGAGCACATTAGGAGTTTATTGAGGCAAAATTCATAGTTAATAGTTAGTTAATCGTGAGAATTAGTCCCCAGACTAAAGTATGAAAATTATTACTAGCTCCTCAAACTAAATTAGTATTTTGTGAAACCAGATTTGATACCACAAACCTGGCAAATTCTGGCCAATTCTTACAGCTTTAACAGCTTTAATTAATTAAATTAGAAGACTCTGTATTGCTATAATACTCACATGCAAGAAGAAACATTTTGAGTAAATATTGTGGCAGTGCATTATGGCATATTGTTGACGTAGACAAATTACTTGCAAACTAAACTTCGGTGAATAAAATTGCTTGCATAATTCATGATACAATTCCAGCTCATTATAGCTATTGTGTGCTCTCAGAATTATAAATTGGCCACTTTTTGAGGTATAATGGATCACATAGCATAAGCCTAATAGTGTTTGATAGGACATACAATGTGTTTTAAAATTCCCCTCATTCTTATCATATTAACTGATATAAAAAAGGAAAATAGAAACAGACCCGGACTTGCACAGAAGAGCAAATGATAAATAAAAGAGTGTAATGAGCTGCTGTTGTCTCCGAACAGCCTGAAACACTCATATAGGCTCTGTTCCAAAACCTCATACGCTACATTGCTGATTACTATACGTACAAATGCAGCTGATGCTTCTGACTTAAGTGTCATGCAAATAGTGCACAAGAGAGCTTAGCATTAGCATGCTGGCAGGCTAACCTTATAGATAAAAATACACAGTACAAAGAAATATTGTGCAAGATAGACAATTTCTAATTAGATTTAACTGTTTTTATTCATTTATTTTTTACAATATGGTAACATATAAACTACTGTTCAAAAGTTTGGGGTTGATAGGCTGATCAGTAATATATATATATCATTTTAGTTAACTATTATAGCCCTTTTGTTATTTAAATGTATATTACAATGTAATTTATTCCTGTGATGGAAAGCAGATTTTTCAGCATCATTCATCCAGTCATGTGATCCTTCAGAAATCATTTGAATATGCTGATTTGCTGCTCAATAAAAAAATTCTGAATTATTCAAATAATTTATTAAATACAATCATGAATAAAAGAAGAAAAAAAAATCTTACTGACTTCAAAGTTTTGAACGGCAGTGTATAATGAATTAAGTGTGTATATTTATAATTGATGGAGTGGATTTTTCCATTAAGTTACCATTACCTCAAAAGGTGCTAGTGTGACACTGTGTTATAATTTGGCCGAATGATTGCATCATAAAAGTCATACAGTAACTCTATCACCCAACTTTTGGTGTGTCAGCGTGTCTCAGGAGCGAGTCTGTGATGCCTTGAAATATAGCCTATATAGGCAGCTCATTAGATTTTCAAACAGAGTTTGAAAGAGTCTTGTTGTGTTGTTAGTGGAGATACACGGGTCAATTACACGGCGGTGAATATTCCCAGAGGTCTATGCAGCAATGCATATGTAGGGATAGCATCAGATGAAGCTCCTGCACCCAGCGCCCGTCTTGTTAGCATGCAATCACCTGCTTCCAGATATTCACATAAACACACACTTCTTCAACTGTACGAACCGAGTCTCTTGCTTTCTGTCTGAAAGGTGATAACTAATGGGAGTCAAGTGTTTACTGCTGCTCTCAGTATCACCTGACACACTAGAATGCAGAGCCGTACCTCACAAATAGCTTTTCACTCAAGAGCTGCACTTTTATTATTTAGAGGCAAATATACACACTTGTACACTTTTGTCTGGTAGTTGTGAATAAGGAGGCACTCGATTTCACACTTTAATGGAAGGTTGTCAACTGGGGGTCAAATTAGTTTTTTGTTATTGGCACTGGGATTGCAGTCCATTCTGCTGAAAATAAAACGAGTCAAAATTGACAAAGACACTTGTCGTCTGCTCCATTTTTTTTGTACAAAATGATGTTTTGTGAAAATGAAAACCAATCCGATGAAGACTTCGAAACTCCTGAAGTGTTTCCAGATAAGTGTGCCATATGCATCAGACATTTAGCCAACGGCCCGTGGGCATGACGTCTGAGGCTGAGACTAGGGTTGCGTAGGCTACGTGTGTGTGGGGAGGAGCTATCAAAATAGGGGCGAGACCCTTTTGGGGCTAGGGGCGTGTTTGTTTTGGTGATTTCAAATATAAACATTGGCTACCAGAAATCGCTTACCCCACCTTTAAGGAATACACATTTATTTAATGACCTTGCCTATGTTACTCCCTTTGTAGACAACAAAGTGCAATGCAGCTCACTAGGTTTTGGAACAGAGTCCTTCCTGCTATCTGTGAATGCAGCATGAATTCCCATCACGTTCAGCCACAGTAGATACTGATACGCTTCTGAGTTTGCATTAAGTAACAAGACGGTGCATTTAATTTATTTTCCTGCCCTTTACATCATGTTTTTAGGAGGACACTTTGAAATTCAAAGCGCACAGCTTGAGAACGGATAGTGGTCATTCATCAGTCCTGTCAATTTCACACTGCAAACACACAGGTTTATTCATTCAACGTCAGCCATTTAAACAGCACTTCCAAACCTCCTTCCGCCCCTCACTCAACGCTACCACAATATTCCCGCAAATTATGACTTATGCTAATGGCTCCCGAAAGACCATAATGAGAAGTGAAATGGCAAAAGCGAAGTCGTTGAACCACATAGATAAACACAAGGGGATGTTAATGGCCACCGGAATGAAAAGTCAATGGGAAACATGAATGTCTCGATCCGTTGGGCCATTGCGGGTCCATTTGTATCCCAGTGGACTATAGCTAATGCGCAATCACGGCTTCCAACACAAGAAGCCCGATGAATAATGCACTTGATGATGTTTACTTTCTGAAATGACGCAGATCCAGCAGCTCATGCGCAGCCCGAGGGATTGGACTGCTAAATTCAAACTCAGAGAACCGTTATGGAGTTTTGTATTGAGAGACTCATTAGCAGTGGGTGTTAATTTAGCCTGAAGACAAATGGAAAGAGGCATATATATTTAAAAGTCATTTCTCACCCTTTATGTGGGTGTTATTGATCTTTCATTCCTTACCATCTGGAAATTAGAATTGTATCTCATACTGTGCTTGGAGAAAAAAAAAAAAAAAAAAAAAATATATATATATATATGCGCGCGCGCACGCACGCAGCACACACAGACACACACACACACACACACAACACACACACACACACACACACACACACACACACACAAGGATATTCATGCGCACACACACACACACACACACACACACACACACACACACACACACACACACACACACACACACACACACACACACACACACACACACACACACACATTATGGGGCCCTAAGCAAATTTCAGGTATGGGCCCCAACACAATAACTATATGCTCTTTTATGCCTAACCCTTATTTTGCTCACTAGCTCTCTCTCATTATAGCTATAACTACCTTCACAACTTAAGTAGCCTAAATAATTAGTCAACCTGATGCTATTCTAAAGCCATATTAAGCTACCTTATTTTTTTCGGATCACAGAAGAAGACATTTATAAAAAAAATGCTTGCACTTGTTCATTTAATGAATTTTAAACAAATTAAACAAATGATTTTTACAAAAAGGATTTACATGTCATAAAAATGATTCCCATGCAACTCGTTCCATATTCCAAGTGTTCTTAAGGCATACGATAGGGTTTGCCGAGAAACTAATCGAAAATGTAATCTATTAAGCAAAAATCTCCAGTCATTACATTCGTGCATTTATACGCGTTTTTAGTTTATTGTTCGTTTGCATTTTCAGTTCGCACTTAGTGGTGAGTGAACATTTGACGCTCTCCATAACACAAATACATACTGGTGCATTTACCAAGTATGTTTCGCTAATATCAGACGGGGCCCCCTGATTCCCCGGGGCCCTAAGCGGCCGCTTACCTGCCCTATTGGTTAAGTCTGCCCCTGCCCCCCCCACACACACACATCCCACATTTAGGCTGAGCAAAAAATTAATAAATAATTAAATAATTTCAATTTAAAATAAAAAATGCAAAAGCTGTTTATGCCATGTGAAGCATTCATATATTTAATTCGATTTAATGATATAACAAATTCTGCAGTCTGTGCAGTTCAATGTATGATGAAGATGATGATGAATGAATTATTATTATTAATGATGATAATAATAATAATAATAAATTATGCAATATGGACATTTTTACTTCATGTATTTTTAGCAAATCTGCTGTGATCACAGTTCAAAATTGATATATGTGATTAATAAAAATGATTATATAAAATGGTTACTTTATGTAGATAGAATATGTAAATTATTACAAAAATGTAATTATTATAGTTGTATATAATGTATATTAATGAATTGACATTCGTATCATAACTATACATTCATATATAAATATAAAATGTAATATATCTTAAATATATATTTTCTAATTTTATATACATATACATATATAAGTATACAATCCATCCATCCTTATATAAAGCTAAATTTATCAAAGCTAAATCTCAGCGTGGCAAAGATCCGTTGTAAATGATGATTTCAGCTGTATTCATCCCTTATGCCTTATTCACTCCACACAGAATAGATTTAAGACCACAGGAACGAAGGATCAGTTGACAGTCATTCTTTCTCTTTCCCAACAGACTCAAATGAAATGCTGAAGAATGGTTTTGTGTTCTTAGATCAGTAGAAAATGTCAGATGGAGGAAGTATGTTCTCTCTTCGGGAGATCACACACTTGCCTGTTATGAATTTTAGCAGCACATTATAGTAGTTTTAATTTGTCTTCGGTGTCTGATGTCATATTAGTCTTTGATCTGCACAGTATGGATCCAAGAGTGCTAAAACACAAGGGTGTTGATTAGTCATGTGATCTACAGCATCTCAATGAATACACACACATGTGTATGTTAAAGGAAAAATGTACTCTCCATTTGCTCTCAATTTAATCTCATTGCCTTCTTGGAGAAAACGTTGAGATATTAATAACATTCCGATGGGGAATACGAGAGAGGGAGGCAGAAGAAAAATGAGAACGAGACTAAGGGGTCAGAGGTAATTAACCTTAAATGACTGTTTACTCTAACGATCCTCCAGGGCCATTAAGACTGGAGCACGCTGCAGTCTGCAGTTCATAAAAACATGTTTAATTTTTCATTTGCTGGAGCACTTTACCAACACATTCAGAGCTGTAATATTCCATCGCCGCTGGATATTTCCAATAGTGCAAAGATTCAGCAGCCGGATTGGCCCATTTTTTATATATTTGGGTGGGTTTTGAGGAATTATTGGGCTGGAAAACCTAAAAAAGGGCACACACACACACACACACACACACACACACACACACACACACACACACACACACACACACACACACACACACACACACACACACACACACACACACACACACACACACACACACACACACACACACACACACACACACACACACACACACACACACACACACACACACACACACACACACACACACACACACACACACACACACACACACACACACAAGCTGAATAAACAATGGTAGGTCTCTGCTTCAGTTGTTTGATTCACTCTCTGCCGCTCTGAGAGATTGTGTACACACTGTAACACAGACTCATGTAAAACACATCATGTGTTTAATCTGCCAAATGTCCGTCACACGTAGTGCCTTTGTAAAGACTGATTTATGCTTTCAGTCACATTACAAATTCTTGTCCAGTGAAGAAGAAACACAGATGGAGATTTCAAACATGTTATGAATATCTCATACCACATACTTGTAGTAATTCTCCACTGTACACAATGTAAACTGTGTGCATCATGTAAATGTTATGTATGAATTGTAATACCTGGATGATTTACTATATCTGCCAATCTGTAAATAATAAAACTGAAAGCTCTGACTGGGAAAAACCTGCCTATAAACACAGCGGCTGGATGGTTGTCTGGTATATTAATATATTTTAATATATCGTGGTGGTTGTCTGCACACATAAATAGCCTACAGTTAAGATATTTTAGTATATTTGGAAAGTATGATTATTAATGTAAATATATGCATAATATTGATAAAATGGGCACCGCTCTCTCAATAGAAAATGCATGACATATTTAAGTCAAGTGACAACAATGTAGCATTTTTATTTCACATTACAATATGTGGTGAAAAGTACTCTAGTGTATAGTATAAACTTTTTAGTAGCTTCTTGAGTTCTTACATTAAATACAAAAAAAAAAAAGTGAAAAACAAGTTAAACTATAATAATTATAATAATAATATAAAAACCTATATAAAGATGATAAATTTAAATGTTGCTTACAAAATAAAATAAAGACACATTTTAATGATTAATTTCTTGAATTCTGATGTAATTCTACATAAAGGGAAACAGGACTATAATTACAATTATATAAACTATAATTTTCAACTATCAACTCTCTATCAACTATCAACTCTCTCCTCTGTCTTTGCCACTTTCTTCACAAACAAAACTAGCTCAATCAGTAGCCAGTTCTAAACTCCACACATGCAGGAACTCAAACCAACCACATCTATTGCTAAAACTGCCCTCTTCACCTTCTGTCCTCTCACTGAGGCAGAAGTATCCAAACTTCTCCTCTCCAGCCACCCTACAACATGCCCTCTTGATCCAATCCCTCGCACCTTCTCCAAGTTATCTCTCCTTCACTCTTACCAGCACTCACACACATCATCAACACATCTCTCCTTACAGGCACCTTCACCAATGCATTCAAGCAGGCTCGGGTAACCCCACTGCTAAAAAAAACTACATTAAACACTTCTCTTACAGATAGCTACAGACCTGTCTCTCTCCTTCCATTCATTGCCAAAACGCTTGAATGAGTTGTTTTCAACCAGTTATCCTCATTTCTGTTAAAGCACAATCTACTGGATGCTAACCAATCAGGATTCAGATGTGAACATTCAACTGAGACTGCGCTACTCTCAGTCACTGAAGCCCTGCGAATTGCAAAAGCTGATTCCAAATCATCAGTTCTCATTCTGCTGGATTTATCTGCTGCTTTTGACACTGTTAACCATCAGATTATCCTGACCATCACTGGGCATCACTGGGATTCCACTTCACTGGTTTGAATCCTATCTCACTGGCAGGTCCTTCAAGGTGGCCTGGGGAGGGGAGGTATCCACAGAACATCAACTGGTCACTGGGGTTCCTCAGGGATCGGTTCTTGGACCCCTCCTCTTCTCTACATACACTACATCACTGGGTCCCATCATACAAGCACATGGTTTCTCATACCATTGCTATGCTGATGACACACAGCTCTATCTCTCGTTTCGACCAGATGATCCAATGGTAGCTGCACGGATCTCAGGCTGCCTGGCAGACATCTCGGCGTGGATGAAAGAACATCACCTACAGCTCAACCTGGCAAAGACTGAGATTCTTGTCTTCCCTGCCACTCCAACTCTACAGCATGATTTCACCATCCAGCTAGGTTCATCTACAATTACCCCATCAAGTTCAGTCAGAAATCTTGGTGTAATTTTTGATGACCAGCTGACTTTCAAAGACCACATTGCAAAAACTGCTCGATCTTGCTGGTTTGCATTACACAACATCAGAAAGATCAGGCCCTCCCTTACACAGCATGCAGCTCAACTTCTTGTCCAGGCCCTTCTCATTTCTAGACTGGACTACTGCAATGCTCTTCTAGCTGGACTTCCATCAAACACAATCAAACCTTTACAGATGATTCAGAATGCAGCAGCATGACTGGTCTTCAGCGAACCCAAAAGGGCCCATGTCACACCTCTCTTTATCTCCCTGCACTGGCTCCCGGTTGCAGCTCGCATTAAGTTCAAGACACTGATGCTTGCATATAGAACAGCCACAGGCTCAGCACCCTCCTACTTCCACTCACTTATAACAATCTACATCCCCTCCAGAAGTCTGAGATCTGCAAGCGAGCATCGCCTCGTGGTGCCATCACAGAGAGGCACAAAATCACTCTCCAGAACGTTTTCATTCACCGTTCCTGGCTGGTGGAATGAACTTTCCACACCATCCGGAATGCTGAATCCCTGACAATTTTCAAGCGACACCTGAAAACTCATCTCTTCCGTCATCACTTGACTTCATCTTAAAAAAAAAAAAAACTTCACTCTCTTTCCTTAACTTTGCTCTCTTTCCCTTAACTCTCACTGTCTGGCTAGTATTTGCTCTGAACAATTCCTAGAACTTTCTATCACAAGCACTTCCTGTGTCTGTTTGCCTCTTTATAATGTATCGCTTATTGTATTCCTCAATTGTAAGTCGCGTTGGATAAAACCTGAATCTGCTAAATGAATAAATATAAATGTAAATGTATAATAAAAAAATAGACTGTAATCACTTTAAATGTTGCAAATTAAATTAAATAAAAAATAAATAAAATTATTAAATAAATTGAAATGAGACAAACTAAAAGCCCATTTTAAACTCTTATTAAACTCTCTAATAACTTATCAAGTAAAAGACAATAGACATGCAGGGAGAAATAGTCAATTTCTTAAAAAAGACAAACTGACAAAATGACTATAATAATAAATAAAACAATTATTATTATCAGTTTACATGTTGCTTGAAAAATAAATAAATAAAACAATAAAATAAAATAAAATAACCAACCAATCTCGACCCCATTAGTGCGACTGAGTGAGCATGTGTGCCTTCATTTGTACCTCAAGATGTTTTAATGCGTGTTTTAAAACATAATTTAGGCAGATGTGAAAACAAGAACTTGAGCTTTCATGAGCCCATTTTAAATTCACCTTCTCTAAAATAAACCACAGTAATATGCGTGCAAAACCCATTTATTCAAACAGTGTTCTCAAATAAACCCCCAAACTCCTCTGACAATAAATCTCCAGCATTCACCTGCTGAGAGATTTTGCAAGCATTCTCGCCAATGCACTTAAAGAAACAGCCACCCGAAATGACTATTTCACTCCATCTGAGACGGCAGAGCCTCGGGCTCCGGTTTGACACACATCAGAGGATATTGGCATAATTTAGGCTCACATCTTATTGACAAAAGCATCTCATGAGCAAGTCTCACTCCTTCAGGAACGGTAGCGGTATTGTAATATTCTCTCGCAGTAATCAGACAGGCTTCTCATACATAGTAAAGCGTCCTGCGCCTCCCCGTTCTCCTCAGCGTGAGCTGTCAAACTCAAAGCCTTTGATAATACTGCTTCCAACTCTTTGAAGTAATTTATATACAGTTGGCTCTGTGTTGAATTAAATACAATCGGATGGAATATACGTCTGCCCGCACAACAGAGATGAAAAGAGAGTATCAAATTGAGCTCAACCGAAGAAAACAAATTGACAATTAATTAAATCTGCAGAGAATTGTCAGAAATGTGGCCTGGCAAGTAGTGCATGTGATCTTTACACTGTGGCGAATTTAATTGCACAATACTTTCACCATCGATGCATCAGATCTTTAAAAGTGATATCCAGTCATCTAACCCTAATAAACGTCTCTGAATGAGAGAGAGAAAAAAAAAATGTTTTGGAAAATGTACTCACCTGTACAGCATACAATATTTAAATGGGTTTGTTTCTTCACCAGAACAGATTTGGAGAAATATAGTATTACATCAATTGCTCTCCAATTGATCCTTTGCAGTGAATGGGTGCCGTCAGAATGAGAATCCAAACAGCTGATAAAAACATCAAAATAATCCAGAGTTCATCTCTTAACATTTTGTTAGCCCTCTTTCCACAATATATATTTTTTCAGTGAAAATGTCATCTTATCTGAATCAGGAGATAAAGGTGCCCGGTTCAAGCACTGTTTACAAGTGAAAACAGCCCAATACAGTCCTAAATATGTCAGTAGATTTTGATGTGGTAGGAAAACAGGGGATGGGCTTTTTCACTGGAGGAAGCATTATTATAGATTATGAAACTCATATTTTGGCCAAACAAACACTGGTTCTTCACAAGATGTTCATTGATGGACTGGAGTCATGTGGATTACTTGTGAATTAAAGTCGTTGCACACTGAGTCCGGAATTGTCGTCCGAAATTTACGTTAACAAATAAATACGACCTCACGTTGTTGTGCCAATCGTGTTTACACAATGCCTCCGAAACTTTCGCTCATCATGAAAAAATTTGGATCAAGTTCGATATTCTGCGTTTTCGGATGCGTAGCATGCATTTTAATAGCAAAGGATGAGGAATATGAAAAAACTGAAAAACGGACGTGAAACATTTGGACTCAGTGTGCAATGATCGTTACTGTGATGTTTTTATCAGCTGTTTGGACACTGATTCCGACGGCACCCATTCACTGCAGAGCATCCACTGGTGAGCAAGTGATGTAACACTGAATTTTTCCAAATCTGTTCAGATAAAGAAAGAAAATACTCTACATCTTGGATGACCTGAGGGTTAGTACATTTTCAGCAGTTTTACTATTTCTAACCATCAATATGAAATATCTTGTTCTGGCATCGCTAAGCTCTTGTATTTTTCATGATCTAATCAATCCCTCTATATTTTTCCTCACTGAATATTCTGTTCCAAACTGAAGTGAAATATGTTGTAAATGTGCTTCTTGTTGGATTTTTAACATCAAGCAGAACCATGTTCAGAGGAAAAGGGGAATGAATTTGGCAAGGATTGCTCTGAGATAAGGTGAGATCACATCACACTTACAAACTTCACCTCGCACTCTCACACACTGACTCAAAGATAGATACACTCAGAGGTCCTTTATCTGCCGACGTCGTTTCAGTGTTTGACGCGAGGGTATGGAGGCCCGTTTGTGCCTCCCTCAGAGTAAAACAATTATAATAAAATGGGTGATTGTAAGAAAAAGAAAACAAAGAAAGAAAATACAGCATTGTTCTAGTTAACTAAAACTATTCAAATTGTATTTGTTATTTCAAATAAAGCTGGAATAAAATATATATGTTAGATGAAAAACTTGATGAAATGATTTAAGAAATAATTAATAAACATTTGAAATGTTAAAAAACATTAAATGCTGTCATGGCAACTAAAGTACAAAAATAGCTAAAATTGAAACAAAACAAACAAACAAATAAATAAATAAATAGATAAATAAATAAGGCTAAATGGATTAAAAATATATAAAAAATATACAAAAGCATGTAAGAAATGATTCATACCTAAACTAAACTTCAATATTGAAAATATTAAAAATAAAATCTAATTAAAAAAATATTTTAATAGTATATAAATAAATTAACACAAAAAAACATAAAATAGAATATCATAAATGTGATATATAAAGTCACATTTTCACACAACACAATTGTGAAATATAAAGTAACAATAACGAGATTTAATTTTACAATTATTGTATTTATTTATTTATTTATTTGACATATGCAGTTTCATATGCGGTTTCCGTATAGAGGTGTGTAAATAAAGACAGAATTTATTGAATCTATTCCTCTAAGTAAGGCAATATTTATTTAATTGTTTTATTTTATTTGACTGATAATGTGAATGATGAACTGAAAAAAATCAATAAATGATGGTACATTATCAATAAAAGATTATAGCTCAGCAGGGCTGCATGCGATCAAAACCGGAGCTGAACATCAAGAGAAAGAAAACGGCACAGTAAAAACTCATTTTAGATATTCAATTTAAAAGAACAGCAGCGTATTACTGGCATGCTTTTACCAGCTAAAGAGATGTATGAGAGATACGAAGGAGCGAGAGATGCTGGCTGATTAGATTAGATCACTTACATCACCTTTGGCAGGAAACTTTCATCCATAACGCAGAAATACAGTGATTTGCTGTCATATTTCTTCATCAGAATACGAAAGAGTCAAATTAAGAAGAGGCAAAATTACATAAGGAGAAAGGTGGGAAAACACTTAGAGGTGATTTTCAACTAGACAGTTTGAGTCCAAGAGAGGAGAATGATGGGAAATGACCCATCACCGTCACCTGCCCACTTGCCACAGATTCCCGGTAAGAGGATCTGGCAACCACACGCACATCATCAGACACCTGCGCTCACACTTTTACACTCATGCTCACATTTGGCCTCGCGCTTATTCTCATGCAAACGCCTACACACACAAACATACACAACGCCCAATAATACTTCCCACCAGCCAAGAGTGTGTGTGGGCATACACTAGACACCAGGACCCACTCGGCTGGCACCAAACCCAAACACACAGGGGAACGCCAGCTGTGGTTCCCCATCTGGGCCGCTGGATGTGTGCGCCTGTGCTGGGGAAGTCACTTTCAAACTATAGCTTTCAAACTACTAACAAAATGTATTTGATTACACTGGAGTTTGGGGCAGGTAAGTAAATAAACACTGCAAGTTATTCATTCTTTCATTCATTCATGCACTGTATGGCAAAGACAAAATACATATTGTTTTTTCAAAATATATGCTAAATATACAGTTCCTTGATGAAAATGAAGCTCAATGAAATATATTTTAGAAAATATTAACTTTTTTATTTTACCTTCATACAATAAATTATATGTTAAAACGTATAAAAAATAATGTCCATTCAGTCTACCTTTACACTAAATGCAGTGAAGGATGTGCTGAAAGAGAAAAATAGTTATATAATTTATTTTGTTTAAAAACAGGGAAAACTGAGATTCTTGAATACTAATATATATACACATACATTGTGAATTATGTTCTGTGCTAATCTTTATTAAAAAGTTGTATATTTTCACATGATTTTCTTCAAATGTGACATATGTGACTGTATTTTCTTGGATTGATATGTAAGGAGGGCAAAACTTTTTAAATGCTTTCAAATATATAGTTACATTTTTAAAATGTATTTTCAAAAATATATAAAAAAATAGGATATGGAAATATTCCACAATGCAACGTATACAACGCAACCAACTGTGCCAAACGCAACCAGGAGTAATGATTTTTCACATCAGTTTCTTGACTTATTAAATTAGATTGCCAAAAACTAAATTAAAAATGCAAAAGGAATAGCACTCACTGGATTACACATGCAAGGTAACATGACAACAGTGTAGCAAACTACAGTTTGAGATGTTTATCATTGCATACAATTTTCCATTTCACATACTTTTTATAAAATGCAGGCAGTATGTGATTCATTAACAAATCTGATTGTATCATTGCATTTAATTGCTTGTAATTGTGCTTGAGGTCACAGATGGGAAAACATAGGAAATTGTGCATTGATTATACATCAAAAAGTTTTGGATTTACCAACTTCATTAACAGCAATTTAGGAAAATATCACTCACCTCAAGAGCAAGTCGCAGTAATTAACCCATAAACCAGTGGATAGCGTGTTAGGTCAGCTTTAATGCCGCAGCGCAAGAAGACATTCTAAAGACAAACAGAAGATGAGAAAGAATTATGAGAAGTTTCACGATAACGACAGACCGGCGGAACAAATGTTAAACACAGATTTAGTTCTCTGTGACGAAGATTAAGCGAGCACACTGAAAATACTGCTTCTATTGTCATAGCACTCCTCCGAAATCCCATCTTTGAAGCTCGTCTCCCAAATGCCTCTTTAATCTCTGACCTTGATTCCAGCGAGGCATGTTTAAGGCTAAGCAGATGCCATGAAAGGCTCTGAGGAATCAGAAATACTTTAATAAAAGCACTTTGAAGATGCACTGATTTTTTTTCTCCCTTCAAAAATAAAAATTCACCACCCCTCCTTTTCCTCCCTCCATTCCTTTTCTTGACGGCCTCCCTCTCTCTTTTATGTTGCTGAAACTTCGAAATCTGCCATCGGTGCGAGGGGGAGAGCAATTTAGCGGCTGATAAGCAGTCAGGCATGGGCAACCTCCGCAGCAGGGCACCGATACTCAGCCCAGAGCACACCACTCTCCCAGCAGCCCTTAATGGACAGTATTATGTGATATCGTCTCTATTGTTGAGACGCCAGGAGCCAGGAAGTATCAGGACGAAAGAAAAGCATCTGCCTCGGCTTGAGTGGAAAGCCTGTCTGACTAGACTGGATTCTGAGCGATTCTCTTTGTGTAAACAAGGTATGGATGAGAGTGATTGTGCTTGAGCTGTGAACAAGAGCAGTTAAGGAGTAAGAGGTGGCCAATACAGCGTTGGGAAGGAATACTGTTTAATAGCTATACTACACGCCACCAGCAAAAACTGACTATATTGAAGGGATACACCGAGGCTTTAAATATCTAACTGATCACAAAGTATTTAATTAGAGAACTTCAATAAAGGTTTAAAATGTTAGGGTCTCGAATGTCCCTTCTGCTCACCAAGGCTGCATTTGGTCAAAACAGCAGTACTATTGTGAAATATTACTACGCTTTAGAATAACTGTTTTCGATTTGAGTAGATTTTAAAATGTAATATATTTCTGTGATGCAAAGCTGAGTTTTCAGCATCATTAATTACTCCAGTCTTCAGTGTCACATGATCCTCCAGAAATTATTCTAATATGCTGATTTGCTGAGAAAGAAACATTTCTTAATATTATCAATGTTAAAAACAGCTGTGCTGCTTAATATTTTTGTGGAAACCTAGATATATATATTTTTTTCCTGGATTCTTTGATGACTAGGAAGTTCAAAAGAACATTTATTTGAAATATAAATAATTTGTAACATTATAAATGTCTTGACTGTCACTTTTGATCAGTTCATCTTTTCTGAATAAAAGTTATATTATTTTATATTATATATATTTTTAAATCAATCAATCGTACACTTTCCATATAATCACAATTCTCTCATTTTAGTTCAAATGTGGCCACACATTACAAATTCAATCCCTTTTAAATAAATACTCCCCCCCCCCTTGTTTTAGTAAATTGTAGTCACACTTTGTTCTAATTTGTTCCCTCTTTTTAATTAAATCAAAATAAAGGATTAAATTAGTTCAACACTTATCTTAATTCACAAGTTATTAATTTGTGGCCACAAATTAATGCGGGAATAGACTCTTAATTCATGGCCACAATTATGATATTTTCGTCTGCATGTCGTGTGCGGGGCTCTGTCGTGTTCATTTACCCTCTGAATTATTCCTCTGAATTCTGTAAAATTGAATCCAAGGTACATATTGAATTGAATTGAATATACTTTATTGTCCCATTCCTGGGAAATTCATCTTGGACAATCATGACATGGCCAGTACGTAGCATTGACTCACACTAAACATAACAACTCACAATAAATTACACATCTCACACATATATTAAAATCAACAATATGCCAAACAGGCTCCTCATTTCCGCTCTTCTCTGTTTAATAATTTGACAGCAGTTGGCACAAAATAATTTTTGTAGCGATTTGATTTACACATCAGAATCCTCAATCGTCTGCCTGACTGTAACATATTAAAATTTGCATGTAAAATGTGTGTATCATCAGCAACAAATTTCTTAGCTTGTCTTAAAACAGAGACCTCATACATCTCCTTAATAGGTCGTTTCTCTTCACAACCTACAATTTTTAGAGTCCGTACAAGTCATGCAAGTTTTGATTTAGACTGGACAGTCAGATTTCCATGCTGCAATACCATATCTCATCAAAACTCTCAAAAACAGACTGATAGAACAAACATAAGATCCTCTGATTTACCCCAAATACCTTTAACCTTCACAAACAATATAACCTCTGCTGCAATCTAGAACAAAGACTGTTGACATGAGAAGACCAACATAACAAGTTGTCCATATAGACACCCAAGTATTTGTGTGATGTAACCTGTTCAATAGACTTCCCATTTATCATCACAGGACCGTGACCCCCCACAGATCTAGGGTCAAAGAACATTTCAACAGTCTTTGTATGAGAGAGAATACATAGACACGAGTGTGTTTCATTACTGCATCAGATCACTCGGCTACAGAGATGAATCAAAAACAATTATACAGCCCTGCATGTTATAGGGGGGAAAACAGCTCATTACTGGAGAACCAGCTGAACTTCCATGCCACTAACAAATATACATAGACAATGAAACGTACTGTGTATCACCATTTGGACAGTTTCAGAAACATGAACAAACCCTTTCAGTCTTTTCAGACAGACTTTCTATTGACAAAATCAGCAATCATTTCTTAATTTCCCACATTTTCAAGTATATTTCTCAGTGTGGTTTCAGACTTTTGACCTTATTTTATATAATGCTGATATTGTACATATCAGTGTCTACCCAAACATAAAATGCTCTTGTGCTGCAACTACTACTTACATATGCCAATGAATATTAATAAGGGTTCTGTCTGAAAGAACAAGGTATACAGCCACAAACATCTGATACCTATAAAAGTGTATTCTGACACATTGCTCATCCCGAAAGGGAACATAAATGTGTTGCTCTTTGTACTTAAGCGTCGCGGCTCATTCATTAACCATATGGCCATGCATGCTGATTAAGGCCTTTGAAACAGTATTTTATTTAATGTTTTTATGCATAGGTCTTTTTTGTGAAATGTGTGAAGCTTGAAGTGAACTTCATGTGGTATGAAAACCTGAAAAACTTGATTTATATTAACGATAATTTATTTTTAAACTGAAATAGATGTTAAAGTAAGATGCAACAGTATTTCACATAATCAAACTGCAAAAAATAGAAAAAAAAATCATTAAAAAGCTGCTTTATGGCATTGAGCAGATACAACAATTTGAGATCTAATAATAATTATCTGTTACTCATATCAATCCCACTGAAACATGCACACTTTAATTAGAGTAATTAGAGTCACGAAGGCTAATTTGTTTAATAAAAACCAAACAGGCAGGGTTGTTATCAACTAAAATGAACATGAAAACCATCAATTCATACATATTTTCATAAACGTATTAAAAAAAGAAACAAAATTAACTACATTTTAGTTCAAAATGAACTAAATAAAAGGCATTATTTCCACTGATGCGTTTAAAATTAGCTGTGTATTCTGATCAAATACAATTTCTGTGATAAATACAAATATTTTTTCCATGACATCTGGCATATTTTAAATGTTAAACTAAAATATCTAAACTAAAACCAACTGAAAACTAAAGTGCATTTGAAAATAGTAGCCAAATAGAAATGAATGTAATGAGATTTAGGAAAGCTGTAATGTTGAGCCTGATTTTTATGCATACATATACACATGGGCATATTTAAACCAAGCTTACAACAGCAAAACTGACATTAAGACAAATAGTCTCTTCTGTGGAACATCAGCATCATGTCTTCTACATTTCGATTTATTTTCCTGTACATTATTTTGTGATTATACAATTTATTGTTTCATGCCTTATTTTCTGCCTGTTTAATGAGGCGTTTTTCTGCAGTAGAAATTGACAGTAGACACGTCACTCTAGTTATTAGAGCTTTTCTATGATTTTATTTGAACAATGCTGTTGTATTTTAGGGACATTAACATAAAAGTGCAGACTGGACTGGAAATATTCTCTGGTCAGACTCAGACACCTGCGCTTTTTTAGTTACGACTTGATTATCTCCACAATAGCAAGAAGATAGACATGGAAATAAAAATAAAAAGTTATTTTAATATATTTTCTAATATATATATATATATATATATATATATATATTAGTGCTGTCAAATGATTAATCGCGATTAATCACATCCAAAATAATAACAAATAAATACATTTAATATATAAAAATAACATATTTCTCTGAAATATATACATGCATGTGGGAGTATTTATCTATACATAATAAATATCAGTACACATACATATTTTATGTAAACAAACTTTTATTTTGGATGCAATTAATCGTGATTAATTGTTTGACAGCACTAATATATATATATATATATATTATATATATATATATATATATATATATATATATATATATATATAGTAAACAAAATATAAAGCAAAAAAGTTAAAATAAAAAAGTAATATTTTATCCAATATACTACCACATGAAGTAACACTTTGCTACGTGTGTTATCTCACTTAAAATCAAATATAATTTCCAAGTGCACTGCTGCCATAAAACTATTGCCACTATTGACTTCCTGAAACCTAGCCAGCTGTGCATATTGAACCAGTATTGATGGGAATCATTCGGCCATTCATACCACAACATGTGTCTACTGCACCACCTGAGACTGCCGTTATTTTTATCATGAGGTGAAAATAGCGCCAGGTTTGTTGTGTGCGCATCGGTGGCGGAGCGTGTCGATGTCAGCATGTGGTCTTTGAACACGTGACTTCTAGGCTGCTGTGGTAGGCATATGTTTTCCATTATGCCACTCGGCTGGGATTCAAAGCATAGTCTGTATTGTGTTTTTGAACAAGAACTCAGGGTGAAAGTGTGTGTGTGTGTGTGTGTGTGTGTGTTTATGAGATGATGTTCAGTGTGTCTGTGGAGATACTATAGGGGACAGATTCAGCATATGGTGATATCTGCATCCTCTTTTGACATACACAAACAAACAGCATCAGAAAGACTTACTCATGCATACATTCCCAGTGTAATGTAATTCAGCTATCGGGCTGACGATGCACAGTGATGTAAGACAGTCAGGCCCTCATGTATCCCATCGATCAACCCACAATGAAAATCAAGCTGAGAGCTGATGAAAAATGTGTGTGGGAAGCTGTGATGCATTCTGGGAAACGGCTTCAGCCCATCGGTCTCCTGCAGCTCTCAAGTGTAAGAAAAGCGAAAGAGGAGATTCCTCAGCGTGTAGTTTATGTGGTTTGTAAACCTGTGTATAACATCAGTTGTGATAAATGTGTTAGTCCTCCTCGCCGCCGCTCAAGGACTGCAGATATGTATTTTTCACACAATGTACACTAGTTCATGGAAACTACATCTGTCAGCATAAAAAACACAATGAAAGTAGTCAAGATAACTTGTTATTGCTTAAAAATATTCCCTTACATTTCAGATGAAATTACAATATCAAAATGTAATAGAGAGTTAAGGTCATAATTAATATGAATTTATGCTCATTGCAAATGCTCCTTCAAATTTGAGCCAAGTTAACTTTGAATACATATAACTAAATATATCATAATAATATATAACTAAATAATATATACACTCACCGGCACTTTATTAGGTGCACCTGTTCAATTGCTTGGTAACACAAATTGCTAATCAGCCAATCACATGGCAGCAACTCAATGCATTTAGGCATCTAGATGTGGTGAAGACGACTTGCTGAAGTTCAAACCGAGCATCAGAATGGGGAAGAAAGGGGATTTAAGTGACTTTGAACGTGGAATGGTTGTTGGTGCCAGACGGGCTGGTCTGAGTATTTCAAAAACTGCTGATCTACTGGGATTTTCACGCACAACCATCTCTAGGGTTTACAGAGAATGGTCCGAAAAAGAGAAAATATCCAGTGAGCGGCAGTTGTGTGGACGAAAATGTCTTGTTGATGTCAGAGGTCAGAGGAGAATGGGCAGACTGGTTAGAGATGATAGAAAGGCAACAGTAACTCAAATAACCACTCGTTACAACCAAGGTATGCAGAATACCATCTCTGAACACACAACACGTCGAACCCTGAAGCAGATGGGCTCCAGCAGCAGAAGACCACACCGGGTGCCGCTCCTGTCAGCTAAGAACAGGACACGGAGGATACAATTCACACAGGCTCACCAAAATTGGACAATAGAGATTGGAAAAACATTGCCTGGTCTGATGAGTCTCGATTTCTCTGCGATATTCAGATGGTTAGGGTCAGAATTTGGCGTAAAGAACATGAAAGCATGGATCCATCCTGCCTTGTCTCAACGGTTCAGGCTGGTGGTGGTGGTGTAATGGTGTGGGGGATATTTTCTTGGCACACTTTGGGCCCCTTAGTACCAATTGAGCATCGTTTGGCCTACTATTGTTTGGTGTAAGTGTGTGTGGTGTGTGATATGATATGAACTTTACTCAAATTTGGGCACCTTCATGAGTATGCAGAAACTGATTATCATGTCGTAATGTCAATAGAATGTTCTATTTACTACACAATAAAGTGGCCAGTGTGTATATTATATAATAATATATACTAATCTTTAAGAAGCTGAACTGGTTTGATTTTTGATGAAAAATACAGTAAAAACTGTTATTGTCAAATACTACAATTTAAACTTTTCTACTTTAATGTATTTTATTTCTGTGATGCAAAACTGAATTTTCAGCATCATTCACACTCCAGACAGTGTAATTAGCAGATTTATTATGTATTTATTGCATTAAAATGTTTAAAATGTAAGTTACAAAAGATTTATATTTCAAACATATGCTGTTCTTTCAAACTTTCTATTCAACAAATAATCACAGTTTCTCATGCAGTTAAAATCTGAACTATGAGAATGAACTTAAAATGTTGTAGTTTTGCCGTGCATTGCATCCCTGCAACCGCATCCATCTAGTAGTGCACATAAAGTGGCATTTTCAAAGACATTTGCTCAAAGAAGAAATTAGTTATTAGTGAAAAGCTGTTGGCAAGTTAACAGTGTCAGTCTAAACGCTCCCCTCGAGGGCTGAAGTAATCGACATTTGTTTTGCTTTGTTGTGATAGATACGGAGGCACCCTGGGGCCACTATTAGTAAAACTGTCACACACTCCCTGAAAAGCAGTCAGAAGGGAGCAAAGGAGCCGAGACCTGCACCGTAACAGAGAACGTTACACAGCCATTGAGTAAAAAAAACTCTGAAGAGACACTGAAGACGTGGCTTGATTGCTGGGACTGTTTTACTCTTTGAAAGACTATTTATTTTCATCTGTCTGGAATATAAATCAAAGAGAGAGTAAAAAGATGGAAATTTAATCAAAGCGGTGACGGATTCTTGTGTTAGTGAAAGGAAAATCACCGTGCTAGTTCGCTCGCAGGGCCATGACATTTTGGAGATAATTTAACAGATTGCGTGCCATTGTTCTGAAATCTGAGCCAAGCTCTCCGTGAAGATCTGACAGGTGCCTCACGCGCAGCACACTCCGTCAAATGGCATTTATTTTTCCTCCATAAATTTAATTCCATGGTGTTGACAATGAAAAAATATCATCTCCAGTCTGGCAGTGGCACAAACATCCCAATGCATTAGAAAAAAACAAATTGGCTGGATTTATCATTTCATCGTACATCAATCACACTTCCTTTGGCGACAGTGAGAGTTTTAGATAGAGTTTTTTAGTTTGCTGGCCTGCTCTGTTGAGTTTAGCCAAAATTAAAATGGTACATTAAAGGACTTTAGTATTTGATTTTCCCTCTTATAGTCCACTAATTGTTGTGCACATTTTGGGATTGCATGCAAAAAAGCAAATAAAATTCACAAAATGTGCATTTTTATTCTGTAAGATGTGATAAACATAAAAAGTAATGTGATTGAATAACTAAATAAACAGTTCTAAACCACAATTACATGTAATAAAAGAGCTAGTTGCTTCAGCTTACATTTACATTTGTGCCAATTTTGTTCTCTCAAATACATGGGAAATGGGAATGTTGCTTGATTCAGAAAATGACTTATTGGGTGTTTGAGTCAAGCAAAACCAGCTGAGAAAAAAGGCTGAATATTTTCCTCTGGAGTGAATGGATGCCATCAAAATGAGAGCTCAAACAGCTGATAAAACATCACAATAATCTTCAAGTACTCCAACACAACTCCAATCCACCAATTAATGTCTTGCAAAGTGAAAAAGCAGTGTGTTTACAAGAAACACATCCATCATTCGTATGTTTTCTCCAGTGAAAAGGTTGTCTTGTTTGAATCAGGAGAGAAATATGCACAAATCAAGCACTGTTTACTAGCTAAAACAGTCTAAAAGAGTTCTTCACCGGAGGAAGAGCTTTTATAGTTTATGGACTATTATTGGTCAGAAGCAATGGATGAAAACACCTTAATGATGGATTTGTTTCTTACATTCACACAGCCTTTTGCATTACAGTTAATAGACTGGAGACATGTGGATTTCTTGTGGATTACTGTTTTGTTTTTAATCAGCTGTTTGGACGATCATTCTGACGGCACCCATTCACTGCAGATGATTCATTGCTCATCAAGTGAACTAATGCTACATTTCTCCAAATCTGTTTCAATGAAGAAACAAACTCATCTACATCTTGGATGGCCTGAGAGTGAGTACGTTTTCAGGGTCATGGCATGATGGTGGGTTCCAAACCCCCTGCCCAATGCATGTTAATCAAATCTCCCCCAACTGGCTTGCAATGATTGCAGCTCCAGCAAATTGGAGAAGCACTTTAGAGTGTGGCTTTTGACCGTCAATTGAACAGCGCTCCATTAAACAGTAAGAGATGCTGGAGAGAGGAAATGTTTGTGGAGAAGCAGCGTGGGAATGTGTCTGTGGTGTGTGTTGGACTCCACGGCTGTACTAACTCGATTTCAGTGTGTCATATTAGCCTGGCCAGAGATGTGATGGGTTTTAGCCTCTGTTCTAATCCACAATCCACATTCTCCCCCACTCTCTCCTCTCTACGTTCCAGACACTTTCAATTTAATTATTTAAGTCCCTCTGTGAAATTCTGTGCTGTGGAAAATCTAGAGAGAGGACAGAGAGACAGGGAGTGTATTTCAGAGCAAGTGAAAGCAAAAATACAGAGAAAAAGAAGTGTACAGTGTTAGGGAATTATTAAATACATTTATATGTAATATATATATATACTAAAGATTAGCTAAGAAGAAATATATACAATATGTTATGAATATTACAAGATAGCAATATACACGAGAAAGATACAAAAATTGTAACAAATTCAAAATTGGAATATATATTTTTACAATTACTATTATATTGTTCTTATAATATAGGACTAATCCATGTTGAAATTTTCATAAAATTGTATATTTAAGGATAATTGAAAATATGCTGTTTTCATACAAAAGTTCAAAATACAATATGTTGATGATGATCAACTTTCATTTAGACACAATATTTGAGTCACTGAGTGTCTCAAAGAAACATTCCCAAATGACTGTTTTGGAAGAAATCATTTGAGCGAATGATTCAGTGACTCACTTATAAAGAGACTTGCTTGCTTCATTCCTGAAAGGATCGATTGGGTGAATAATTCAATGACTCAAGGCCATTGCACACTGAGTCCGAAATGTTCGCACGTTGAAAAATAAATAAGACCTCATGTTGTATCAATCATGTTTACACACTGTCTTCGAAACTTTCGTCCAACATAAAAAACAAATCGGACCAGGTTTGATTTTCTGCGTTTTCGCATCTGTAGCAAGCGTTTTGATAGAAAAGGATGACGAATACAAAAAACGCATACGAAAATGTCTGACTCTGTGTGCAAGGACCTTCACTCATAGAACAGTCACTTGTTTCATCCCTAAGTCGAATCATTGGAGCGAGTGATTCAAATGACTCACGTTTAAATATAGACTACTCATTTGTCGCCACTTGTATGTGTAACTATGCAACCTACAGAACTAATATAAAATATATATTTTCTACCCGACCTGACCTTTAACAAATACTTACATTTTCAAAATGAAATAATGTTTTTGACTGACTACAACCAATTATGTTTAATGTTGAATAAAGGGACAATGGATATACAGAGAGGATTTTCATGAAGAGTTTACAGTTAACACTACATATAATCCATCTGACATATCATAACAAATGAGAAGAGAACATCTGTACAAAAGCTCCATCATGCCCCTTTACTGGTACAAAGGGGTTTCCAATTAAACACACACTGGGGGCTACATCATTTAAATATGTATAGGCTTATGTCAGCCTGCCATGAACATGAACCCATGAGCGCGCTTATTAGCCCAGTTATACAAAAGGAGACATGATCAGACATCTGCCATATAATTTGAGAACTTTGTGACATCAATTACACCGACACAAATCTCAGAAAAGCTCTTCTTAATCACTTTCTGTCAAGGCAGCTTTTGTCTCGCTGTTTAAGCAAGCTAACGCGGCCGAAAGCCACCAGTGTGACCCGTCACTCAGACGCTACTAAATTAGCTTTCATGTTGAAGTTGCCGGATCCCGTCTCGACAGGAAGTCGCCCCGAAGCTCTTCCTGTCAGCCTCCATATCTCAGCCGAGGTGTCAGGCGGCTCCATGGGTGTGACGAAGTTCCCGAAAGCGACTCTGCAAGGTGAGGCCAAGAAAAACCCTCACCTCTTTTTCGTTTTATCTCTCGCTGGGCCAGACATGCAAAGGGCGAGATGCACGGCTTTGCTTTTCTCTCTTCGCTTCTTATCTCAGCAGAAAACAGAGAGGGCTACTCACAAAGGGCTGTCTGTTTTTCACTCGTCTTCTCTCCTGGCATTCCTCTGAAACGAGAAGACCGCTCTTTTACAAGGGTCACCTGCCAAGGAAACATATTCTCTTTTCACTTTCAGGTGCTTTTCTCTCTGCTCTTTATTTCTTGTTGGTCTCTTTTCACCACGACACAAAGAGAGCTCATTTGGAGCCTTGCAATGTCAGATGATTCAGTGTAAACACTCTCATCTATACTATCACCAATACTCAGCCCTTCAGTTTCAACAGCAAATGAATGACACTGTGCACAAAAAAACAAACGGCTGAAAAGAGAGGTCTCTGTAGTTATGAAAAGGGATATCTGAAATGCACATTATAAGGTCCACGTCTTTTTCTTGCAGTCAATGCATCACCAAAATAGCGTATGCATTTATTCGAAGGAGAAAAGACCAGAAATTTCATGCTGGCCTGTTTTATGCAGGTTTGGTGCTGGTCTACCGGCTTGATATGTTTTCGCTTTGACTAAGGAAGCCTAGATGACTAAAAACAGGGACTAAACATTTGAAATAAATGACTAAATGTAAATATAATTTGTTATTAAAATAAAATAAAAATATACTCTTGAATAATTATACATAATTATATATATATGTATATATATTATTTTTGGATGTAAAAAGCAGCAATATTAAATAATAACAATAACATGTAATTGAAGCATATCAGAAACTTCCGCCAAAAAATAAATAAAATAAAATAAACCTGTTTGTTTATCCATCCATCCTTGAAATCTGTGACCTGTTAAGAAACCTGTTGGGAATCCTGTACATTAATATCGAGCAATGCATGGAGTGCATGTTAAAGAAAGGTCTGCTTATTATTTATTGTAATTGACTCGAGTTACACTAGTGTTTTCAAAAGGTATGAGATTCATATTTTTGAAAGAAGACACTTAAATGCTCTTAAAAACTTAATTTATTAATTAAAAAATAAAGTAAAAACAAATATTTTAAAACATTTTTATGCTTTAAAATAACTATTTAAAAATAACTTTTTATTTTAATATGTTAAAAAAAAATGTATTCCTGTGATGGCATGCTTAATTTTCAGCAGCCTTTACTTCAATATGCACTTTTTGATTTAATGCATCTTTTCCTAAAAAAATCATTCATATTTCATTTTGAACAACAGAATGTGCCCAGATCCATGATTTTAACACCTTATCAATCACTTAGAACATTCTAGATACCACATAGCAACCTCAAGCAATTTTGAACAATTTTACAACTGTTATTTAACACTGCAGCAGCAGCCAATCAAATTCCATCCTGCTCTAGGCAACAACAGTGCTGAACTATATCCAGATATTACTGCTGATCTCATGACAGGTGGAACGGGTGGAACACGTATTTCTGTCTCGGGATGACTCAGGAGAACGACTATAGCTGCGAGAGCTCGACAAGACGTGCGCGTGATCCGCCGTTTGAAGGTTATATTCATCCACAGCACAAAATTCACAATCTCCACTGCACTGCTGCATCTGTTTTAGTCTATTTCTCCTTTCTTCCTCTCCCTTTCAGAAGCGGCTCTTGATCAGGAGACAGAAAGACAGCGTGTCTGTGGAGCCAACAGGAGAGGAGAGCGCCAACCGCCACGGGCAGCTCATAAAGCACAGACAACTTCATAAAAGAGGAAACAGAGAGAGAAAACTGAAAGACAGAAACAAAGTGAAAGAGAAAGGCAGATCGACAGACACACAGACAAAGGATGGACATCTGTACTGAAGCTATAAAGTGGCTTCTCTTTGTCCCATGCTGCCTCTCAATAGCCTCACGTCAGGAGACACAAAGGAGATGCACACTGGCTCGTTGAGAGACAAAGAATCACTATAGCTTCCCTGAGAATGTGTCAGGCTGCCCAGATCTATCTATCTATCCTCTTTTCTGTGGCAGGAGATGGTGCATATAGCATCAGACTGGCGATGGTTCAGTCCGTTCCTGCCACTGGAACTGATTGCTCTCATTAGATTCTTTAGACTCTGGGTCAAATCCAGCTACTGGATCTGTGAGCTCGCTGATATTCCACAACCCAGGCCAATTTCCCTAATGTTTCTCCCTCTCTTTCATTCCTTCTTTGTCCTTCATTCAGCTGGATGTCGCAGGCTTCTCGTATTGTATGTAGTGAAGCGATGTAGAGGTCAGTGCAGGACTGATTTTTCTCATTCGCTCTCTTTGCAATTTGCTTATGCATTTAGTTTTTTCATTAAAGTGTTTATTCTTTTTGATTTTGCCAAAAAGGAAAGAGAAAAGTTTGCATTTGCTAAGAGAATGTAACAGTGGTTGCAATAAGAATACTTCTAAATAAAGAATCATTAAACACAGTATAATTTATGCAAGGAAAAAAACCAATCACTAACCGACATACAAATAAGAAAAAAGATCAATTGCAAATATTATTATGTAGAATTACAGAATTTTGGATTCTCAATGACCAACTAATATCTAGTAATGGATTTAAATAATCATTGTAGGTTTACACATCAAATTTCAACCACAAAAGTATGAATAATAAAAAAAAGTAATCCTAAATTTACTGTAAAATAGTGTTGCTGCGTTCATGCAACTGAAGAACCAATCAGCTGAGCCGTAAATGTCATGTGACTAATCTTTCTAGAGCAGCGGGAAAATGATGTCATAAGATGCTGATTGGCTGAACCAGGATTACAATGTTTAATTAAAACTAAAACAGGAACTAAAATTATTATTATTATTATTAGTTTTTTGGTACTTAAAATAAACTTTTACTGATATATAATAGAAAGAAGCAAACAAACACACAAAAACAGCTAGTTGCCAAGGCAACAGTTTAACATGATATAGTAAAATAATTCAAACTAAAACTAAACTAAACTACACACACACACACACACACACACACACACACACACACACACACACACACACACACACACACACACACACACACACACACACACACACACACACACACACACGCATCTGAAAACGACAAAAAATACAACAAAATTACTAATATGTTAAAATAAAACAGAAAATATAAAAATAAAAACGATTCATAATATTGATAAAAACAATAATAATATCTCAATGATATTAAATTAGCACTGTATGGAACATTCACAGTCTGAAACCCAGGCATGAAAGGCAGAAGAGACTGAAACATAAATGTTATGCCTTTAGAAAAAGCATCAGTCACTAGTAAAATATCTACTATAATATTATGAGATCTTTTATGTTGCATGCTTTTTTTTAAATGACAGCTACTTTAGAATGGCCTTCATAGAAAAATATGCTTTTACTCGCAGATCCCTTGACTGTAACGTGATTTCAGTGATTTGATTCTGAGCAAACGAGTGAGTGGAGAAGCACTGAATGTGACATGTTGATTTCGAACGAACTAAACGAACATGGCACACCGTTTATGAATCTGCTGACCAACAGTGACTGAAAGAAAGGCGGTTTTCCAGAAATACTAAAATAGTTAAACAATCTCCCCAACTCTGTTAGAGCCGCTTTGTACAGAAGTGCTTGCTAAGTGACAACATGCTTTCTAATATCCTGTCCAGGCCCTGATAATGGGCACTCCAGCCTGTGGTTACTTCCTGTCCCTAGTGGATACCGTTACATTAGGAGCGCCACTTGTGGGAACAGTCTCATCATCTCAAAGTTTTATTTAATGCCCAATTAAAAGTTTCTGAACTAAGAAATGAATGATACAGGAATTCATTTAAAATGCATTATATTGCACGTTTTCCAAGAATGTCTGGGATCGTTTAACATGCCATACGAGGTTTAGTTCATCTGCAGAGCCTGACATGAATATTCATTTATATTCCATTCTCCCCATCATGAGCTGACGGCTAATATCAAATATGAATTAATGCAAAGATAAATGTTTAATGGATTGTCTTATTACACTATTTGAATGGAATGAGAGGAATAGGCTGGAAATCGCGGCACATTTTCAGGTCAAATGGACTGCACTGCTTTGTAACACTATTATCAGAAGCCTAGATGTGTGTTTATACTTTGCATGCAATGCATGTCTTCACAGACTATTAAACGAGCCGCCGGCTCTGTTCAAAACCCTAGCAAATGCCTACTGAAAAAATTAATTATGCTAGTCAATTCACAATTAATCACACAATAATGGCAAATAACACACTGGATTAAATGCACAATTTTTTTAAATATAAAGACTGATTTTTTTAGACTGTAAAACACTATTTTCTTATTCAAACAATCTTTCTTTTATTAATAATGTTGAAAAAGGGTTTTTTATTTTTTTGGGACTCAATAGACTCTATTTAGGTTAGCGCCATATTTCATTATCAGTAGACAAACTCCATGAAAAAATCTAAAAAGTTATGAGTTGCCAAAATTGCAAGAAAAATACAGAAACATCTGTAAAAGTAGTAATATGAAGGCAATTTCCATATTTATTTTTTGCAATATTTGTTTGTATATATTTCTGAATTTTGCATTACATTTCATTGTGTTTAGAGTTAATGGAAATGTCAGTAAAATTAATGGATAATATACAAATATTTACCAGTACTGTGTGTGTGTGTGTGTGTTTACATAAGCATGCCGGTAAGCTAATAATACTAATGATTAATACGAAGAGCAAATAGACAAAGTGCAATAAAATACAATAAAATAATAAAAATATATATTTTTTACTTATTTATTTATTGGAATTTAATACATGTAATAATTCTATATTCCTCTTGCTTCTAGTTTGTTTTTAGTAAATAACTGTGCACACTAAAACCAGGAACATTCATCAGGGTCAATTTTGATTTCATGTTGACTTGAAATAAGCGAAGCTCCAGTGTCCCAATTATAGTGTGAGTGCACAAAATATCGCTTGATTTGGGGCTTTTGCATCTACGTGGGACATCTACATCCTCACAACAACATCTAATCTTCCCAGCATCCTTTTCAGATCATTTCTCTGATAGATTCAGGGCAGTTATCCTGTCTGAGATCCCCTGAGATAACACAGTTAATCTCTTACCTCCTACTGTACATGTCCAAATGAGACCTGGTACTTTCATAATCATGTATGAAATCGATATATCCCACACTTTATTCTATACATTTAATCCCCAAATTGACCTATAATCACCATTATACTTTAGTCTAGATAATGGTCTCCTATATGCACTGGAAACAATTTGTATAATAGACAGAAATCCTCCCACAACATCATTATAGAAATGGCACCGGCTTTCTTGACACATAAGGGAGTCGAGATAAAGGGCTGGAACGATTTGAGCTCAATTACTTTCATCTATATGCTGATTGGTCTCTTTTTCGCCTTTGTCAAATAAGGACTAGCAATTTGCCGGATGTGACGTGCAAGACGCAAGGCACAGAGCTTTACGGGCAAATAAAAAAGGCCTTTGGTGTGGAGACAGTTAGCTTGTGATGACCAAACCTAGAGAACAAAAAGACAAAGACAGATATGGAAATGAATGATCTTCTCTAATGTGGTAGACTCACAGACACAATGCCTTAATGCACGATTCTTTCTAGGCATAACGACCCCATTGTGTCAAAGCTCCCCCGCGCGCTCTGGTCAATCTGCCATAATCACGTTCCGCACACACAAACTCCTCGCCGTGTGTCAAAGCATCATTGCTCCCAAGGACGGTGTTGACAGCTACGGGTTCCGGGTCCATTACGTTGGAAAAATTGCTCACTTTAGCAAAAGACATCCCCGCGGTTTAAGACATGTTTCATGAGCAGACGCTTCTGGCTCGAGTAAAGGACATAAATTAACCATGCAAGCCGCTGACAGAGGTGTAAAAAGTACTCAAAAATGTTACTCTAGTGACAGTAAAGTTACTCAGTGAAAATTTTACTCAAATTGTGTCTGGCCAAAAATATACTTGAGTTTGTACTCGAGTATTAAAAAATAGAAGTACTTTTTTTCTGACAGACATACAGAGGTTTGGTTAAAGGGAGAAAATGACACAAAATGCAATGGCACAGGTCAAACACATATACCTAGTGCAGCGATAACAATTCAGCACAGCGGACACACACACACACACACACACACACACACACACACACACACACACACACACACACACACACACACACACACACACACACACACACCACACACACACACACCACACACACACACACACACACATGGGGGGGGGGTCTCTCCACAGTGTGCAGCATCCACTTGGATGACAACAGCGCCAGTGCGCTCACCACACACACCAGCCATCTCTCTTCTTATAAGACAAGTATGGGAAGTCCAAAAATTACACTTCAAAAACTACACAAAGTGAATATGACAGTAACTCATACAACCCCTGTTAATGAATTCATATTTTTAACTTGACCGTCGTGTTCACTTTTTGTGGTTTCTGAAGTGGTCATGTCCCCTTGCATTACACAGACTAAAAATATTTGCTTGTGTTCATCTGAAAAAAGAAAATCCTAAACATCTGGGACGACACGAGAATCTTCATTTTGGGGTGAACTATAACTTTTAATAAAAATGTGACGCAGAGGTTAGAAACATATTCCAGACAGAATGCAAGAATGAGCTGAATTAATGAGGAGAGTCATAGAATTAAAACATACAACATTAACATTTTGAAAGGTCACTTTTTTGTGTTGTCTACGTCTCTGTCTAAAAGGACAATTCATCTTTTAAGTGGCATTTTATTTGGGCTTTTTCTCAGAAAATATTGCTACATAATTATTGGTGACTAATTATATGAATTAATGAGCAAATCATATAATTAAGATTTAAAAAATATTAATTGAGAGTCCAAATTCCTACTCAATGTGTCACATAATGAAATTATTAAAACAACTTATCCACTACCTGGTAAGAACATCACAACAGGAATTACAATTAAGCAAACATACAATGTTCATTTAAACACTTTTTATAATTCCCACAAAAATATTAATTATATTTAAATTTATATCACTGATTTTATTTTCACTCAGTCTTGTGCATTCGGCCAATATATTACACCGCTAATGGCTCTATCAAAACAGAAATAATAATGAATACACTTTTTTGGGGGGAAACACAACTTTGCTACCTCAACATGCGTCCTCAGATTTGATGGTGAACTTTTGAACCCAGACATTTACCTGATGAATGTCATAACTGAAGTAGAACTGTGTGCTTGATGCTTGAAAACAATAATCATTGGTTCTCACATCAAGCATGCACTTTTGAGCTTCCGTTTACCATATTTAATGTGCATAAGATAAAATAAAAATGTAATATACTTTTAAGTTGAAATACAATTTGAAGGAGTCAAAAGTAATTTTCTTTCCTCAGAAATGTAATCAAGTAAAAGTACAAGTAGTCAGTTTAAATTGTACTTGAATAAAGTAAAAATCCCCCAAAATAATACTTAAGTAAAGTAATCCAGTAAAATGACTCAGTATTTTACACCTCTGGCCGCTGATGGACGCGGTTCGGGCATCTGCAGTGGAAGTGTTACATGTTCCAGAGCCGCTATGATAAATGAAGCCGTACAGCCGAGGACAGCGAAAGAAAGAGAGTTATGATCAAATTAAGCATGCTGATGTGCAGTGGGAACCGCTGCCGGGGGCGGCAGGATTGCATTACTTGCGTATGATCTGAAAAGAGCCGAGCCGGAGAGAATATTGCGCGAGGCATCTGGGTGGGTGCATGAGTCAGGCTGTGCTCGGGAATCCTTTATTGGAAATGTATTTATGCGCTGGACGTGGGAAAACGAGGATGAGAATTGAAGACATCCAAGAGGCGGTAGCAATCATTTTAACGTTTAATTGTTTAGCAGACGCACTTATCCAAAGTGACTTTCTAATGACAGCTACTTTAACAGTTGATGACAAGTTTATATGAGTTTATTTCCTGAGTTATAAATTGATTTCTAGTGGAATCAAGCAGTACTGCAACCAAACCAATAATGGTTCGGTCAATCAGGTCATCCCGCTCCAGACCCACACGTGTCACGGACGGTCAGATCAGATGCTAAACATCTGATTCCAGTAGTTTTTAACTTCAGTGTTAGTGTCAGACGGACGTGTTTGGCTCGTGCACTAGTTAAGTTTAAAATAGCTGAGCTCTGATCTGTTCCATGTCTGTCTGTTTTTGAAGGAAGTGTGCATTGTGCATGTATGGATTCTCAGGGTTGTTGCTGGCCTTGACTGAAAGTCACTATGAAGTGTTCCTGTTCCAAATTAAACAAAGCAGGTCTGAATTATATCTGGTTTAATTGAAAGTTTCGCCTGTAAATAATGAAACAATCAAAATGTAGGTGTGGCTAGGATCATCTTGACATGCCAAGCTGTGAGGGACAGACATACATTTAAGTCCAAATCTTAACTGACATCTAATTTTCTGAAATATTGCTTGATGGAAATACGGTTTATAAATGTATTTATTTTTAAAGAAGACATGCATGTTTTTTGGCTGCATTAATTTGATCAAAAATACAGTAAAACAGTAATATTGTGAAAACTATTACAAATTAAAATAACTGTTTTCTATTTTAATATATTTTAAAATGCATTTTTTCTCTCCCTGTGATGCAACGCTGAATTTGATATACACATGATCCTTTAGAAATCCTTCTAATATCCTGATTTGCTGCTCAGGACACATTGATGTTATCAATAATGTTGAAAACCGCTTAATATTTTGGTGGAAAATGTAATGCTTTCTTGCCAAATAAAATAATTTCTTTCAAAAAGATTACTGACCATTACTGACTTTTTTTTGAAAGATGTATTTTCAATATTTAAATGTTCCTAAATTATTATGTTTTTAAACATAAAAAGCTGTATTATAAAAAAATTAAATAAATTCTTGTCATTTAATAAAAATATAAAGCTCTAAAAATTAATGTGGAAAGCATAATCATTTGATCTTTGAAAAATCACTGAGTTTTGATTTCAGAATTGCGTATCCTGACATTCTCAGATCTCTTCTGAATCTCTAAGAGAGATCACTTTTTCTTATGAAAATAATCTTAACCAAATATCTCACTGTACTCTGCATTTATTCTCATGGCCATCAATGAGAAACAACCGAGATCCAGTTAATGGATGTTTTTTCATGTCTTTGATTACTCATTTGTCAATCAATAATTATTACAAGAAGCCTCTAAGAAATATCTTTAGCATCTGCATTTGTCTTTATTCTGTATTTATTGCATTCTCTCTCTTCTCACACTTCTTTACCTCCGTTCTTCTCATGGGTTTTCAATGAGAGCTGATGAATGCTGTACTTCACGTTCAGTATGGCAACACTGAAGCCTGTGTCTGTGCTTTAATTAACTTAGCCGAACAAGAGAAGTATGAGGAGTCAATATGTATTATGTCTTGAGACAGCTGGGCCAGCACTGGGCCCGAGTCCCTCGGCAGCCCTGAGAGCTAATTGCCCCGGAGGCAAACAGGCTACTCTCATCAACAGTGCGGTGAGCTGCCGCCGGCTTCCTAGATTTCCCTAAGTGCTGGAATAATGCATTGCAATCACAACCAGAGGTAGAGTCACAATGCCATCTAATTAAATGCATCTGAGATGATGATTCCATGAGATAAATGATAAGATCCCTGCACATCCACAAATAACAGGTTGATGAAACACAGCTGCTAGCACGTCACATCAGTTGACTACCAAAAACTATACATTTAACAGCTAAAATCTGAAATATTTGTATTAAACAAATATATACTATTTTACAATGTTTACATATTGACTAAAAATATATATATATATATATATTACATTTTGATTTGATTTTATATTTATTGAACGACAAAGTCTTTAAGAAATATATTCCTATCTATTATTTTAGGAAATAGATAGGAATGAATAACATTGAATTCAATTGTTATATATTAAACTGTAAACTGTGGTTCTTCGAAACAAGCTCTACATCAATACAAAGTCCACTGGAGGCTTAAAGGAGAAAGCAAAGAGTAAAACTTTTAAAAAACAACCTATTTTTGGCAGCATACTTGCTGTGAAGCCAATAAGCAGAGCGGGCTGCATTATCTCAGACTTCACTGTCGAGAGATCTCCAGTGAGACCTTTTTAATTAATGCTCCATTTAGAGTTAATATTACATTTTTATGCTTTCTCCTCTTGCCACCTTGTCTTCTATTTCTCCTCTGCAATCTAGTATTTCCATAACGTTGAAAAATGTTGTAGGGAGCAAAGCTTCCCACCGCAATTATATCTTTGTGTCAGACTGCATGGGAAGCTGTGCAGGTTTAAAGGTTTCTATTGGAAAGAAAAATAGAATTAAAATGCTATCAGGTTAATTCACTAACATGATAATTGCACACAAAGATGGAATCAGAATGACATATGCCCTTACTAAAACAAAACAGCACATGTTTCGGATGCTGGTTTAAAGCATGTAGTGCCGGTGCTCATTTGACTTCTTGTATTCACTATAGAAAGAAATTGTCAAAATTCTACAGTAGTTTCAGGCTTTAAATGGTTTTGGGTGTCCTGCGGAACCAATAAAGCAGAAAAATAAGGTATTTGTGATGTGAAAAATGCCTGTTCAATGTATTGCTGTCATCTGGAAGATGCAATTTTTTTAAGAGTAGCAAATCTGAAGTACTTCACAAAAAAATTGCATGTTAGAATGACATGTTAGATCGAGCAACAGCCTCGTGGACGGCGTGCCAACATAAGGTGCGACAATGCTTTAGGCAACCAGAGTTTGAGTCCTGTCTCAATCTGTTCCCCTTCCTCCTCAAACTGTCCTGACAAAAAATATAACTTTTATATAAAAAACAGAGAGATTGACTACATTTTTTCCACAGCATTTAAAATGTAAGCTTAAGATATGAGTTACTTAAAAAAAATAAGAAATCAATATTTTTGTGCAACAAGGACGCATTTAAATTGATTGAAAGTGACAGTAAAGACATTTATGTTACAAAATATTGCTATTTCAAATAAATGCTGTTCTTTTGAGCTTTCTATCAATCAAAAAATCCTGAAAAGAAATCACATTAAAAAAACAAACAAACATTACAGCATAAGAGCAGTTTTTAACAATGATAATAAATACTTTTCTTGGATCAGCAAATCATCATATTATAATGATTTCTGAAGGATCATGTGACCCTGAAGACTGGAGTAATGGTGCTGAAAATTCTGCTTTGCATCAAAGGAATAAATTACATTTATGAAATATATTCAAATAGAAAACATTTATTTTAAATTGTAATAAATTTCACAATATTAAAATGTTTTATGTATTTTAAATCAAATTATTATAGCCTTGTTGAACACAACAAGGGACTTCTACAACATTACAAAGCCAACCCCGAAACTTCCAATGATATAAGTCATTTTTATGTTTTCCTTAAAAAGAAATAATCAAATGTAAAAATATTTTTCTACAGTAGCTGGCTTTGCCCAAGAGATCAGCATGTCTTTGCAATAATCCTTCCCCCTACAGACATACCTGAAGATCTGGGGGTTCACAGTCAGGCCTCAGTAAAGAGAGGGATAATTATGTGCTGTTCAGAGCAGGCATGTTGCTAAAATGATCCTCATTAGGGAATTGCTGGAACCGTAGGGGTCCTGTTTACTGTTAGCATCCCAAAGGAGCGGCAATTCAGGGCCAGACTAACACGCCAGGCGCCTCTATTCATCTCCATTCCTCGGCAGCCAACACTGCAGCAGGTCAGGATATTTACAGCTTTACTAACATCTTAACCAGCAGTCTTTTTCTGAGGTGGTTATCATGGCATTATAACAAATAAAGGAATAGTTCAACCCCAAATAAAAATGTCATTACTGACTCATCCTCACATCTTGCCAAACCTGTTAGCGGTTCTGTTGCACTAAAAGGAACATTTCAAGTAATAAATAAATAAACTTCTGTATGAAGTTGCATATTTTTATGTTAATACATTTGAGATTTTTTAATCTTTTTTAATCTATTTTTTTTTAGCTTGACAGATGTGGTCATTATGAAAAATGACAGGTTAGTTGTGAAACAGCAGGGTGAGTAAAATGACAATTTTCTGATGTTTGAGTGAACTTGAATGTTTGGTTTTGAAGCGTTGGCAGGTATTTGACTTTTATGGCCATATAATATTACATTTTTCAGTAAAAGAGTCTTTAAAAACATGTTTACAAAAGGCAGTTTTACGGCATTCCCTGTCTCATTCTGTAATATTTAAATCCATTCCACATAATCTTGCATTATATCAAATCCCAAAATGCATGAATATAAAATCAAAATGGAAATACATCCATATTTCACTATTGTCACAAAAAATTATGCCAAACATCCCAGGAAAGCTGCAATGCACTTATAAGAAAACAAGATCATGGTATATAAAATGTTATGCTTTTGCCTTCCAGAATGAAGATATATGGAGCCCATTCTATAGCGCCATGAAGTCTTCATTGTTATATTCCGATCAGGTGATCAGATATACGGCTAACATCGATATCGCACCTCCCCAGCTGCCGTTGCCGTTTGGTGGCTGATAAAGATCTATCAGCAGACGGGACACCAGTCACCTGAATGACAGCTGGGGAAAGAGCTTCATTAGTCTGCTGGTTAATGTCAGCCAGATCCATCTACAGCCAGAACAGCTCTGACAAGAATGCAACAGCAATCCGCAGGCAAGAGCGAGTTATCATGGCACGGAGAGGAGATTAATTGGCGTGATTTCATTGTCATCTGACAGAGGAAAGAAGAGAAATGGGAAGAGAGAAAAGAGTAGAGACAAGGTGAAACATGTTGAAATGATCATAGATCACTGATTGGCTGATTTTTACATTTGAAGCATTTGCCATTTTTTCATGTCTCGCTCTTGTTGTTTGGTTTGTTATCACAAGAACAATAGAAGGTAAGATCAATGTCATCTATCTATAGATAGATCCTGTTTGATACCTCAATTCAAATTAAAGAACTGATTCACAGTTGATGTTGAGCAGGTGTTTCACGCTATAGATGCTATATTATGTATTTCAGCATTGCTGGAATGCTGTGTTGATCAGTCAGCATCCAGAGCTAAATCATTCTGATTTAAAATGTAAAATAAAGCATCCCAGACTCTCCGTTTCTCGTTACGACGCGTGACACAGACCCATGTTCCTCCCATGTCTTCAGCTCACACACACCGTGTAGTTACGAGGCCTGCTCTCTGATTCCAACCACACTCAACGTGTCAGGTCAAACTCCATTAAATTTATACATGCTGTCAGTCTGCTTGCAAGCCAGCGTGCCGCTGTTCGATTTGCCCTGTTTCTATTTTTTACCCGTGCTCAATTTTAGAGTGCCACAAGTGTTGGGGAAGAGATAATGAGCAGGAAGGCAGCGCCACCGCACACACACCGTCTCCCTCAGCATGCCGGTCCCCAGCAGGCTTGTGTTAATTGCGTATGACTTATCGCCTAACACATGTGGTCCAGCTGTGGGGAAGAGTGGTGAGCTGCTAAACAATGCCATGGCATCTCTCTTGGCTTGTCTTTCTTGCAGGAGACCGAGCATCACGGCGGGTTCAATGATGAAGATTATCTTCCTCACAATCTGGGTTCGTATTGTCTGGAAAGCATCACATTCTGTTTTTGAGGGTCATATTCAACTTTTAAATTTAGTTGGACTCCCTCCCATTTATAATCTTTATAAAGTGTTTTCTGCTCAAAAAATTAATAATATTGTTTTATATGACAATTTTAAAAATAAGAAAAATAAGACTTTAAGATTTATGTGTAAAGTTGCATGTTAATGAATTTTGCTCCAGGTTTGCTGAAAGTCTAATTTAGTTTTAACCGGCCCATCATCCAATAACAGCCTCTTCCCAAAGCCTGAATAATAGTATTTACATAGACACTGTGAATTACATATTTCATAATATGATCCCTTAAGGCATCATCATTTGTAAAAACATCTGATAATCATTTTAAAAGCAAATTTCACATACAGTATATACACTACTTTTTATGCTCCCCAAGGATGTTTTTATTTTATTAAACAATGCAGTAAAAATAGTAATATTGTGGATATATTATTAGAATTTAAAATAACTGTTTCTATTTTAATATATTTAAAAACGTAATTTATGCCTGTGAAGCAAAGCAGAATTGTCAGCACCATTACTCCAGTCTTCAGTGTCACATGATCCTTCAGAAATTATTCTAATATGTTGATTTGCTGCTCATGAAACATTTATTATTATTACCAATGTTGAAAACAGTTGAAAGAATAGCAAAGAACATGCTAAAGAACAGTATTTTGTAACAGTACAAATGTCTTTACTGACACTTTTGATCAATTTAAAGCATCCTTGCTGAATAAAACTAATTATTTTACCCCCCAAAAATAAAAATAATTTTCTTACTGACCTCATAGTTTTGAGCAGTAAGCCTAGTGTACACTCAAATATTGTGGGGGAAAAATCAGCTAAATCTCATTCTTTTTTTAAGTTATATAAGTTATATTTTTGGCAGGACTGTTTGAGGAGTGACAGGAAACATTAGGAAAGGAAAATGAAGGACAGACTGAGACAGGACTCGTGTTGCCCGAAGCACTGTCACACCTTACACTGGTGCACTATCCACAAAGCTATAAGAAAACCTTACTGACCCAAACATTTGAATGATAATGTACACTATATACATACTGAATTATTTTTTTTCAGTCTTAAGTCAGCAAAAGCTAACTGTACCAGCATGCAAACTCATGCTGATCTAAGCTTGTCCAAACCAAGAGTGACGTTATGCAGCGATATGCAATAACAGATGTCTTCATCCCTGTAAATCTCAGGTGCTTGGTTTTTCCTGCTGTGGCATTGTGTAGGTCAGTCAAATCCCAATTCACATAACAGTACATTATAAATAAGATATGTTCGGCTGGGATTGTGTTGAGTCAAGCAGCATTTTCACTTTTAGTGTTGACTAAGCATTTATGCGCAATATGTAAATCTAGAATATGCCAGTTTAAAAGGTCCATAGTAATATATGAATGCATAAATATTGCATAATTAAATGGTGAAGCTTACCCAGGGTGAAGTGTGGACCAGGTTATATTTGGGCACCTAGAATTTGTCCCACTTTTCATCCTATAAGCAACAGTGCTGGTAATGCTAAAAATATAAGCAGAAATCAAATCAGACACTTCCAGAAGTAGAACAACCTCCACAGCACCGTGTATTGAATCGTACCTAGAGAAATACAATTAGTTATATACAGGCTAGACGGATGTGCAAGTTCAGTAGTTCATGCTTGAACAGAAGTGCAAGTACAAAACAGCAGAGAAAACTGTTCTATGTTTTTAATTATTAAAGTGCCATTATACAGCGAGAGATGACGGTGAGGTGGAGAGGTCAAGTTACAGCACTTTGTGCTTTATGAAGCTCTATATAAATATTCAGTCTTCAGTGTATTTTTCCTGTTTGATCTTATGTATACAGATTAACATAAAGCGGCATGAAATTTAGTTTAGTTGTCACTTTTTTTCTGCATTTTTGAAGTGCATCAACTTGTTACATCAATGTTGGCCAGTAGAGGGCATTGGACTGAAAATCAAATTCAAAAATATTTTTTTAAGATGTTTTTTTAAGACCACAGTACAGAGGTGGGTAGAGTACCCAAAAACTGTACTCAAGTAAAAGTAAAAGTACTTCTAGAAATATTTACTCAAGTAAAAGTAAAAGTCTGAATAGTTACTTGAGTAAGAGTAAAAAGTATCGGATAAAAAACTACTAAAGTAGTTAGTTACTAGTTACTTTGGATCATATAGGATACTGTATATGTATAGCCTATTTTAATTTAGAAATAGATACAATTTATTTAGTGTGTGTGTTGTACTGCCGTTGATAATATATTTAATGTAATTTATTTCAGTGATGCAAATCAGAATTTTTCAATCTTCGGTGTCACATAATCCTTCAGAAATCATTCTAGCTTTCTATTCATCAAAGAATCCTGAACAAAATGTCACACAGGTTCCACAAATATTAAAAGCAAAACTGTTTCCAACACTGGTAATAAACCAATATATTAGAATGATTTCTAATCATCTGAAAACTGGAGTAACCGCTAAAGAAATCTCTGATTTGCATCCCTGAATTAAACTAGGCTATTTCAAAGTATATTATATATATCACCTATCACCTCCCGAACATCTGAACATAACTAAACTAATGCACATTGACGGATCTTCTTCCGTCTGTTCTGCTAAATGTAAACAAATGTAGCCTATATTTCTGCAAGCGTAAATATTGTGAAAACATCAATATTAATTGTGTCCTCCTGGCTGGAACAGGTCGCTCCACGCTCATGAAGTTCTGACGCCCGTTTTGAAACTTTACAACCGCTTCAGACACTCGGCGCGTGCTGCAGGGAACTGAACAAATCATTCACACTGATTCACAAACCGATTCACCGGTCTGCCAACTGGTTTGATCAAGCCTTTGAACAGAATTGACTCGAAAGAATGAATTATTCACGAATGGGCATCGCTCATTGCCCAGAGAAAAGTATACGGTGTGTTTAAGAGTAAGAGTAAAAGTACCCATTTTTAAATATACTCTAAAAGTATTAGTTACCCAAAAAAATGTACTCAAGTAAATTTAACGAAGTAACTGTAACTCGTTACTAGTTACTACCCACCTCTGCCAAAGTAGATGAGGTTTACATCAAAAACACTAATCAGAAAATTCAACTTTAAAAATCAAAAAGAGAGAAAAGATAAGATTCCTGAGAGAAAGGGTCAGTTTTTAACTTAGATTTAAATTCAGACTCTGTGGAGATTAATCTTAAGGATAAAGGGAGACTATTCCACAATTATGGACCAATAACAGAAAAAGCTTGGTCATCTCAATAGAATGTTTGGAAATTATATTATAGTTTGAAACACGTTTCCTAGCTTTCCATTTTAATTAAAAATATATTTTTGCACACTAAAAGTAAAGGCATTTTTGTCAAGAGTTAAAGACTTAATGATTGATTATGACACAATAAAATATTGACTACATTTAAGTGAACACTGGTAGTCCAGCAAGTACATTGGTAACCAGGCATTGCGTAAGCTCCATCACAGCACAGCTCTGCTCCTAACCGTCATTCAGAGCAAATCAGTGTGAAAGAAGCTCACATCCCTCCATCCCCGGCTCTCTCTTCCTTTCTCCTGCTCGCCCTCAGAGTTCATTCTATCCGCTTTATCTCTCGTTCTCATTCTCTACTCCTCATTGTTGCTTTTCGTTCTCTGGCCGTTTCTGGGGACAGCTGATAGCTCAGTTTTAGAGGATGCCTGGAGATAAAAAAAAAAATAACGGTATGCAATTTTACACTAAAGGTGACTTCAGAGAGCTGTCAGCAAAGCCTGGCTGTTATCTTCAGAGGAATTGAGGTTGAAAACAGGTCTCATAACCAGCATGAACATCTGAGCTCAGAGACGGGTGAAAGCCACAGACATCATGTATGACAATGAGATCTTAAGGTTCTTCTCATTGTTAACCCAATAGGATCACAGTTTAGGCTTTGATATTGCCATGCTATTCATTTTAAATAAAAAAATACCCACTTCGTTTTTTTGTTTGTTTGAGTCTTTTTTATATTATATTAAAGTATATTAGAATATAAATAAATTAATTTACATAAACACAAAATAAATATAATTTATTGTTATTATATTAAAATATGTTATAAAATAAAGTAATAAATGCATATATATATATATATATATATATATATATGGATTTAACATTTTAAAATAAATAATTTATACATACTATTAGTACACATATGTATATGATACACATACTACTCTAATCTATACTCCAATTTTTTTTTTTACATTTATTTCTATATAATAATAGCTTGGGATATTATAAAATCCCGGCCGAGCCCCTGTGTAATATTTATATCACACAGAAATACATACAGCAAAATACCACTTACTTTTTTGTCATCATATTATCATCATGTGTGTTTTTTTTTTTTTTTTTGCATAGCAGCCCAGGGATTATATTCATTAAAAATGGTTAGCCAATTCTAGTAATGCCGAGGCACTGTCATATGATTTCACGCATGTCTCAGAAGTCAATGCAAATACAAATCACATCTGAGACTCTTTTGAGGGAGCTTTCTGATAAAATACCCTGATATAGAGTTGACTTGCTGCAACCAGTACCCATAAATCCCTTTGGGACAGTCATGGTCGAAATTCAAACCACATTTGTAATGTTTTTCTGTTTTGTTTTACACAGCACGAAGCCCTAAATCTTTGAACCACAGCACAATATCATTGAAACAATATCTAAGTATGACTGTAGGTTTAAACTCTGAGCTCTTGATCTCGAACAGCTGTTTCTCTGGATACACCAGCATGACACAACTACCCCAGAGCTCGCATAAATATACAGTAACAGTTATTAGTCAACACCGCGCCGTCACTACATGACAATAAAGAAATAAATAAATCCTCAAATAACATAGTATCTACGTATGTCTCCATTCAGACTCTGACCCAGGGCTATATCATGAACATTATTACCTATCACATATCCCTTTTGAAAAGAACAGAAGCCGCCGCACGAAATTACACATGACCTTTTCTCTCTGCCACAACATCAAATGAAACAACATAGATCATGTATATTGGAGAAACCACCTGAGCCGCCGTGACTGTGGAGGCAATATCCGCGGACTGCATATTATTGAACCTGTAGTATCTAGCATCTGCAGGCCACCAAATCCATTCATAATGGATCCTCAAGTGGCCAGTAAGCCCAGTGTCTACAAATGAGAAAACAAGACTTTCGTCTTTATTTGCTATGCACTTTCAGCCAAACCCAGCAATCCTGTGTGGGTGCCATGGGAATACTGCTTCTGTCTGGAGAATTTTTGCCAGTAAATTGCCAGCATGCATGGTTTATTTCTAGATTCACCGATATGTTTCTCTTGATGATTACTGTCTAAGAAATAAAACAATCCCAAATGAGTTGTGTAGCCGCCATGTTAAAGCCTGTGTTTGTTCTCTGGTGCCTGACAATAATGCATTTTACAGCATCCCATGAGATTTCACGAAAATATGACAACCTCTAAAAGCATTAAGACATTACCGCTGGCTTGAATTGTTTCAGCGCTGCCCTTGTTTAATACAGATTTGTAATGATGCATTTAAAGTTCAGTTTTTTCTTAATAATTTTCCTTGCAGAGTGCAAATAATAGCACATTTTCTTTGACATCCGTTTTCTTTCTTTCTCAGGCACTAAACATATTTGGACAGTTTTGCATAATAAAAAAGTGTCACTTTTAATAAATCCAAAGGGGTCTATATAATAGCTGGAGAAAGCCACTGTATCCAGCATTACCATTCTTCTCAATGATAGTTGTTCAGCTGGAAGTACATCAGGAGTATACTGTATACTGTGAATAATTGTGTATAATAATATAGGAATCTACCATAATGTTTCTGGATATAAGTTGTAAAAATATTTTTTGTTTTAAAATTACTTCAGAATATCTCCATTTCAAAACCTTTTTTTTTACTAATGTATATTATATTTAGATATATTTCAGTGCCGGCAAGATGGGATTTTAATAAACTTGGCTGTCTATATAGAATAAATGTGAATTTTGTGAATCAGTGCTACATGACCAGAGAAAAGAGAGAGAGGAAAAAAGCTGTGGCGTTCCCTTTTGCCAAAAACTTGATTTTGGCATCGTCCGTCTGTCCATCTGTCTATGGGTGAGAATACAAAAATGCTAAATGTAATCTGCAGTTTTAACAAAAGCTCTGGAGCTTTATCAGTTTCTGCATTCAGATAATTCATTCAGAGAACAAATATTGGGGCATTTATATACTACTGAAACTGTAACAATATAAAGCTGCTTGAAAATGGGTAAACATTTCCTTTAAGTATAATTTAGTGTAGTTTTTTTGGTGGAAATGACTCCTTGATTTATAGAGTCAGAGTTTTTAAACAGCACAACATGAGCAGGTTTACCTGGAAATGATCCATAACAATGTCATTTCGCTCGTTGCTGATTTTAACCAGTTTTAAAAGAGTAAAGGAGGCAGAATACAAGATGGGTCGAAAATATTTTACCATCATCATCAAAAAGATTTATAGAGAAATGGAAATGTGTGAAAGTTATGCTACTGAAATCATTAACAAAACACCCATAATATAATTCATTTACTTCCCCATCTCTGCTGCAATGCACCATTTTTTATGTATTTATTTATTTATTCATTAATTTATTGTTGGAATATTTCATTTGTAATTCAGTATATTTCTAGTACAATTAGTACAAATAAACAACAAATGGTCACACGCTCTTCTGATCATGTCTAAATATTTTGGACCACATTTTCATTTGTATTTATTGCTGAATACTTCTGATGATCAGAATGCCGAAACATGTTAACACCAGATGTGAAGGTGTTCTAATTACTTGAGAGCTTCAGAGTTTAAGAGCTGTTAAATCCAGTTTAAGAATCAAAGGTTGGATGAGCAGTTTTTTTTCATCAAGGCGTAAAGCTTTCATTAGAATTAGATGACACTAGAATGAAGAACTAGAATGAGATCACACATTTTTATTTTCATCCCTTTCAGGTGCATTGTGGCCAAGCTATCTTAAAGAGAGTGCATTTCTTTAAAAGAAAGAAAACACATGTGACCTAGGGGCCAACGTAGCTGTCTCACCTGTGGACATGTTTTCATTCAACTCTTTTCCTGGCACAAGAGTCTTTTCTCATCACAACTGTGTCAGTGATTATTGTGACGGACAAACGAATCTTGACTGCATCGGTGCACGTTAAAAAAATCTACTGCACTTGATTTATTTGAGCAGTGAATTGAGGGTTTGAAGGCTGAATCTCTGTAAAATGGTCAGCCTGTTGTGGAAATTATCCAGTAAAGCTTATAGAATTATTAAACACATAGCTCGGTCATTATTGTGCCTATAAATACAGATCATTCACATTTATATTCCACAAAGCAATTATTTCACTACCGTTTTATTGGCATTATACTTCAGGGCATTGTAGGCAATGATACGCTGGAGCTCAAGCTTTAATGCCGTTTTATTTTCCCATCATTCATATTATTGTATACTAGGAGCAACTAAACCGCCTTGGCTTGCTAATACTGCTCAATAAAACTGCAGTGTGCGGCATGCAAATCATTATAATTAGAGCTCCGGTTCAGAGCGCTAGTATTCAAGCTCTAACAAAGAAAAAAAGACAAACCTATGGCTGTGCCAAACCACAACACTTGGCATTGATCGGCATCTTACTGAAGCCTGAGATAATAATTCCCACATGAGAAGCGAAAGCAACCACTATGGAGTCAAGCAGTCAATACTCCAGTGGCACTACTCTGTAATCCCAGGCTCTAATTAAACACGTGTGCTGTGGATTCTCTCTCTGGCGTTCCTTGTCCACAAAGTGTACTATGCGTTGTTCAAAAAGAGATATCAAAGTGTGGTGTATCGTGCAATGTTATGACTATAGTTTCAGAGAGATCTGTTCAGACGTAGTTATTGATTTGGCTGAGCGGCATGGAGTAGAAGTGCCTGGAGCAAAGAGTGTTTTTTTGGAAAGTCAGAATATTTGTGTTTTCTCTCGCCTAAACCATGTGTTGCATGTCAGCAGGAATTCAGAAGTGAAACAAAGTGTTTGCAGTCTATTGTCTATTATTAATTGCCAATCTATTATCAACCGATTTGAACATTCACAAACAACGCAAAACACAGGCATCTTGAGTTTCTGCTACTGATTCCTATGGAGAAAAATCACTTCCTGCCCTCCAGCTGCATTACGCGCGTCATCAGAATCACATGTTTGCAAACAACCTATTCAGCTCTTACCATGTCGCTGTGCTGGCAGTCATGTGGTTCAGCGTGGCTTTCCAGAATACAAAGACAGTTGTTTCTGCAGCTGATGTCAAAAGCTGTCAGGTATCAACCCTCGTTGTGTGACAAACAGAATTCAAGCATTATTTTAGGTGTCCTCGGATGCCTGACAGGCTGTACTGCCCACTGTTAAGAAACAATCATTAGTTAAAAAAATCTATTAACATAAAATCATATTTTAGTTCTAAAACTGTCTCAAAGAGCAAACCACCTGCAGGTGTGACAACCGGGAATTAAATTATATCTTTTAGACAAGTGTGACAGACATAATGACAGCAATTAGATGGCAAAGATGGAGAGATGGATGAATGAATAATGGAAGGGTATGAGGTGAAGGTGACAGTCATTTTCATAGCTGAAACAAGTGAAATGAGATATTAATTGGCCGTTTTACAGCGTTTTCCCACAACTGGGCCTCCAGAGATACTGCTCATGTTCGCCAGGTTCAGCTAAAGGAAGTAGACACTAAAGAAAGAACATGTTGAAATAGAATAGCACTACAAAAAAATGTGAAACACTATGCATTCCAAAATGACAAAGACAATGGCTGAATTTGAAATATCATACTAGAATGCAGTCCAATCAGAGTCGAGAAAAAGTTTATGTTAGTGTGCTTTTCTGAACATAGCCCATTATTTAAAACAGTAGCACACTGTCGCATGACCTCAGTATGTTTGTCACATGTTATCATATGACATCATGCTTCATTTAGCAAATGATGTCTAGCAATCCCCCAAAAATTAAACAAGCCTATATATATATATATATATATTGGACTGCCAAAGGTTGTTAAACTCACAGCTGGTTCATTTATCTCACTGGAAAAGTGATGGAAGCAGATGGAAGGTTGAGTCAAGTGCATTGCATTGTGGGATACAGCACAGTATGCTCTAATGTAAACTGGACAATTTGGAAAATATAGTAGGTCATTTGGGTATTACATCCACACAGTAAATTAGCCTTCTGTGTATACTGCAGAAATAGTTCCTTGTCTTTATACTTGTGTTAGCAGATGTTTCTTTTACACAGTGCAAACTTTGTTCAGCCTGCAGCAATAACCTTTGGGTTAGTTCATGGTCTAGTTGCTGGCATGCTGTGCAGTGGTTTGCTCTTTCTAAGCCACCTGCAGCGTACAGACGTGTTATATAAGTGCAATCTAATGCAAAACATGCTGTGAAGTAATAAAAGGTAATTTGCAAAGTGATTGAAAAATGAACACTCGACTCAAAGCAGGATTCGAAAATAATCTGCGGGCAAGTTTTATTACTTTCAGTTAGTGAACAAATTAATGCTTTCCAGTTGGTTTTGTTCTTGTTTTCTCTCATCTCTGAGAGAAAGTACAAGAAGCCACGGAAGTTCACAGTTTGTGTAAAAAATTACAATGAAATTGATCCGCACTGAATGTTCATACCTCCATTATCATTTCTGCACATTTTTAATGCTGCATGTGCTCTTGGTGGTACTGTAGTAATGAGTGGAACTTCAAAGATACCAAATCCACACACACACACACGCACGCACGCACGCACACACACACACACACACACACACACACACACACACACACACACACACACACACACACACACACACACACACACACACACACACACACACACACACACACACACACACACACACACACACACACACACACACACACACACACACACACACACACACACACACACACACACACACACACACACACACACACACACACACACACAACCCTGACTGTGAAAACCCAGCTAGTCTATTTTGTGTGTGTGTGTGATTTACTGTTTTCAGCATAAGGTTGAAAACATTTTGTGAAAATGTAACCTTGATATTTTTTATATCGACTGAGCAACTTTGATGCACACACGCACAGTTGCACACGCACACATGCACGCACACATGCACGCACGCACACACACATACTTACACACTTATATGTATAATACAAAAATGCAAATCTGTAAACATTTTGTACACAGCATAGCTCAAATAATTTCCATACTGAAAATATATTTATTTTAAACTTTCTTATTTCCATATATTAAATATGTTTAAAAATGTATTTCACAGATAATATATTATATAAAATACACAAATATTAAAATATGAAACATACAAATCTGAATGTCTGAACAAAAACAATTTGAAGTATCTTTATTGCAAACTACTGCAAACATACATTAATACATAAATATATTTCAATGCATATACTAATTTGAAGTATCTTTATTGCAAACTACTGCAAACATACATTAATACATAAATATATTTCAATGCATATATTTTCCCTGAATATTTCAAAGTACATGTTTCAGCCAAGCAATAATATGAATAGTGTGTAATATTGCTTTGATTAATAGTCTATATGACTAATATGAGAGAAACAGTATGTATAATATCAAATGTAATATTAATAACAGCACGTCAGCGTAAATCAGCCAAGCAGTGTATACATTATTGCATTACAGTGATTATGTGGTTTTTAGTTTTATTTTTTATTTGTAAAGCTGCACGTGCCACGCTAATACGTTACACTGAGCTCATGCAGTGATTGCCATGCAGAAAGCAAAACTCATAAATAACAGCATTTTTCAGCGTGAAAAAGTGGGAGTTTGTTACACAGTGAATGTGGTTTTTGTTTTATTTATTTTATTACATGTACACTAATTTGTGTACCTAGTTTTACTGGTGCAATGATACTACATGTAAAAATTTTTCATCTGAAAAATTTGTTCTAGTTAAATTTTTAGCACTTGAAAAAGTTCAGAATGCAGGGCTGTACTTACAGTGTACCTGCATTTCAAGAAATCCCTGGTAGCACTCGGCAGGTACTCTTCAATTTTGGTAGCCATGGGGTAAGTTCAGGGTATAAACCTAGTTTTCACCTAGTTTTTTAAATATGCAATTATCTAGAATAAAAAGTCTAAATTTCAAAAATTGCAAAACATTTTCAATGCACAAATATCAACAAATAACAATTAAATAATTGTATTTCATTATTACAGGGCATCTGCTGTATTTGCACTAAGGCAATTATGAACCTTAAGAGCTGCAAAAGTAAAATTAATATGTCAATGCAAAATGAGTGGGGTCAATGGCACAAATATCAACCAATAACAATTAAATAATGTCGGTATTTTCATATTTACAGGCACTGAATTTGTAAAAATCAATAAGCCATAAAATGACAATGTATGATTTACAGTTTAGTTAAGAGCTGCAAAAGTAAAATGCTGTATGAACGCAATAGCCCTGGGAACGTCAGGCTAGCGATTTTGCGAGCCCTGGATTGAGTAAAAGGACTGTAAAATAAAGTGCTACCAATTTAAATCTCAGGTCATGTTTTATGTTTCTAACACATAGCTTAAATCAACTTGCATATATGACATTATTGTAAAATAATTGGTTAGTGCTATATATACGCAATGTTTTTTATTTAGGTCATTTGATGTTCCCATAATGCATAGTATTACCGCAGTACAACTCTGACTACAGTTTGAATGACACTATTCTCACTGTAATTAAAATCAAAGGTCAGGGTTTTGAGATGGCCAGCACATTACATGCACACTGCTGCCAGGGCAACAATTGGGGCAGTCGTGGCCTAATGGATAGAGAGTGGCCAGCACACTTTTACATGCACACTGCTGCCAGGGCAACAATTGGGGCAGTCGTGGTCTCAGGTCTGGCAGGAATTGTTGGTGGGGGGAATGAATAACCAGCACTCTCTCCTCCTTCAATACCATGACTGAGGTGCCCTTGAGCAGGAATTGTGTGGGGGAGGAATAACCAGGTCTGGAACCCCCAACTGCTCCCCGGGCGCCGCAGCACTGGCTGCTTACTGCTCTGGGTGTGTGTTCACAGTGTGTGTGTGTGTGTGTGTTCACTACTGTGTGTGTGCACTTGGATGGGTTAAATGCAGAGCACAAATTTGGAGTATGGGTCACCATACTTGGCCACATGTCACTTCACAGTGTGTGTGTGTGTGTTCACTACTGTGTGTGTGCACAGAGGGGTTAATAACAATGCCACTTCATTAACTCATTTTATATAACTGTTGTGACATGCATATATGCATTTGTCTGCTATTAATTCACTTATGAGTTTGCCTTTTGCCCTCTCCTGACAGTCTAGATAATGAGGGGGGGGGACATGAAACTACTTCTTTCAGTATCAAAATCAAATTGCTTATTAGCTGTTGAAATTGAATTTGAAACATGGACCTAGACACCCAAGGACTAGGTCTGAACCAGAGACAGAGCCATTATTGTTACATTATGAACCTTTGAAATCAAGTCTCAGTTACAGCGCAGCTGAAATGATGTACCTGCAGGGTAATTCACCTCCGAAAGCTCCATTAAATAATATGTCAGATCAACTTCCTGAAGGTTAATTTACTTTGCACAACCCAGCAATTACACACCTTAATGCAGATCTCAATTCAGCCTTAACTCAACACTACAGCTTTTTAATTAGAAGAGCACGCTGAGAAATTAAGTTATTTGACTGCCAGGGATCAGAAATATGAGCAATATAAATTCATGCTTGGCCCATTTTGTTAACCAGACAAATTTGGAGAGCTTTTTTTTATGTGGAATAATTTAATTATAATTGTGAAATAACACTAAATTCTGTCTCTGAGTGTTTTTTTCTGAAGTTTTAGCTACTGACTTTGATCTTTGCATGACATCTGCTGTATTACATTAATAACATCACTGTCATAGCTGCCTATAGTTAAACAGAAAAAAGCCTTCACAGAGGTAAAATACCAAGAAATTCAAGAATTTGTCCACCAGTGCACAGTAAAGCTATGGTATTTGTACATTTATCTTACAGTTCAATTTAATTTGAATTGAAACTCATGGCCCGGTAGCAAGGCTGTTTCATTTACTGTGGAAATACATCATTACTAATACGGTACCTTTCATGTTAAACCCAGGAAATAAGTGAAATAGAAACGTGTGGAGTAAACATTTTTCTTAATACTTCAGTACAATGAGATGAAACCACCACACTCAAGGTCTCCCGCAGTGGCTTTAGACTGAATATGTTCAGCATACAAAATACATAGTGACTCATTATATCAGTTGAAGACAATCACGTACAAATATGTCAAATGTGATGCATGTTCATGCACATTTTATCGTTTGATTATGCATGCATCATAGAAAAGAAGAAATCTGTTTTGTGAATGTAGTCCATGTGGGTTTCTGCTAAAATGAATACGAATCTAATTCTAGAAGAAAACTTTTTAGCTCAAAGATTGGTCTTTCACTTTCAGGTCTCTTCGGTTATGTTTATGCTACACTTGTGGTGGACCAAAAAAATAATTGATACATTTAGACACTAACACTGTCATAAAAAATGCATTCACTGTTTGTGTGTATATACTGTATATAGTGGTGTTTTAACCCGCTGACTCTAAGAAAACACAAACAGCTTATCAAATATTTAAAGGAGTCAAAACAGCAGAATTCCTCTGTTGCGCACACAAATGTACAACAAGGTTTGGATGGCAGCGTCGACACCTATTCAAATGAATCACATTAACAGAGCAATCGCTCCAGAGTTTGTATTAATCGAACCAAACTTGCCAAGTGTAAACACACCCTTAAAGAGCCTGAGAAATGACTTGAAGAGCAGTTTTGAGGCACACAATTATGATTTCAACTCGGTTATTTTGCACAGTTGAGTTTTTAGATCAGATAAAGTAGACACAATGTAGACAATGTTTGAGGTCTTATTGAGATCACTGACCTTCATAGACTTTTGATATCAAATCTTTGAGACACAACTGAAATATCCTCTGAAACTTTAAAGACACACATGACATTACATGGGAACTTTTTCTCTGAAAAATAAAATAAAGTCTGCATGCAATCTCACTGCTGATTGGGAAATACTATGAAGATATTAATGAGATTTTTCCTTTCCCATAGAATTTGCTTGAGTGGACGTGGTCAGTATTGATGTATTGACTTTTATCAAAGGTAACCACACCTTTCTCTAACACATTGTTGAAGCATATGACAAGATTTTTTTATTTATGTATTTTTTTTCACAGAAAAAGATACCACAGTGATATCAGAGTGAGAAAATAACAAATGTTTTCTTTGGATGAATTATCCCTTTGAGAAATTAAATAGGATGTTGATTTTAAAGGGTTAGTTCACATGAAAATTGAAATGATGTACTTACCTTAAGTTGTCCAGAATCTGTATGAGTTTCTGTCTTCTGTTAAAACACAAAAGGAGATATTTTGAAGAATGCTGCTAACCAAACAGTTGCTGGTAGCCATTGACTTCAATATTATCTGTTTTCATACTATGGAATTAAATTGCTTCCGTCAGCTGCTTGGTAACCAACATTCTTCAAAATGTCTTCCCTTGTAAATGAGTAAGTGTGACTAAGTGAAGACAGAATTTTGGGGTGAACTATCCCTTTGACATAATTATTCCCCATCAGATTAAACTTTGAGCTAACACATTCAGTGTCTCACAATCACACGCACGCACACACACACACACACACACGCACACACACACACACACACACACTTCAGCAGTCACAAGGAGGAGGATTTAATTAATATAAAAGCACTTCAGATCCACACGCCTCCGTCACTATAATAAAGTGGGCTGGGGAAATAAGCACTCTTCAAAACTGGCACAAAAAATATTTTTCTAAGTGAGCTCTAGGGGAGAGACTTGGCAGGGGGACCATTCATTCTTGTTCCATGTGCTGGGCACAAACAGTAAGGACATTACGTTTTGTTTAGCAAATGAAAGCCAGGATACTCATCTCCACTCCTCCCTATCCCTGTCTCTCTCTCTCATTCACTCTTGAATAAAAAACATCATGGCACAATCTCATTTTGCTGTGGTTCAGTTGGCTGCAGGCTAATTTTGTTTATGGGCATCAGACAATTCAGCGTGTTCATTCACAGGCCCATTGTCTTCCATCTTTTGTTTGGCCGCTTTCTGTACTGTTGAGCTTTGTGGGTGAAGCCCAGGGATGGGAGAGTTACTTTAAAACGATACTTTTTTAATTCTGTGCTTTCTCTTATTCCTAAAGGGATAGTTCATCCAAAAATTACACTTCGGTTATCATTTACTCACCCTTCTTTTGTTCCAAACCTGCATACGTTTCGTTGAATACAAACAAATATGTGTTGATGGCAGCCATTGACTTCCATTTATATATTTTTGTCCATACTATGGAAGTCAATGGCTGCAGTCAACTGTAACCAAAATGATCATTTTGGGGTGAACAGTTCCCTTAACTCTGTTGAGCCAAACTCATGTGTCATAGGAGGACAAATCATATTCAGAGATCTGATTTCAATCGTAACATTCAACACATGCACATTCAAAACAATGGCGTATGGATACATTGTGCCAGGTTGCACATTGATGCCAAACATCACTGGTTGTGTGTCGTGCATATTCAAGCACTAAAAGATGCGATTTGCGAGGAGGGAAAGGTTTTCAGTATATCAATCCAATTTTTGTATTTTTCTCACACACACACACAAAAAAAAAACGTATGGCTTTAGACGACTCCGGATATTGCACGCACACAAAACAAGCCACGTTTTTCTTAAAGATTTCTCAGTGTGACAGCATTTAAATAGATTTAAGTTTGAGGTGAGCTACTTCTTTGATTATCCACACATTCTGGCTAGTCAAATACAGTACTGTATTATTTAATTTAGCCTGGATGATATCTTGAGAAAACTAGAGTGAAGTTTGCTTAGCTGAATTAATACCAGGATTTAAATGTCAGGCTTTCTTTAAAGAGCTCAGCACATAGCAACATGGAAATTGTGTTTAAAATGTTCCCTCCAGGCTGTCTATTGACCGAATGGTAATATTACATTAATATAAGATTTGATTGAAGGCTCTAAATATCCTCGTGATTAATTCAGAGTTTTTTGCACTTTTCCTCTGGAGCACAAAGCTTTCAGCAAAGGTAAGAGTGGAGTATCAAAGAAGTTAGGATGTCATTTCATTCCTGCAAGATTACACCAATTTATCTTTTATTTGAATTAAATTGAGTAAGTGATGTCATGGAAATGACATCGCTTACAGGATTACATCAGGTTTACATCATTTCCTTTACTCTTTTGAAGAATGGAGCATTGTAGAGACACTTGAAACAGGGATTTTACAGTTATGTAAAAATTTATGAAATTATTAAGTTAAAATAAATAAATAAATAAGTAAATAAATACCATGGATAATGCATTGGAACTTGAGATCCTTACATTTTTGTAATGCTGTTACTGAACTTGATATTATAGTTTGAATTATGTTTAATGTTTGAATTATGTTTTTTGTACGTATTTTGTAGAATTGAATCATCGAAGCTTAAAAAATTTACATATTCAACTAAAATGTAGGATTTTTTTTCAATTCATAATACTACTAAATATAATTTTTTTATACATTAATATACTATAAAATATTAATATACTATATACAATTATATAAGTATTATTATTGTATACAACTGTCTGTCTGTATACAAATTACTGTGTATATTTGATTAATTTAGGCACATATTTATTTAAATTTTCTTAAAAGGAACTAAATGAGGGTTAAAAAAAATTCAGTGACAAATTATGACATTTATTGACAGCCCAAATTTAATTTAATCATTTTAGCGGTTCATTAATTTGATTTATTAAAGCCAAAGTTTTCTATTGATCCAGCTATAACTCTTACAGGCACACTGTACAGTTAAATTCACAAATTAAAAACTACAAACCAATTAAATTAAGCCTTTGTTTAAACACGTTCAAACACTTATCACACTCTGTCAATAACACTTTTTCTCTTGGTTAAAATAAACCACCTTTTACTTCTGAATCGTCACAATACGCATTAATTAAAGTGATTCTCTGCTCATTCTTGCATACAAGGTTGTTACTCTCAGTCTCGCTGGTTTCTCCCACTGCATCGTTTCTGCATGGATGCTGGGTCGTGATAACTTGATCAATTAAACCACTGCTCTGTGTGTCGCCATGGTCAAGGCCTCATCCACACCAGGCATTAGCAATGTAATTACGTTTCTGGAAGGATAATGGCGTATTTACAAAAGCTGCCCACCTGCCGGGGTCACGTTCACTTCAGATAAAGTCATTTGCACCGATGGACACTTGAAACCTGCCAGTGCATGTAAATGAGAGGATTCATTAATGTATGGCTGCTCTTTCCCATCCACCTAATGTGACGAGGCCTTATGTTGAACATCATTGTAATGCTTAGTGTTACGTAAGCTATTAAAAGAATATAGCTACCTAACACTGACTACACTACAGAAAAAATGAGCTATAGCTAAGCTGAAAGCTCCAGTGAAAGCAGTTTCATCCCAAATAATGCAGTACACATTGTGCATTTACACTATAGACATTTTAGAAATGCAAGAGGACACTATGACATCACTGCCACTTTATTTTGAGTCTGAATTTTAAAGCAAAAAGTGTTGCACATTTTATTGCAACAGTTTTGAGTATTTTGTAAAACTTAATCAAATTAGAAGCGCTTGCATTAGTTGCATGAGCTGATGAACAACACGTCAAATTTAATTAATTATATAATAAATCACTTAAAATGTAGAATATTATATATAAAAATAATTATTTGTTATGACCATTAACCAACATCCGAGAACTGTGAATATGTGCGTGTTAAGTCACTGAAATATTAGCTTAAAATCTCAGCTGTACAGCAAAAAAAAATTAAAATAGCTTGGAGGCATACCATAAGAAAATATTTTTGAAATTTTGAAATATAAATAATTATATAATAAATAATATTAATAAATAGTGTCATGTAATTTAATGTAATGTATTAGAAAATATCTCATAAGGGGTGCATAATAACTGTGTAGCCACCATGTTAAAGAATGACTATCCAAGCATAGTGGTATTTGTGGTGCTTGTTACTGTGGTACCAATGTACTTTATAGTCTTTTAGGTGTGTTTAGCTTCAGTACAGAGTCATTCAAACACTGCACGCGCAGGTGTTCCACTTCATAAAGTCCTTCTTCATTCCTGGCTAAATATAGGGTGTATTTTAGGGTTTAGTTTCAGTGTTTGTCGTAAATAAGCACTTTATCCAGCAATCAGCATGCTCTCTGTGAAGTATCCAGTTATCGAGAAACCGCTCCAAACTTTAGTTCGAGTTTGAGCTGTCTCTGAATGATTCAGACTGAATCAAAACATTTGACCGATTCTTTGAAAAGAACCGACTCGGGGAAAAAAATGATTCATTCAGCCGACAGAATCGCGCAGACACGTTTCAACGGTCATCAGCGTCGCAAATTCTGCATTTTTTTTATTATAATTTTATAATAATTTGATTTATTATTATTTATGTCCCTTTACAACACTACTTTATATTATATTACCTTTGTATAAAATGACACAAATGTGTTAAAGCTGAGGGCGAGGGTGTTTGGGGGGGGTTGTGAAGTAGTTCTCACCTCTGACTGTTGCCATGCAGTTTCTCTCTGTTTTTTTCTTCCTTTGTTTCGTTCTGAAAACACTATTGTGGAGTTTTTTCTTTTGCTGTTTGAGTAAATGGGAATACAATAACATTTGATGTACCCAGGGCCGATCCTAGACTTCTGGGGGCCCTACGCAAAACGGGGGGGGGGGGGGTGAGATGCACGAATGGATGCAATGCAGTTGTCTGGGTTTCACTTCGTCTTGAATCATCTTGAAATGATCATTCGAGCATTCATGTTTTCATAACCTCTGGCCAAACTCCAAAACGAACCCAAAATTAAAACATATTTTGGATTAAGGGGGCCCCCTGGTGTTTCGGGGGCCCTACGCAGCTTGCGTATTCTGCGTATAGGGAGGATCGGCTCTGGATGTACCCTACCATTCACTGCAGTTTACCCAACTATGACGAATATTCTGAGAAACCTGGAAATGTGAAAGGGTCCATACGACGACTTGCTTGCTGAAATATTGTGAGGGAAAATGCTATAGCTGCCAAATTCACCCATTTGATATTGAAACAAATCATCGGTAGCATGTGATATTTGACCACATTGTTAACAAAATGTGTAACTGCATTTGTAGCCAGCACAGGTACTACAGCATTAATTTGAAGAAAGCAGATCGAGAGCACACGTTTTCCTCCTAAACATCTCTCTTTCACTCTGTCTGAAGAGAACGAATCGAGTGCAATCATATCAGCTCTTATAGACAGGTCCAGTGGCACTTGTTTGCACTGCGGGTTGGCAAACTGTCTGCTGTGGGCGTTGTTTCGAGCTTCATTTGGACAGTGTGAAGCTAGAGGCTCAGGTGATAATGAACTGTTGGGCATCTCTCTTATTTGCAACAGATGCCGGGCTGCGCTGTTGTCAATTGCTGTGGAGGGGGATTGCTTTCAATGACACTCTGTGATGGCTTTTAATCACTCCGTATTCACCGGAGAGCAAATAAAATGATGGCTGCATAAACACAGCTGGATTAGCTACATCCATTCTGTTTTGTTTAAGAGTAAACAAACAAACATAACTTAAGCATATGTTCGACTGTCAACATTATAACATGGCACACGGCTCGTAATACGCATGTTAAGCGCTCAATTACTGCTAATTACATGGTTGGTGGAAAATAGAAAGTTGAGGTTTTTCAAAGGGATGATGTCTTGCTGTTTGGGTTCCTATTTACTGGTATCTCTCTCGCTCTCTCTGCTGAAATAAACACAGGTTCCAAAGCGAACGTTTCACTGCACCTTTCTTTCTTAAGAAAGTAAATCAGCATTATAACGATTTCTGAAGGATCACGTGACTGAAGACTAGAGTAATGATGCTGAAAATGTGCATCACAGGATGTAAAACTTTAAAGACAAATCTGGTTGGACTTTTGCAAGATACTGCGAGTTAATTTCTCAGACACAATCCCATATCTCTCATTTATCCTCGAAGCACAGACGGCTGAATGAATTTAAATGTCATTAAAGCTTAATGAGAAAAGCAAAGCATTGTTTATTTAATGAAGCAACAATAATTTCACTCGTTTGCTGATATGAATGTGAGTTTGTGTCTTCATAAATCACACAATTTTTTTTGACATTGACCGTTCCTTGAAAAACTTTAATTTCACAATCTGAATCTTCACAGACTTTATAGTGTAAAAGGGTTCTTTAGATTTTTAAAGTGTTCTTCACACTATAGAAAAAAAATGGTTCTGTGGGAATTTTTTTATTGCATCGCTGTGTACACCTTTCAGTATTTAACCAAAATTTAAAAACATGTATGAAAACCACAATTTACATTTAGTTTGTTTGAGTGCTAACTAAGTTACAATAACACTGCTTTGCAAACACTCCATTCCATCTTCCTCGACACTACTGAAAGAATAGTACATGGAATTGTTCAGGCGCTGGAATCTTGGGATTCTCATCGCTGTCTGTGAAGTGCACATTCATCCTGAACCGGAATTGGGCTCTCAGTGCAACTAAAATAATCATGTGGATGTGGCACAGTCTGGCGTTTTTGAGGGGTTGCATCAGTTCAGTGCTTGTCTTTGCCTTGTATCTGCCTGGCCCAAACCCAGAGGCCTAAACACTCCCTCTCCTGCAAAACAATCCACCCCAGAACACAGTACCGCCCTCTCATAGGAAACCACGGGTGGATGAGTGAGCAATAAAGAGAGTTAGGAAAAATGAAAAGTGATGGAGCCGGGTAAAGCAGAGAAATGATGTGCAGGAACGTGACGTAACTGCAGGGAAGAGGTGTAGACGTCTGGCGGAGATATAAAGAGAAATGAGAGCAGAGGCATTAAAGATATGAAAGTCGAGACAGAGAGCAGAATTAATATGGAATGTGAGTCAGATGTAACAATGGAGGAGAGGGATATTTGGGGGAAATTTAGAGCAAGATGTCATGGTGAGGAATTCACAGAGAGAGAGATAAATTGATTAGTTTTTTTCCCGAACAGGCCAAAATCAAGGCCGACGATGAATGTGAGAAGGAAAAGAGAATCAGTGGCAGATTTAGAGATAAACAGGCACCCAGAGAAAAACTATTTATTTATTCTTTTGCTCAAAATTTGAATTTCTATGACACCAAATGTAATTACACAGCAGACTGGCATCCTAAACACCGCTTCTGTTTGCTTATACTGGGATGACCATAATATACTGAATCAAGAACTTAGTCTAGATTTCCTGATTCACTTCTATACACACATAATGCAATAACTAACACAACTCATATTTTCAAAGAATTAATTATAATGTGAAACTATGTTCACACCAAGAGTACAGCACAGACAGAAGCAATCCGTATAATACAAACAAACAGGTGAACTTAGCTGGCACCACACTTTTTTAATTATGCATGCAATATTACAGCAACATGTAAATCTTCAACCAACTCTAAATATGCCTGTAAACCTTTTATATTCAAATCATCAGATCAAACTTGCTCTGATTAGACCCCAGCTACAGTGCATTCTGGGTAACCACTAATGCACCAATAGTGCATAAAAACTAATGCGACAGTAATATACACTGATAATGTATTTATTTTATTATTATTTTATTTATTTTTTGCTTGGTACAAATATTGTTAAATAATTTACTTGAGCAGCAAAATAACTTAAACGTCCATATTGTACACCTTTCTGGAGTTTTGTTTTAGGTGTTGATGTCCTTAAGAATATATGTCTGCGGTATAAGTACCAAAAACCATCTCAATATATTTTTACAGTTTATATATTTTCTCAGGAGCTCTGCTGAAAACAGATCGATTTGGCCTGTTTAATTAATATTATTATTAATTATATTCATGAGCCTCTCTTCTGATTGGCTTGTTGTTTTCTGAGTGACACACGGCGAGGCCAACCACAGGTAACTGGGGTCATGTAGGGCCGACGTCAAAGTTACGTCACAGCGCTGCAAAACAAAGGAGGCGTATGAAGGTAAAATAATGCCCTAAAGATTTGCATACACAGAGTAAGAGTTGTGGAAGTGTACATAAGACTGTAAGCGTAAATTCAATTTGCATGCGCAAGAGAAGCCTTTGTAAAGGTGTAAATCGCATTTCAAGCGTAAGAAAAAATTATTTGCTGCATTTTACTGTTACTCGTAAATTCATGTATTGTGAAACTGCTGCTTCATGCTAAGCAAAATAAATAATCTGCATTCTTCTGAATTTCTCCACGCTTACACTTTTACGTTGTTTTACTCCAGTGTTATAAACAACAACTGCAAAACACACCAACAAAGCAAACATTTGTTGTGTGTTTTTAAGCTGACATGTGCTTACAACACGAGTGCAATAAAGTGTCAAGGTGTGACTTGTGTTTCAAGCTTTGTGAGAGATAAAAACTAGCGTGATAAAAACTTTTTACTGTTTTCTGGAAAATGAACTGTATATGTATTGGTGAATTACTATACTGAAGTGATGGTGACTGCTGAGGTGGTATGAAGAATAGTTCTGACGTCACATTTTTTTTGGCGTGACAAGTCAAGTCAAGTCAAAGCTTTCACCTTTTTTATATAGCGCTTTAACAATACAAAATTGTAACAAAGCACTGCACAGCTATCAACATAGGCAAGTTGTGTGCAATAATGTCATAAATTGTAGGATTAATGGATCAGAAACATGTATTTCATCTTATCATGACTATACATTTACAGTTAGATGTCATGTCCATCCAGTTAGTGAGTTTAAGCTCCTTCAGTTCAGTTTTTTAAAGTCACAAGGGCTCGCGAAAAATCACAGCTACTTTATGCAGGCTGTGTGCACTTTACTGTGGACTGACTGTTTTGAAACTTATAGGGTAGTTGCATAGCTCTAGACCTCTGTTTTCATGAAAAAAGCCAGGTAATTTCAGTTTTGACAATATGGGACCTTTAAGATATTCAGTATTGTTTTCTGAAAACATGTATCACAATTAAGTGAGTTTATGCCTAAAGCAAGAAAAGAAGACAATTTAAGTTAATTAAAAGGGAAAACTAGATTATTTTCTTACAGCACTGGCAGATATTTTGTCTTGCTTTAAGCACAACCTCACTTATTTGGTCTTGGAAGAAATTGATGAGAAATGTTTGAATTCGTATTAATGTGTTTTAGTTGCAGATTATGTCTTAAACTTTGCTCAGATTTGCCAAAATATCCCTGTTCTGAAACTACTGGCGAGTTGTGAGAATATGGGTTCTGTCACAAAATATAACATACAAATTGATGCTAAATGCAAATAATAAAAGTAGCTAAAAAAATTATTAAATAAAATACAAATAATGAAGAATTGCTCTAAAGTAGTCGCACATGAGATTATTGTAGTCAGGATAGCATATCTCACTGCTGTCATGGACACACAATTAAGATTTTCTTTCCAGTTGGGAAGAAGCAATGGATTTCAAACAGGACTGCAATGAGCTCTCAACTGAATTAGTGGTTCATCAGTGAGAACAGATAGTATGGGTCAGCGTGTCCTGGTCTATTGTCCGTGACTGACTGTGCATGTGCTTTATGTATCTCTAAATGTGTAACAGATATCCACTTCTTCCCCTCTGGTGTTCCATAAATACAGTCGGTGACATCAGCTCAATATTCCTCGGCCCGTGCCGGACATCGGTAGCTCACGCCGCAGTGTTAATAGCTGGGCTGAACCTTTGTCCTGCCATATAAATAACAGTGGCGTACAGGTGACCTGCACTGATGCCGGGACCAACGGGGTAATGCGAGACACACGCTCGGTTAAACCTCCAGTGTGGCGTGGACAGGCATGCTTGCTTGTGAATTGATCTGCTTTTTCCAATTATTAGGAGGGGGTTGGTTTATTCATGCATTTATGCTACTACACATATGCAGAAGCTGCAAACAAATGTAAGCATATGCTGAGCATGTGGAATATAATAAGGAATTACACTTTAAGTTGCTAAACAGAAGGGGTAAAATTCAATCAGTCATTAAACTAGCGTTCAAAAATAAATATTTGGACATGACTTTATGATCATATCTGTTTAACTATTTTCTTAAAAGAATAGTTCACCCAACAAACAAAAATAAAAATATATATAAAAAAATGTAAATATGTATATTTGTATTTTATTACTGAAGAAAGGAAGATAGATAGATGGATGGATGGCTGGATGGATGGATAGATACAGGGGCGTAGTTTATGGGGGGATGGGGGAGGTACCCTCCCCAATAACCAAACCTAGCAAGTGCAAACCCCCCAATACTTATTCCATGGTTAATGGAAACTAGAATCCGGCTATTTATTAATTATTTGAATAGCGCCTTCATCGCTTTTATAAGCGCTAACCTCACATACGAGCCAAACGGAGACGAGCTTATCAGCACAACATGACTGAAGCGCAGTTCTTTTAATTGTGCACGAGCGGCGCGCGCGAATCATACCCTGTGCGCGTTCACCAGCGTGCTCGAGAACTGTGAGAAGATTTGCGCGAGACATTCCTATCCTAAAGCTTATGGTAAAATGTGCGATCTATTTGAATTCTATTGAGAAACTGCCACTTTAAAATGCTATGGAGAAAGTCGAACATTATCTAAAAAAAGCACAAACTAAAAAGACTGAAGAAAAGAGGAAAAAACATAATCTTGCACAAGCACTAACATACTATTAAAATTTATTCATGACCACCTTTACTATAATTTATCACGTTTTACTGTAGGCTTATTTATTGTGGTACATTTATAATAGATACTATGTTAAGGGAATAGATGTTTCCCTAAAGATTTATATTACAACTGTGGCATGTTGTAGCTATTGTTTCTAAAGGCTGTTGTTTCTCATAACAAATGCAATGCAGATTAATAAAAAAGTAATTACTGGCCTGGTAATGATTCATAGGCTAGCCTTATTTTATAACAAATGCTACAGTTAAGAAGTATACTTTTTCATAAGAGCAAGTACAAGTCAGAATCGAGAGCCAATGGGTTCTTCTAATGATGAGTGATGGAGAAACCTTCAGATATTCCAGTGATGGCATAGATCATAAAGAGCCTGATGAACTGTTGAGGAGTAAGAAATAAACAATATCAACATAAGAACATGTTAAGTTAGATTGACTTACCATGGCGTGTTGAATTGGAACATTCTGTTAAACTATAGGCTACGTGTCTAAATAATAGAAATTACATTATATATATATATATATATATATGTAAACAAGTAGCTCTCTCTTGGCGCTCGTGCACAATGCGCATCTTCACACAGAGGATCGAACGCTTCGTTCTGGTAAAAGCACAAAACAAAATGCACACAAACATGTCCTTGCTCTTGATATTCAATCACTGATGAACACCACTTTGGTTTTAATGGAGAAAAAAAAAAAAACCTATACGAGGGTGGATTAGAACCCAGAACCTTAGAACCACAAAAGTTCTACAACTAGACTATCAAATTAAATTATATTTAAATTATTCAAATTCATATATTTATTCACTGCTGTGAAGACTCTCAGCATTAAGTATATTGTATTATTAATATTGATATAGATATTAATATTGTCTTCATCACCAGGGGCCCGTTTGAGATGTGGGCAGTCCCTCGTGTGCTCTGGGCCCACCCCCCGCATGGGCCCCTGTGCGGCTGCACTGTCTGTAGTTACGCCACTGAGAGGGAGCATGACCCGGGGTCCACTCAACCCCCCCCCTCAACCCCCCCACAGGGCCCCTGCATGTTTCAAACCAAAACCCCCCCCCCCCTCTAGGCCACCCCGCCGCATGGGACAGACTGACAGATAGACTTAGACTAGATAGATAGATAGATAGATGGATAGATAGATAGATAGATAGATAGATAGATAGATAGATAGATAGATAGATAGAAATAAAGATAGATAGATAGATAGATAGATAGATAGATAGATAGATAGATAGATAGATTTAGATAGATCTAAACTTCATGAACAATAATTAAAACTTTTTCTGAGGCACTTCGATTTTCACTCTCTCTTTCTCTTTCTCACACACACATAATAATACAAAAACCCTAACAAAAAGAGTGAGCACTGAAGGTGGGGACTCATTTGCTCTTTGTCTCATTATGATGGTAATAATGTCATTTTCTTAAATGTGCAGCTGGAGGGACAATCTCAGCTGGACACATCCTCTCATCCAGCACCATCGGCTACAGCAGAGACCCGTCTCACTCTTCGAAAGAATACGTTCCCGGCTTATTAACAACCGCACAAACGTACATCTCCCTCTTTGCTTTTGGCCATAAAATCTATATTCCCTCATATATCAGTGGGTTTGGAATGGTTATGTAGATTTCTAATAACCAGAATTACCAGACATGTATTTGAGGTGGCAGCTCTTGACACATTTATAATTCAAAACATTCACCGTATATAATGCTATAAGCCGTAGGGTTCGGCACCGCGCCACAAATCACTTCAGAAGCGGAAATCTCTTTATGGATGCTGCAGTGTTTCTAGAGCCGTGCAGCATTTAACCAAGTGCATACTATAAAAAACTTCATATGCCATTGATACTATAGATCAGTGACAGTGTTCGCTTGTTTGAAAGCTCTTCACTCTAAGCTTAAATGGTCTCAAACAAAGACTTCAATTGGAATAACAATGTCAGAACACTATAAACATGTCCCTGCTTCAGAGCATACCTATATTATAGGCTGTGCATTCCTCTTAAAGCTGCAATGTGCAATTTATGTACCACTTACATTTTACCAAATGCAACTGAAAAGAAAAAGTGCAATTGTGAAAAATAATGTTCCCTTATCACTTTCCCCATATTTCCATTGGTCAGAAATCAACTCTCATGCCATTAGCTAAGTCCATTTTTCCCAGGTAAATGCATATAAATGGCTCCCAAAGTTAATGTTTAAGATAATTAATTGATTTAATTGATAATTAAAAAATGCTTGAAAATATACCCGAGGCATATGATAGGCCACTTTGATGCTAAAAATAATATGCCTTCCTATGAGTATCTGCATTTAGGTGTGCTGAGCATTTTTACTATTCCAGAGTTTCCTTTTACATTTGCACAGTTATGTAAGGCATTTAGAATAATATGCAAGTCATTGCATTGGTCATGCTTGATTGGTCTAAACAATAATTTTCCTTTTAACTTAATGTCTTTCAGTGCATTTTTTCCCTTGAAAACTCTATGCTGTGGACCTTTGGTTCAGGTGCAGACATGTATGACCCACTTTACCTGTTTGTCACGGTCTGTCTGTCAGCTCCGCTAGCTTTCCCTGTGTGTCATGCTCTATACTGACTGTGTTGAAGTAGGGGGCAAAAAAGAAGAAATAAAAAACCCTCAAACATCATTAATCATTGACGAATGTCAAAACTTGATAAATGTTTGCTGAGCAATTTATGAGCTGCACCCTGGTGCTGGTTTGAATCCAGATTGGGTCTGAATTACCATCAAAACGCAGGAGACACACGGGCAAATTTGATTGATATGTCACGGCTTCAGTGTCTAAATATCAGCAAAACGGAGAAACAAAAGACAGCGGCGCTAGTTCAAATGGTGGAAATGCTAGCTGAGCATTGTAAAGTGTTGAATGCAATATTTACACATAACACTCAGCGATGAGTGTTGTCCAATAACTTTTCTCTTCCACAGCACTCAGAAAGTTCTCAGGACGGCACTTTGTTTAAAAGCATGCACTGATTTCATTAAAAAGCTACTAAGCGGAATTAAATGTGCAAATGTTCCAACACAAATGTCTAGACCTGTATTCACAAGAGCATTTCTAGCATTTTATAGCTTCCTATCATACTGATTATACTGTTAAGGATATATGGATATGCTGTAATTGTCTTGAGTTATTCATTAGCAATAAAGAGCTTCATTGAAAACATCGTTTGAAGCTGATATAAAACACATGACTTGATTGCTAAAATACTATCATTGTAAATTATTGTCAGGTCAATATACAGTAATTTCTATCGTCAGACAAGAATTTAGCAATAATACTTCACTGGTGCACAGCAGTATTTCACTGTTAATAATGCCTCTGGTCACAGCACATGGAAAAACTCATTCACATCCTAAAAAATGTCAAAAAAGTGCTAAATACTTGGACTTGATGTAATATGACTTATTTTGATTTGTTGTCAAAGGCGCCACAGGTTGTATTACATTCGGACCTCCTTCTGTGGTTACGTTTGACTTTGTAGCTGGATTCAAATTCACACGGTCCGACAAGATCTGAATGTTTTTTGGGAGGTTCACTCACAGCACCTGAGTCTGCAACGGGAACATAGCACAAGATATACTAAAAAGCCTCCCGGATACATTTTCTTCCTTGATTTTGGGGAAGGCTTCATATTAAATCCATCCTCTGAGACTTAGCTTCTCGCTCTGTCTGTACTGCACTTTGCAGCTCCTGGTAGGCATCTGTGCAAGTAGGCCAGGATCCATCGCCGGAATTATGTGGGAATACTTCCTTCTCAGGAAGTATTTCACTTTCTGAGGAACATGAATTACGTGAGCATGAAAAGGCTGAGTGAATGTCTGGTTAGAGCACACTAATGTAGAAGTATGGACGTGTGTGTGATTCCCGCCTGCAGGTCTTCCGTCTGTCAACCAAAGGCAGGATTAGCTCAGGGATTTTTGTTCTTCAAAATAAAATGTAGGACAAATCGACTTTCATATCCTTGGCTAAATAATATGTTCCATGCACTTTCCTGCAGGATATGAGACAACAAGGAAAATTATATATTTACTGCAGGAATACAGTTTGGAGAGGAATTTTATTTTGATTCCCAACATGCAGCGGGATTCTAGAAATTGGTCTTTACATTGAGGTTATAATCTAATAATATCGGGTCTTTTTTCATTTCAGCATTTAAGAGTTTAGGTAAGTATGGAGAAATTCCTTTAATCAAAACTCAGGGACACTAATTATGTAATCTTACAACAACAGCCTTAATCAGTAAAGCATATAATTTTTGTGCATTCATGTTAATCTACTTCACCGTGTGTGTAGAAAAACATTTCAAGTGATTGCATTACTTACAAAGTGCATGTATACCATATCCTTTAACAATAAGAAAACTACATTTGATTTTAAAGGAGATTGTAAAGGCTTTTTGGGACTTGATGGCCAAGCTAAACTGAGGGCCCTGAAGCAAAACTGTACTCGCTGTATTCTGACATCTGTGGAGTGATCTGCTTCGACTGGAGGAGAATCTTACATTTTGATTGTCACTACAAAGGCGAGAGGAGATATAACGAATGTGGATACAGCGAAGAGAGAGAAAAAATAGCACAGATATCAGTTTCACACATGCAGTGGAAAATGAAACAGCATATACAATTGACTCTATAGTGGGTGGATGGTATACATGCCATATCAGCACTGAATGAAATTTACTACGCTACAAAGAATACAAAGAAATATGAATACTGCCATTCACTCTCTAGTATGCAGTCCAGATGAAAGATACATTGTATCTACAAAATCAGAGATTTATAAACTTACTTTATATTTAAAAAAATGTTTAAGAAATGTCTACTTTGTACTTTTCTCATGGCAATTAAATTATATTTTAAAGGGTTAGTTCACCCAAAAACGAAAATTAGCACGTTTTACTCACTCTCAAAGCATCCTATGTGTATATGACTTTCTTCTTTCAGATTAATTCAATTGGATTCAGTCAGGCTCTACCAAGCGTTAGGATGGGAGTAGGTGGGAGTTTTTGTTCAACAGTCCAAAAGTGGTCAAATAAAGCGCACACATCCGTGATAAAGCGTGCCTCACATGGCTCCGGGGGGTGAATAAAGTCCTCAGCAAAACAAGAAAAATATCCATATTTAAACACTTATAAACACTCACTTCTCTGACTGTCATGCATGCAATCAGGTTACGTAAACAGCAGAGAAGATTACCGGCTCTCAGCTTCTGGTCTGGAGCATTTATGCACTTGCATTGGCAGGGCCTATGACCATGAGCATTGCAAGGAACACCATCTTCAAACCGACAGGAATCATGGCCTAGAGACAAACTCGTTCATTCTTATTACGTTGATTTCTTTCACTGTTATACCATGCTGTGAAAGCTATTTAAGTCTACTACAGCAGATGCTCTTGCTACTGCCTCACTATGGCTCTAGTGGACAGAGACTCTCCAGAATTTCTATACGCTTTGAGGCTAGCATGCACATAAGCAGTGTGCTTTATTAACACTCAATGTAGGGGACTTAGTCTTCTGGGTCCAGTTAGTGTCGTATACTATTGAAGAGTGCTTCAGCACTGCTGTGCAACACTCAATTGATAATCATATAATGATGTGTTATATGCTTACTGTCATAGTTTATGGCTTTAGCACATAATGTATTTGCCTATGCTACACTGTGTTAGTGAGTGTACCTCCTTTACAGGCTTCAGCAGAATGCAACACAATGTGTTGATTAAGAGTGTCAGCCTGGACTGTGTTATGATTCAGAGTGAGTGATTGCAGAAGGACAAATGAGAAGTAACACTGTAGGTGCTCTTAAGAGTCCTCATGGTACATCAACGTCAGAAGCAGTTAGTGAGTGTATTTTACTGTCTAGTGGGGGCATTAAAGCACTCAATGTTTGTTGATCTTGTACAGCCTGGCTACACTAAATGCAGTTAGTGTAAAGGCTCCTCAGAGTACATCCTTACTTGGAGAGTTTGCAGAAGGACTTAAATAAAGCCTAGCACACTTCCGTAGCTTAAATGCCTCAGCCTGGCAACCAGAAGCATTAGTAGTCTCCTGTATTATGCTCTGTGGATTGAATTTAAAGCCTAATTACATTCAATTGAGAAAGCTACACTTTTGATCCTTGGGTCCGACTTGATGGCCAAGCTAAGGCGAGAGGGGCCCGAAGCTTAAAGTGGAACTGTACTCGCTGTATCTCTTTTTGTGACATCTGTGGAGGTTTGCTCTCTGCTGAGGAAAGCCTTCAATTGAGGGGCTCTTAATTTGATTGGTCACTACAAAGGCGAGAGGGAGATATAACGAATGTGAGATTCAGCAGAAGAGATGAGAGAAAATAGCACAGATATCAGTTTCACACCTCAGTGGCTAAAATGAAACAGCATATAAAATTGACTCTATAGTGGTGGATGGTGTCTGCTGAGGAAAGCCATATCAGCACTGAATTAATTTACTACGCTACAAAGAAATATCAGAGATTTACTGCCATTCACTCTCTTAAATAGTATGCAGATCCAGATGAAAGAGTACATTGGTATCTACAAATCAGAAGAGTTAACTTACTTTATATTTAAAAAAATGTTTAAGAAATATCTACTTTGTAGCTCTTTCTCATGGCTAATTAAGCATCCTATATTTAAAGGGAGTAGTTCACCCAAAAACGACTCTCTTAAATTGAGAGGAAGCAACAGGTTACTCACTCTCAAAGCATCCTATGTGTATATGACTTTCTTCTATGAATTCAGAAGGAATTCAGGATTGGGAGATAGATCAAGTCTACTGCGAGAGTTAGGAATACCCAGAAACGTCAGGTGAGCAGACAAGTGGCTCAGTTCAACAGTCCAAAAGTGGTCAAATAAAGCGCACACATCCGTGATAAAGCGTGCCTCACATGGCTCCGGGGGGTGAATAAAGCCTCCTGTAGCAAAACCATGTGTTTTTTCAAGAAAAATATCCATATTTAAACACTTATAAACACTTTTTTCTCACTTCTGCTGACTGTCATGCATGCAAGCCATTCTGGGTGGACACACACACATGCAACATTTTCCAAAATGTGACTTTTAACATGGTTTGCAGAATCTTCCTTTTGAAAGACTTCAAGTACTCCTAAGTGCCCCTAATTGAAAAATCACACATTTATTATTTAGCTCGAGGAAAAAAGAAACTGGTAAAGTTTTCTTAAGGTCAGAAGAACATAACATCCCACATATTCTCAAATAACTCAGAAGATAAATGACTTTGGGTGGTTTTCCCAAAGGTCCTAATGTTTTCCACCTCCGACCATCAAGTGGGGGTAGTTTGATTAAGGAATCCATAATGCAATCTGTGGAATAAACCGGAATCCCGATACCACCCAAACAAGAAGAATAAACAAGTGACATACCTGCCATCAGCAGAACAAACGCCCCTTTGGGAACTCTGTCACCAGCCGTTCGATCCGTCTCAGTCTGCCGTTTAAAGAGGAAGATGATGAAGGGCCCTGCGAGGGGGGAGAAGAAGAGGATGAAGAGACAAAACGAGGACAGTCACATTTTGAAGTGCTTGTGTGTCTTGCTGGATCAGTCTCTAATGATTTGTTTCATGTTGAAAAGTGATTCTACTCAATGTTATACACAAACTGTAGGTTTGGATACCAGAGGCTTCACAGGAAGAGTTTGAGTGACCGATGAGATACGAAGCAATCCGACACTCCTGATGCGCTCTCATCGTAAGAAAATCCACATCGAACGGCTTATGACATTGTGCATTTTGATTTAAGCTCTTCTGTTCGTCTGGCTGTTCTCAAATCAGATGAGGTGAAGTCCTTTTCCTCATAAAAGAGCTTACAGTAGCTGTCAAAAGTGCATTGGATTTTACCTGAATGGGTTTTAAAAGGACAGATCATCCAAAATTGAAAATTCTGTCATCATTTACTCGCCCTAATGTCTTTTCTAAACTTGTATGACTTTCTCTTCTGTGGAACACAAAATTGAGATGACACCGCTTGCTCCTCATGTGTGTAGACACATTTATTCTATGACAGTACATATATTATAGTAAGTATGGCATTGCTTTGCCTTATTTCAGTACCTTCCGTTCCAAAAAAAAACTAAAAAAAGAAGCTAAACAAGATGGTAAAGTTATTTATTTTTTTTTTCCTAAACTACACCTCGCCTCACCTTTAATGGGTTCGGTAAGATTTTTAAACGGTTTTCAAAGTCTCTTTTTCTCACCAAGACTGCATTTATTCGATTAAAAATACAGTCAAATCTGCAAATATTGGTAAAATTTAGAATAACTGTTTTCTACTTGAATATATATATAAAAAACAATGTATTCCAGTCATGCAGAGCTGAATTTTCAGCATCATTACTCCAGTCTTCATTGTCACATGATCCTTCAGAAATCATTCTAACAATGCTAAGGAATTTATGGATACAATTCTTGTACGGTACTGTAAAATCTGTAGTTATTGAAATGCCACCAGACATGTTGTCATGTGTGCAAACAGGACAAACGTCAGAAAATGGGAACCCACCCACCATGTAACACGCCATGCAGTTTGTAGTTTGCAATTCTTTTATTAAGCCTTTTGATCAGCCCCTCTATTGGCACTAATGCATCTGACTATTCACAGGCTCCATTAATCAAATATGTCCTTTGCATAGAAATGTCATTGGCTCGGGGCATTCGTTTTGAGATATTTTTCCATGCTGAATTATTTAAATTATAATCCTGGTCCTTTGAACAAATATGCGGAGGGGAATGTACACCGCTCGATAAAATATTCATGGCTGCTGAAGAAACTAGGGACCGCGTTCATTCTCAGAGGTTTTAATATGCAAACCACTGGACGGCGTTCAGAAATGTAAGCCATCTGATGCGCTTGTTTATCACGCTGCGTATGAAACAAAATGAGTTACATTGCTCTCTGGTGATGTGTGACCTCTGGAAGTGTGTGTGCGTCACCGTTTATTGGAGCAGACAGTCTATTGGCATTATGCAAATACTCAGCAAACACAAATACAGAAGCAGCGCTTTACCAGGGCATTATCGCTTTGTAAATTGCTTCCTTTAAGAAAAGCGTCATTTCTCCCCAACAAATCACTCTGTTAAAAGAAGTACTTCAAACACAATACATTATTTAGCGAGTGTTAAATAATACATCCGTGCCTGCTCACACTTCAAATATATTTCCTCTTTCGTCTCTACATCCCTGCGGATCTATGCCTGTAATATTCACAAATGTGATAATAAACTGTTAAGTGCCGCGAGAGTTTGGAACAAACTGAGAGTTCTTCAGAGAAAAGTATGGTTACGAAGGAATGGAGAGTTTAACTGGTTTCCAGATTCGAGAGAGCCTGAGATAACGTTTGTGGTGAAAGAGAAGCAGTGACGTTTGTAGGAAGTTTAACACAGACTGTTAGGAGCTCATTAGTGGAGCCTGCTAAAGCAAACATCACTATTATTATTCCTCATACTTGGAAACCTAGAAATAACCTTACATATTAAACATCGGTAAGTAGCTAACTTCCCAAACTGCTTGTGCTATTAGCACAATTGCTAGAGATCGTGCAGCTTGCGTGGTAGAGAGGTGTGTGCTGGTACTTTCCCAAGCAATCAAATATGGATTATTACTTGGTGGAAGAAAAATATGAGAGTCAAGGGTGGGCTCTTTTATACTTGAGTCAGTCATTATTACCACATACGCCCTAGCAAGCATGCAGAACAATGTATTATTGTGCTTGCTGGTTTTAAATGGCAAGCACTGCCATATAGCTACACAATTCTGAAGTCAGTAAGAATTTTCTCTTTTAAATTAATAGTTTTATTCAGCAAGAATTAATTCAATTGATCAAACGTGACAGTAAAGAAATGTAAAATGTTAAGATTTCTATGCAAGCTTGTTTCTGCACACAGGATAAAAAATAAAAAGGCCACTTTTTACCAAGTGTAATATAAGTCTCAGGTGTCCCCAGAATGTGTCTCTGTGAAGTCTCAGCTCAAAATACCCCACAGATCATTTATGATATCATTTAGAAAATGCCTTTTTTGAGTGGAAACAGAAACAGGCTGTTTTCGTGCATGTCTCTTTAAATGCAAATGAGTTGCATGAGTCCCCAAGTGCCTTTTCCAGCCTCTGTCAGCTCATACTTCAGATATTCTGACAAAAAACTTCCGTTTGATTTTGATTAGCATGTCTACTACTGATACACGGTTTTCTGTAATTATCTGTTTTGTTTTTTATTCTATAGTGGAAGAAAAAAAATTAAACATAATTTTGAAAAAAAAAAAAAAAACTATGAATTGTGAAAAATTCATCGTCAAATTCATGTGATACTGAAGGCTGGAATAATGAAAATGAAAATATACTGAAGTTTGGATACATTTATTCTAGTATTGCTCATGTGGTATGTAAACATCCCTATCTGATTCTCATGAAGGGAAATTTCGATCTACACTTCCTCCCTATGCCGGCTGCAGTGCCCTTTGGACTGAGCAGACGCCCCTAATGATTTGATATCTCACTTACCATGGCCAACACGTAACATCACAAATCCCTAACCTTTTCTCCCAGTGTACTTGTTTAATGTTTATGTGTGAGTGTTTGTGTGTGTTCCTACAAAAATGACTTTAATAACTTCCTCCCTTTTCCCAGTTTGAAACAGAAATAAAACTTGAAAGGTAACATTTCTGTTGAAAGGTACCGGCAATGTGCTTCAGAAAGCTCGCCCTTTTAAAGCTAACAGATCTAATCCCAATTTTCACGCCTGCACAGCATGACTCCTGATGTCTTGAATGCAGCGCTGAGGGCAGAGCGCATGCCTCCAGAATACCAAATGCACAAACAGCATCTTTCGTGACATTCAATGGGACGCTGAAAGAAAGAGGTAATACGGTTAAAAAGTGCTTAAAGGAACAGTTCACAAAAAATAAATAAAATAAATAAATAATTACCATTGTGAAATTAAGAATCTCCATGAAGTAACTTTTCATACAATGAGCTGTTAAGCTCCAAAAATTACTAAACCAGCATAAAACACCATAAAATAACTACTAAGCACTGTAAAACCCAAAGTATACTAAGTTTCTTTTTATATGGCATACTAATAAAAAAATATATAGCCTGAGTGCACTGTAAGTCGCTTTGGATAAAAGCGTCTGATAAATGCATAAATGTAAATGTAAATATGTACACTGTGGTATGCATACCACATCAGTGGAATCAGTGTATTGTATCGATCAAAACATTGTTTTTTCTTTTATGTTGAAAAAAAACTTGCTCTACCTTTCTTTGATACGGATGTAGTTTATCAGAATAACAAAACTAATCTTTTGCTTCTTATACAGCTTATAATAAGTTGTGCAGATTTGTTATTGATGTTCTTATGATACACATCACTGTATTATGTATGATTTGCTTAAATGGTTTCCACTCAATATCAGAAGACATATTCATTTTGCAATTTATTTTCAAATGTATTCATTTTAATTATCCTAATTATTTACGTCAAATTTGATATTATACTCTTCTCCATATCATTTAAGACATTCTGCAAATTATTTTTTTTACTCCATTAGTTAAGAAAGTGCTTGGGAAAAAGGCATAGGTACAAGGCTCAGCTGATGAATATTTACCCCCATATGTGCGTTCTTTGACTTCTTTTTATAGGTAAAGGATTGTTTTCCTGTTTTGAATTTTCTTGTAATTGCTTTGGACGATGTATAATTATTATTTTTTTTTAGTTCATATTGTAGTATGGTATTTTGTTTTGATTGTGGTGATTGTTGTTGTTGTTGTTGTTGTTTGTTTTGTGTTATGTTTTTTATTTTTTGTGTAATAGGACCCCCTTGAAAATGAGATGATGCATCTCAAGGGGTTTATCCCAAATAAAATGTATTGATGATGCATAATCATAATTTCATCATTAGCATAGTACGCATGCAGCCAATTTTAAAGGTGCTGTATGTAATTCTTTGACTGTACAAAAACATACAGATGTTTGTAGATATTTGGACACAATCTAAGATCGTATTTTTTGTTTATCCAAAAAACAATGCTGCAGTCAGTTATTGTACTTTGAAATGTGTGTTCTGTGTCTGAATGTCTGTTTTGGTTTTGATCTGTGATTCCGACAGTTTTTCAACAGCCAGGGTTGCCAGTTCAATATTTTATGTATTGGTTTATTTGATGGGACCTGCTCCCTTAACTCGCAAAAAAAAAAAAAAAATATATATATATTTTTTTTTTTTTACTGCTGTAATTATAGTAAAAAACTGCTTTCTATGTAGAAAAACAATAAGCCATAACTTCACGACACTTATTTTTTCTTTTGCATTGAATTGCACCTGTGCAAAAATTACACTGTCACACTGACATGAATGTAATGAATGATGCATTTATATAGCGCTTTTTGTGTATTGTTGTACACCAAAGCGCTTTACAATCATGTGGGGGTCTCTCCTCAACCACCTCCAGTGTGCAGCATCCACTTGGATGTGACATGAAGTAATCCCAGAACACAAATATCAGCATTTGGATAAACTGGATAAAACCTTTACAGTAAGCTCTTTTTATTTTTGTTAAACACAAATATTTAAATAAACTTAACAGTGTTAAGAGTGTTTGAAAAACACACACGCAGCCGAGCATATGGGAAGAGGAACAGTCTCTTATGCTCACCTACGCTGTATCAAAAACGAATAAATCCAAAAACTGTAGCATTGTGAACCTCTTCTACTTATATTTATTTGATATGTAATTATCCCTGTAATGGCAAAGCTGAAATATGAATAGAATGTTTAACAGAAAATAATTATTTGAATCAGAAATCTTCTGTAACATTATTAAAGCCAAATTATTTCATGGAACTCCAGATGGCGCATGCTGATGGGTTCTTAACGTAACTGATGCTATTCACAGCGTTAAACAACTTGTCAGAAGTTGACTGGTTCATGTTGCATATGCAACCAATGAGCTTGCTGCTATACATTTAAATGGCTGGTTAGCATCCACTCGAGCATTTCGTAGCGTTTACAGTTCCTCTGAAACCCTCCACCTTCCCCAGCTGCAACTGTATATATCTGCAATGTGTTATTTTGATATGCTATTTGTGCAGCAGCAATATATCTTAAATACTCACAGCACTGTATCGCTGTATGCATTGGCAGTAGCAAGCTCCTGTACTTGCTTTCAGCAGCAGCAATAATCTACAACAACTACAGCAATAACCAACAGCAGCAGCAATTCAGCAGCAGCAGCAATAATCTACAACTACAGCAATAACCAACAGCAGCCGCAATTCAGCAGCAGCAGCAATAATCTACAACAACTACAGCAATAACCAACAGCAGCCGCAATTCAGCAGCAGCAGCAGCAATAATCTACAACTACAGCAATAACCAACAGCAGCCGCAATTCAGCAGCAGCAATAATCTACAACTACAGCAATAACCAACAGCAGCCGCAATTCAGCAGCAGCAGCAGCAGCAATAATCTACAACAACTACAGCAATAACCAACAGCAGCCGCAATAATCTACAACAACTACAGCAATAACCAACAGCAGCCGCAATTCAGCAGCAGCAGCAGCAATAATCTACAACTACAGCAATAACCAACAGCAGCCGCAATTCAGCAGCAGCAGCAATAATCTACAACAACTACAGCAATAACCAACAGCAGCCGCAATTCAGCAGCAGCAATAATCTACAACTACAGCAATAACCAACAGCAGCCGCAATTCAGCAGCAGCAGCAGCAATAATCTACAACTACAGCAATAACCAACAGCAGCCGCAATTCAGCAGCAGCAGCAATAATCTACAACTACAGCAATAACCAACAGCAGCCGCAATTCAGCAGCAGCAGCAATAATCTACAACAACTACAGCAATAACCAACAGCAGCCGCAATTCAGCAGCAGCAGCGTAGCAGAGCTATTCCGCCAAGACCAAAAACATTGTAATATCCATCACCATGCTAAAATCTTCCGAGAGTTGTCATGATAGAAATGTCTTTACAGATGCATTTGATCATTTCAATGCATCCTTGCTGAATAAAAGTGTTATCAGTATTATAGTTTAAATTAGCAGCATGCTATCTTGCAATTAATAGAGAGTCAAGTCTCATGCAGAGCTACTGCCTATATGTAAGTTACATCTCTGTTAGACTTGCAAGGCAGCCGTCTATGTAGGCCAAAAAGCTGCATTAGATTCTGGAATAGATTTATTGCTCTGTTTTCCTGCAGCTTCCAGCAAATTCTAGTATCGGTTTAAGACTTTCTCTCTGATTAAGAGTCATACATGAATGTTTTCTCAAAGACTATAAAGACTTTTGCTTGAGTCTCTAAACTTCCCTAAAACAGCAAACATATTGTGGGCTTATGGTCTTTGATGTTTTTCTTTGAAGACAGAAAATTCAGAATATGCAAAAATGGCTCCACCCTCAATTCTGATTTTTGCTTTATCTGTTGTACTTTTGCTTTAAATTACTTACTAGTGCTTACAAAGACAAATATCACTGTTTCTCATAGGGACAGGCATATGAACAAACTTTGAACACCCAATCATTACATGTAGTGCTAAGGACAAGAAACCACAAAATAATGGTTCCAATAATCATATGTACGCTGTCTAGAATTATACATGCCCTATATGCACAGTACAATTCTTATATTATAATATAGAATGTTTAAATAAATATAAAAAAATGCTGTCTAGGCAGTTCACTAGTTTTTGAACCCCATCCACTGTTCAACACAAAATACCATGTTTTCTTGAGAAAATAAAGTGATTGATTTCTGTATTCAGGCTCGCTGGCTAAAACAGAGACTCATTTAAAAAAAAAAAAAAACATTACCATTTTGCTGACTGCAGAAGGTCCCGCTGTTGAGCGGCTTGAATTCACTTGAGTTCTGGCAACCGTTGTACAGTAATAGCATCTGTTGAAGTCAAACCCAAATTCAGCTACACAAACTTTCATTCAGTCGTGTTAACAAGAAATCTCAGAGGTGATTACCAAAAAAACATGTCTGGATTTCTTACCGGAAAATGATAAAGAGAACAAACCAGGGTACAGAAAGAGGAACGCTCAGCAGATTTACCCAAGCAGAACGTACAGCCTGTCAAGATTACAGCACAGAAACAAACACACTGTACACACACATTTGATTCTGTTTCGCTCACACAATTCCCCATGTAAAGATAAACAACACCGCGTATACACTTCACCGCCAAAACCTTGTGCAGCAACTGTAACGCTTGTATTTGAAGTCGACTTTGTGCACACTTTTATTTGTGTTTACTATGACTTAACCAGTGTTGGGGGTAACGCATTACAAGTAACGCGAGTTACGTAATAATATTACTTTTTTCAAGTAACTAGTAAAGTAACGCATTACTTTTTAATTTACTATAAAATATCTGAGTTACTTTTTCAAAAAAGTAATGCCAGTTACTTTTCCCCATTTATTGACTTTGCGCTGTGTGAACATGATCTTACTGTAGTTCTAATCTAGACTAAATGTGAATGTGTATTAATTCATCCCACTCGCAAAAAACAGATTCAGTATTCATCAAAATGAATTAAAACAGTGAAATGCAAACTCAGAATATGACGCAAACCTGCAATAATTAAATATGTTAAACAACACAAATATATCTAATCTCATTTTATTAACCAATGTGTTTGCTGCTGACCTTTGATGATCAGTTCAACCATACTAATAAGCAAAAATGACTTTAGATAAACTAACAATTGTGCTTCGTTGTTTTTTTTATTGCTGAAGAGTGTTGAATCTTCTCCTGTGTTCTGCTGTACAGACGTGATTTACTTCCTTCAGCCTGAGGTTTATTCATTACACTTTTTGGTGTGAAAGGGCTTTTACATTTGCTATAAATAGAACTTATTGTATTAAAAACAAACAATCAAGCCCTGCTCATATTTAAAAAGTAACGCGAAAGTAACGCAAAAGTAATGTAATGCATTACTTTCCATAAAAAGTAACTAAGTAACGTAATTAGTTATTTTTTTAGGGAGTAACGCAATATTGTAATGCATTACTTTTAAAAGTAGCTTTCCCCAACACTGGACTTAACAGTACACTATACCAGTCAAAAACTTGGACACACTTGACTGAATTAGTTTTTCATGACTTCAAAACACATTTTTAATCTAAAGGTTCATGGTTAAATGCTTCCAGTACTCAGACTTTTGACTAGTAGTGTACACTACCTTTCAAATATTTGATATCATTTTTTTTTTTATAAATGTATATTTTTTATTCAGAAATACTATAAATTTAGCAAAGTGACATTTAAGTCTTTTATAAAGTAAAAATATTTATATTTCAAGTAAAATCTTTTTTTTCTTGTTTGAATTTATTATTTAAAGAATCATTAAAAAATTGTAACGTTGCCGATATTACAATAATAATTGTTTATTGTGCAAAATATCATGTTAAAATTATTTCTGAAGGATCATGTGACACTGAAAACTGGAGTAATGATGCTGAAAATTCAGCTTTGCATCACATGAATAAATTACATTTAATAATAGATTAAAATAGAAAAGAGTTATTTTAAATTGACTAGTCATTTAGCTTTATTATGACCTACTCAAAACATTATTTGTTACACTATATTCTGTCATCATTTACTTATCCTCATGTCATTACAAACGTCTATGACTTTATATGTTCTGCAGAAAACAAAAGAAGATATTTACAGATAATTGGACCCCTTTTGACGTTCACTGAATCCACTGACATTCTTTTGTTTTCTGCAGAAGAAAGTCAATCATACAGGTCCAAAAACCCTGATGGGGATTTTTTTAAAGTAAGCCTTTGGACATTATGAGTTAACTACCCTAACACAGCACATATTCATGTCAACACAGCCATACACACTCACAAAGCATGCTGGGAGCAAAAGCAGTTGTCATATTAGATATGGAATAAATTGACTGGAATCATGAGATATTTGGAGAGGACACACACACACACACACACACACACACGTTTAATTTTTGGTTAACGGGGACTCTCCATAGGCGTAATGGTTTTTATACTGTACAAACCGTATTTTCTATCGCCCTACAACAACCCTAAACCCACCCCTTACAGTAAACTTTGTGCATTTTTACTTTCTCAAAAAAACTCATTCTGTATGATTTATAAGCCTTTTGAATTATGGGGACACTGAAATTGTCCTCATACAAACTTTGTCATTATACAAATGTGTGTCCTCATAAACCACATAAACATGCGCACACACACACACACGCTCTACAGTACATGCATATAGCGATGGAGCATTTTAATATTTCATATTCCGAATACTGCCACTGTATTCTTACTCTCCTTACAATGGACAAACTGGGGGAAAAAAACAGCCCAAACTAGCCACCACCATAATTCAAAAGCTCAACACACACATACACTCTCTCACACATGCAGAAATGCTGAAATATTCATAGCCTTCTCACTTCATTCATATAGTCACCATAAACCAGGAACCTGGGGAATATGGGAAGAGAGAGAGCGAGGGAAAGAGAGTGTGTATCATATTAAGTGTCCAACGGGAGTCCCAGAAGACGCCTATAAAAATAAACAGGGTCCTGTAATCTCAGTCAGAAGTACAGACTTTATAAAATTAAACCCATTGCTCTGGTCAAAAAACAAGCGAGTTGCCTACGTAGACAGTATTTAAAGGCATCATAAGACATTCTCATGAAAAAAGACTGCTCTGAAAGGAAGCGAGCTTAATTTTGCTGTTTCGTAAGACACCTTGTTAAACAGCATGTGAAGGAAATCCAAGATGGTGGATGAGACGAGAAACATGATTATAGCATATCACGGAATACTGAAAACTGCTGTTATAAATGGCTAAATCAAATTTACAATGTTTTTATACATGTCAGTCACTTATGAGGCTGTTGACAGCGAGGGAGAGCTCACTAGATTTTGGAAAAGAGCCTGTACTGTATATGAAGTAAGCAATTATGAAAATGTTTATTTGCAATAATTTAACTGCTTCAAGGCAAATCTGGGCCAACAGGGTTTAGATGATTTTCAGTAGTTCACATTCAAATGTAATGATGCGGTGGAGTAGAGAAGCCTGTATGACTCATTCAATTCGTCAGTCTACTCATCTATATTCTAGAGGGAAATATAGCGTGTAGGTAATTGACTCAGTAACTTATACAAAGACAATTATGCACTTGGTAGACTTTTTCATAAAAATCGAAAATGTCACATGAAACTGCATTGGAAAGTATATATAAAGTGTGTATATATACATACATATATATACAATTTTTAATAAATTTTAGACTAAAAAATTATTTTTTGATAATTGGTCCTTAACTACAAACTGAAGGAGTTGATTTGATGAGAAATGTTCACAATCAGTGCTTTATCTCTAAAATATACGATTTCTGAAAGCATCAAACAAGAATGAACTGTTTTGAACAGCTTGAAAACGTTACCATCAGAAAAAAATGAATAATATTTATTCATTTAAAATGACAACAGTGAAGGATAACATTACATATATTCATGTGTCAGGAATTCAGGACTTTATTGAGCAATAAAAAATATACACCAGATAAAATAGCTTCCTCATTTTCATTCGTTTTTTTTATCCTTTTTTATTAGATTTTCTTTTCAAAATCATTCTTGTTTTGTTGAGATTTAGCGCTCCGAACATCCAGAAGAATCGAGAGAAAAAAGGCAGTCAGTCTGTCTTTACAGCTGTAGAGTTACGGCAGCGCAGCAGGCCAGGAGCATCTATTGTGCTGATGAAACCGTGACGGCGGATGTCGAAAAAGAGCAGTTTTTTATCACAGTTTTCTCTGACGATGACAAATACTTATGTCTGCTTCTCCGACTCTGCCTTTTCAGTGGATTCGGACGCCGTTTCAACTTCCTCTCCGTAAAGCTCTGCTATTTTCTCAAATTTTGGACCCCAGTTGTCCAGGGAGTTGTAGTCCACTTCGGAATGCACTCCAGCCGACCCGAGCGAGCTGATGGAGCCTGCTGGTGACCCTTGACCCTCGTAGGCGTAGGTCTGTAAAGAATCGTAGGGCGGTACACTAGTATCCTGATCCGTCTCTTCCACCCTCTGTTTGATAAACTCCCCGACGTCCATTTCCTCATCGATGTCCAGGGACGTGGGGCTGAGACGGCCGCGGGCCGGTCTCCGTGATGACCACGGCCGGATGCACTCGGGCCGGACGTCCCGACGGAACTTGAGCTCCTCAGCGGCAGCTGGGTTCCTGAGGGCGATGATGTCGAAGGCCTCGGTGTCCTCTTCTCCACCTCCTTCATCGTCGTACGTCACCACGTTCTCACGAATGTCCTCCTCCGAGATGATCAACGGCTCCTTTTTGCTTCGTCGCAGTGTAATGAAGAGAATCACGATGGCTGTGAGGAACAAGAAAAAATGCTGCTGATTATATAAAAAAAACGGCACAGCTGATTAATATTCATAAACATGAATTCTCATTGTATATTATATCTTCTCATTATATAAACATACACTGGTATACCAGATGGTTCATTTGTTTGCTCTGTTTTTTTATATATATATATATATATACATATTATTTTGTATCTTTTTACTCTTTAATAATTATTTACTTAATTCAAATGGTATGAAACTTGGTAAATGTTTTGCACTTGTTATGTGAATACACACACACACACACACACACACACACACACACACACACACACACACACACACACACACACACACACACACACACACACACACACACACACACACACACACACACACACACACACACACACACACACACACACACACACAGCTAGAAAAGGTTAAATTATACTGAAAAAATATCACTTTTGAGTACTGTTTATGGTAAAAAATGACAGCATCAGAAATTAAATAAAAGTTAATTTCCTTCAGTTGAAACGTTTGGTATTTTTTGTGATATCAACCTCAAATTTGGAACACCACTTTGATTTTAGATTTGCGGCTTTGATTTATTATTATATATTTTTTTAGAGTAAAATATGTTTTGGGAAGTATGTATTTCATATAAAATAAAAAAAAGTATTTCACAATTGTACACTTAAACATCTTTAACTTTTTAAAACATTATTTTTACTTTTTTTTTACCAATAGTGTCTAGTGAAATTTTTTGCAATAATCTGCAAAGTGTCTTCCACTGAACTTAAATCTGTGATCAAAATAATTCAGAATTTACAACAGTTTAAGATGGAAATTTAATTCTCAGGTCTATGCTCAAAAAGTGGTTAAGGTAATAAATGGATCATAACTATTCCATAAATATAATTTAGTATTACAAAATCCCTTAAAAATACAAAATGCACCAGAGGGTTAAATTGAACGCATTGCCCTCTAAAAAGTCCTGAATCCTGATATTGTAAAAATCAACAGGAATGGGAGATTGCATTGTGCTTATTAAATATCATTGGGAGCTGTGGGAAATTTTGCTAAGAGCTTGAAGGTACATAACATTTGCATCAAGTACTGGAAAACTGAAATAAATACATAACTAAAGATAATTGATCAATGTTATTAACAGTGAATAATTCCTCCAGAGCACATTACGGCACTACGGTGAATGTGTCACGCAGTAGGAGATGTGAGGAACATTATCAGGATGAGGGAAAAGCAGGTGTGAAGCATCGTCAATGCATGAACAAGCAAACACATCAGGGGCCAGAGATCAGTGCGGATGAATTATGATTCTTTCATATCCCATTAGAATGGAAAGAGCCACGATAAATGAACAGCAAATCAACATCACACATTAGTCTAGATGAGCTTTCACTTCACTGATACACTATTAGCTGACACGACTAAAGCTTTATGAAAGCACTTGTTCATGAACCCATTTCTAATGTCGTATACATGTGAAATATATATGAATAACATTACGTACAAGCTACATACTTGTGTATATTTAATATACTTAAGTATATTAACATTACACCTTATATGAGATTGAAAATTCAATTCTCACACACACACACACACACACACACACACACACACACACACACACACACACACACACACACACACACACACACACACACACACACACACACACACACACACACACACACACACACACACACACACACACACACACACACACACACACACACACACACACACACACACACACACCATCTTAAATCATAACATTTTAATAAATCTTAAAATACCATTAAAATGTACAATTTTACAACATTTAAAATCTTGAAAATAAATTGTTTTCATTAAAATTTATCAAATTTAAAACTAAATAAAAAATGATATACAGATACAAAATAAACACAATAAATCATTAAAATATATTATTATTATTTATAAATGAATAATTTCAAAATAAATAATTTTTATTATATATGGTGTGTGGATTTTAATAAACTGGCAAAATTGCTCTGCTCTTGTAATATGTGGTCTTGACTCCAGCTCTGAATGCTGTCCATATTTGGTAATTATGGTAGACAGAAAGATAACGAAACATATTGCATTCTGTTGTATGAATATTGCACAGCAACCACACCATTGTGCTGTTACACAAAACGGAAAAAGTGACACATTCTGTTCAGTGTTAGCTAACTAACAAGTATCTCGACGTTATCAGCTCTGTGAAAGTCAGTAAATCGACCAAGCAGATTTGTGGAGTGATAGGAGGGAGATTTGATCAACAAGTAGATTTTAGCCGGAGCAAACAGAGGCATGTTTGAGCAGGGATGTGCCGAACGGAGCGAGGTTCAGGACTATATTTAGCCCCGGCAGCTGCTAGGGTGAGTGCTGAAAACCTCTCGCTTTTGAACAAGAGAGAGCATCACAGCCGCGAGGTGAGACCTAACCCATCCACCCAGGCCCGGAGAGAGGGAGGAAAGGGATGAGAGGAGGAGAGGGGGAATGTCTGCTTGAGAGAGGACTATTACATACACCGCTCACTTTCATCAACTCGTACCGTTAACACAAACCTGTCAGCGGCTCACTCTCTGTCTCTCATCTGTTTTATACTCTTCTCTACACTTACCATGGCCCTTTCTGTCAAATATACTTTACTTTTGTAGCTTTCCTCAATTCGTCTTCCTTTTCTTTAGTCTCTCTCTATATATTTTGGCTTATAATATTATATCATATAATTATTTTATTTATATTATAATATAAAATATTATTTACTATTTTTAAATATACCCATATATGTAATATTTAAACATATTTGAACATCTACCGCCTTTATTATTAAAATTAGGTAATAGTATTATTGCTTAAAGTAAAATAAATAAATAAATAGGTACATATTAAGAATAGTAAAAATTTAATAAAATTAATATAATACAATTTAATAATAAATAAAAAATATTGAACATTACACACACGACTTATAAATAAAAGTTGATCCTAACATCTATAATGTTTATTCTATATTATGTATTTTTAATTATTTACTAATTTAATTTTTTAAATAATTCAAAATTAAAATAATTGTTCATTTACCATATTTATCATTTAATAGAACTAAATAATACAAAATTATGTTTAAACATAAATAAGTAAAAAAGTACACAATATTTAATAAAATATATCAATTGAATAATAAAGAGTAATCAAGAAAATTAACATTTAAATAAAATGTGTATATGTTCAACAACAGAAATGTATGACTACTACTGTAGATTGTGGAAGGCTATAACACTTTAATTTACTGTATTATCATATTTTGATCATGGTGTTCATTTATTCATGCTGTCCTCCCGCTCACCAGATCCTGCTGTGAATACTAAAACATTCTTCAGTGTTCTCTTCATCACATTTGATGCGGTCATGACCCTTCACCTGCTGTTGTGGGACCCGTGAAATACTTTTGATCCACAGGTTTACCAGGTGAAAGATGAAAAGTCAAGAGTTAAACAGGTCTGGATCAACTGGAATCATGACAATCAATGCCAGAATCCTGCTGTGAATACTGAAACTGGAAAGATGATACATGGACAATAGTTAAAGAAAACCCATCTGATTTACCAAAATATGCATTTTAGTCTTATTTTCTTTATTATTCAGTTCCACTAAATTAATAAAATATTAGTACATTATATATTTTATTAAACATTATTTACTTTTTATCTTTGTACTTATTTATAATTAAATATTGTTGTACATGATTAAATTCTATTAAATGTAAAAATTATAAATATAGTAAATAAACAATTTATTTCAAATCAATATAATTATAATATAATACAGAAAAAAGATATATAAATTATATCCATCCATCCATCTATGAAAATATGATTTTAATTAAATTGATTTTATATTATATTTAATTTTATTTAAACATTATTTGTCATTTTTAATATGTAATTATTAAAAAAATTACAATTATTCACCAGTAACATTATGTGCATATATATATAGTATCAGTATCATTGCACTAATAATACTACTACTAATAATATTTTACTAATAATACTACTAAAATATTGTTTAATTTACTTGAATTGTATATTATATAATGTTATATATAATATGATTTTATTAAACATTATTTACTATTTGTAATATTTGTACCTATTTACTTTCTTTATTGTTTACCAGTCATTCATTTTAATTAATCAATAATGTTATAACCTAACATCCATAAACCCTACAAAACCCAGCATTAGATTATTAATTATACATTTTTGACATACATACCTTTGAGTAAAACAAATAAGTTAAAAGCTTTACAAATGCCATATTACATTACTATAAACAACAGCACTTATATTGACTTCCTACACAGTATATTTATTTTGGCCCTGTTCATGTGTTTTGAATTATGTTGTTCTTTAATAATCTGAAGGATGATGTGTTATGTATATATATATATCTGGCCCTGGACAAATACTCTGGCATGATTTCCAGGTTGAACTCACCCAGTAAAATCAGCACACAGAGCAGTATGGCTATGAGAGCGCCCGTGCTGAGCCCAGCGGAGGAGAGGAACGCTTCTCCCTGGCACACCTTCAGTCTGGTGCCTCTCTGGCAGGAACACACCCTGAGCGTCAGGGTACTGGTGCTGCTCAGGATGGGTTCCCCGTCATCCCACACCACCACCGGGAGCTCGTACAGTTCCTGGGTCAGTCTGTGGAACCGCCGCCGTCTGGCGATGATGCTGGCAGTGCTGTCTGCGGACAGACGCACAGATAAGGTCACAATTAGTTAGAAAGCTCTCGCACAGCTATCAGATGACATTTATGGCTTTAAATTGCTTTTTGAAACTTGACATCTGTTGCTAAATTAAAAAAAACATCCTCATGATTCTTAAAAGTGGAACAGGAGGGGAGTGAACAGTGACAGATTTCAACGTGTTTTCTTTGTTATATGGATGTCACATTACAAAATAGTCTAAAAAACAGGCCTTCGTCATTTATTTCAGCCTAATATTATGGGAAAATGTACCTATTTTACAAATTCATACAATGGGAATCATACGAAAACATGATTTTAAAAAAAATACATAAGATGAACATAACCATCAGTAAGCGCTGATTTTATGCAGGTCATTTGAAGACACATGAATGAGATACAAATTCATAAAAACAAGCCAAAATTTTGCCAAAATGTAAAATAGTTTATATTAATAGCATTAGACAAAATAATGAGACTGTGTTGTTTGTTTTTGGTTTATGATATATGAAAACCAATCGTACAGCAACAATAATAATACAAGTGATCATTAATATTAATAATAATAATAAAAAAACATGATAATCTAAACATAATAAAACAATCTGTTTCACTATTTTTGTGCTCCATTGTAAGTATTTGTGCAAAAAGTATTTACATTTTTTGCACAAATTATGATTCAGTTTTCTGTAATTACTATCATGACTAAAATCATTGAAACTAATAATAATAATTTTGAGACCAAAAAAAAACAATCATCACAACAGACTAAAGTCTACTTAATTTTGGGGATTTTCTTTTCAATTTTTACACACATTATGACTGTGTCTATATAATTGTGCCTATCTTCTGTAATTACCAGCTTTACCAAAAAAAAAATAAAAAATAATATTATAATAATGTACTCGGCTGCCAAGGAGAAAGCAGGGTCAAATAAGAGCTTTAGATGAAATATTAGATGTCATGTGTGAAGAAAGAAATATCAGAATAGTTTTAAAGCATCATTTCCCAATAAGCTGTGTCTCAAATTGTGGAAAAATTGTGAACATTGCTTGAAAATTCTCTGTATTTCAGACAGATACAAATTTGTGAAATTATATAGTACAATATATAGTATATTTGAATAATAGTTATTATTAATAGTCATTACAAATTAGTCCATAAATGTTTAAAAAGCTATTTCTACCCCCCACACTGACCACCGAACGACTTTTGGTGTTTAAGAGAAATAATGGTTGTGGCAAAATGATTTTATTTTATGCATACAAACTCTGTTGGACATTGTTAGTTGAAAAAAAGGATGAAAAGTGTTTCAAAAGAGCCTTTTTTTTCCCAAAGTCAAAGAAACACAAAAGGCAAATAAATGGTAACAGAACAATGATCAATTCACTTGAAATGAAAAACTGAAAATGAACAAAAAGAAGAAAACGAGGAAAATTCGAGGGTGAAAAGCAGAAGTAATGAGAGAGAGCGATAACAGACGAAGATAAAGACAGAGACTAAGAGAGAACGACAGGACAAACAGAGAGGGAGAAAGAGGGCAGATAAGAGATCATTATATTAAATTAGCCTGGTTTGAGCACAGGCCACTCTCGCTGAAGCTCTCTGCCCGAGTCTGCTGTTTCAGAGCATTTAGGAGCCCTATTCCCACAGATAGGCTTTTAATGGGAGAACTCACATTCTCTGAGCCCTGAACACGCATGGTCTGTCTAATGCTGGCTGCCTACAGCAAAGCAAGCAAAGCTCTTAACCCGAGAATCAACCTAATGAGCCTCCATCTCGCTCTTTCTGAACTTCATCACATCCTCCAGCAATCCCTGCGTTTCTAAGCATTATGAGAAAGGGATGCTAGATGGACAAGGAAACGGGCAAATCAAATGATATTGAGCAGCAAATGAGTCAAATAGCAAGAGAGAGGGGCACGGCACATCTGTTCTGAGTAACATTTGAATTCAAGTCCATTAGAGGCCTATGTGGCATATTACAGACTCCTGATAGACAGCTGCTTTTGAGTAAAACCACTTTATGAAGAGATATTATTTCTAGACAAAATCACTCTTAATCAACCTCTGGGTAAAATATTTATATCACATTAAATCCAAAATAATTGTAATACATTTTACCTATAAAATGTAATGCATTATTATGTTTTATGCAATATGTAAATGAGAAAAAATGTGAAAATTACCACACATTTTTCATTGATCACGCCGACACAGATGGCGGTAAGTGGCTTGAGTAAGTCATTGAATCATTCATTCAACCAATTAGTTTAAATACACTGTGCTATGGAATCATTGAATCATTCATTCAATCAATTTGCTAAAAACATTGATTCATTAAGGAATGAAACAGTTCAGGTCTTTATGAGTAAGTGACTGAACCACTCATTCGACTGATTCAAATACTCTTACTCATTCAGGACTTAAACAAGTGACCCATGTGTGAGTGAATCATTGAGTCGTTCACTTAACCAATTTGTTCAAAGACATACTTACATATTCATTCAGGAATGAAACAAGTGACTACGTTTGTGAGTGAGTCATTGAATCATTCATCCAACCAATTTTTTCAAAAACACAGATTCATTCAGAAATGAAACAAGTGACTACGTTTGTGAGTGAGTCATTGAATCATTCATCCAACCAATTTGTTCAAAAACACAGATTCATTCAGGAATTAAACAAGTAAGTGTTTCTGAGTGAGTCATTGAATCAGTCTTCGAACCGATTTGGTCCAAAACACAGACTCATTTAGGAATGAAACACGTGACCATCTTTGAGTGAGTCATTTAATAATTCATCCAAACTATTTGTTCAAAAACAGATTAATTTAAGAATGAAACAAGATACTGTCTTTATGTCTTAACCTCTAAATCATTAATTCAACAACACTGAAACATGTACACTATTTTCGCAACAAAGCAAAACCAAAGTTGATCAATAGTGTCTAAAAAGCATGTTACTTAATATTACTTTTTTCTTAGTTGAACTGTTGTTTAAAAGACATATCACATTCACGCTATTGATCCTAATATCTGCTCTTGCTTGTGTGATAATGCTTATATACAGTGATAATATTAATAATAAAATAATTATTAACTATAAAATGTTATACAGTGTTATTGTATTTCTATTCCCCTCTCAAAAACATGCTTAAATATGGTCCATATTACTTGACAGATACTTTTATTGCAATACATGTCATGTGTATGTGCGCATACATATGGATTTTAACATGGATAATGCACACACATGGGTATGTCAGAAGCTGCTGTGTGTCTTACTGCGACAAAAAGCATTTCCTGCCAGCAGCATTAAACACCTGCACAGACACAAAGAGCTCTTACTCCTGGCACCCAACTGTGTCCCATAAATAATCACAGAGACACACTACAGAGAACACGCATTTCTAAACAATGTACTGTAATGCATGATCAAAAAAAGAGAGAGACAGAAAGAACAAGAGAGATGAAAAGGCTGAAATCTACTCCCTTATGAATTTGACGTCAAAATCTTGTTCACGGCAGACATTACAAGATACAAGAAATCTTGCTTGCAGGGTCAGAGATGTAAGAAAGCCCAAAGAGGCAATGCTTTATTTATTTTTTTCAGACTTAACACAACTTACATTTTTCTTGGTCTGGAAGTAGCAAAAAAAAGAAAAACAAATTCTAAGTGCGAAATATAATATATTTTATTATAGGAAAGGAAAGGACGTGTGGCCAAGTATGGTGACCTATACTCAGAATTTGTGCTCTGCATTTAACCCATCCAAGTGCACACACACACACACCCACAGGCACACGCGCACGCGCACGCACGCACGCGCACACGCAGCACGCACACACACACACGCACGCACACACGCACACGCACACACACACACACAGGGTTAGGGTTTCCACAGGCAAAAAGGCACAGAGTGACAACAATTATTTAAATAATTTTTAACAATAAATAAATTGTATTAAATTGATTTAAGTGACAGTAAATACATTTATACTTACAACAAATTATTTATGTTTCAAATCAATTCTGTTCTTTAGCTTTGTATTCATCAAATAATTGCATATTATGATTTCTGAAGGATCATGTCACTGAATACTGGAATATTGATGATGAAAATTCAGCTTTAAGCTCAGAAATAAATTACATTTTAAAATATATTTAATGGACAACCACTATTTTAAGTGTAATATTTAAGAGCATTATTATTTTTACTGTATTTTGGATCAAATAAATTAATAATTCGTACAATAAATAAATAAACAATTTAGATTAATTATTTCAAACATTTGACTGCCAGTGTAGCCTATATATAAAATAATGTATGTGAAATAAATAGCTAATTATATTTTTATTATAATATTTATCACTTTCCTAATCACGGCACTTGAAAGCGAAAGTCTTCCAATTTACAATGTTCTAGAATAAGTTTGAGAATGATATTTAACGATTTTTTAAAACCATTTTCTTAGACACATGAAATTACAAAAGAAAGCCTGGATAGAGATTTACAAACTCTTATCTTACATTGTGACGAATAATGGCATTAAGAAATTCAAAAAGGACCAGTAGTAGTTTGCATCCCTGGAAATTAATGTCTGTCATAATTTTAGTTTTTAATCGTAAACAGTTGGCAAATATTGCCGAATTGTTTCGTCATGTTTAGCTGCTTACATCTTACCTCAGCTCGCATTCAAGTGTCACTGCCGCGCACGGAGCGCAGCTCTGCACCGTGAACAGTAAATCCCGCCTTCTTCGATTTGATTGGCTATTTCAAACTTTTTGACATTGACGAGCACTTTTGAGCCGCTGCACTGAGCCAGATAGTCTTTGCCCAGAGCGTGCTAAATTAACTATAATTTTTGACTGAAGTGGGCAGTGCGGGCCTTTCGTCTGGGCCAATGGAGGGATAAATGCTGTACAATAAATTCATTCTTTAGGCCTATAAATTTATGCCATGGGCCGGCCCACATTGTACAGCGGCCCACCAAAGCCCGGTGCTCCAGAGGGGCAGTCCGCCACTGGTTAGACATACAGTATTATGTCATTTAATATGAGTTGATTTAATTTCAAATGTGATGATCTATTTATTCCCTTTTTCATTCAAATGAAGTATTTAACTCAAAGGTTTGTCCAGGTGGTTTCATATATGCCCTCATAAAGAGAAAAACTGCAGAAAATCAAATGCAGGCAGAGAACATGGGATCTTAATGGAAAAGTTTATTTCTTGCATGCTCATGAATTCTCAAAACAAAAATGAGCTTCTATCTTTGAAGTCATAAGCCATTCCCCAGATGTTGCTTAAAACGAATAAAACGGAAAAGGTTCAATCTTTGTAGAGAGGGAAGCATTTCTGTCTTGGTTTATGTTGACGTGTCGTCCTCACCCGCTGGTGGCTGACAGTACACGGTCTCTAATTGCACTGCAACACTGCTCAAAGTGACATGTGAGAAAATAAGCTGTATGTTCAGGACACAAAGCCAGACTGAAACCACCACCTTCACATCTGCCAACGGAAAACAACCAACCTACAACCGATCTGGGGAAAACAAGGCCTTGCTCAACCTTATCACACACAACGCTTCCACACAACTTTAAAGAAATACATTTCTATTGGTCATATGATGTTTTTATGCTAATGAGCTGCTGTTTGATTGGCGGCTAGCCCTCCATAGCCAATTAATTCATTTCCGATTAGCTGCTTCACTCAACTCTGTCAAAAGGCTCATTTGAGATGTCAAGCACTTGCGATGTCAATCGGCTCTTCTTCGCAAAGATGAATACATTCCAGTTATTTGTTGAAGATTCTGGATGCTTTTGAAATACTTGCATGAAGATGAATATGACACACAAGCCAATGTGTCTAGAATTGAATTCGGTTATTTTGTCGCTAGTGTTTCAGCTTCCAGCTCCCAAAACTGGTCTTTTAATTCATATTTAATCTGAAGCGGGGCAAACAGCTGCCCCGTGGTGAGCAAGAGGTCACATTTTGCCCACTTCAGCAGGAAAAAGGGCCATTTTGATTTTATTTGATATGAATATTGTCATTTCTACCATTAAACTGGGCTGGTTCCGAACGAGTGAGCTGATGGAAAAAACTGCTTACTACACAAACGTTTGGCAGGTGCTTGGTGCGCATGCTGTTTCTCGGCTCAATATTTACAAGCTTGTTTTAAGTCCATCGTTTTAATCATTTATCCTTGTCAAAAGCAGCCCCCGAATGTCTGTTATGCAACACAGTCTGTGCACTTGTAGCAAAGCTTTTATTCATGAGGGTCTATATGGAAAGCAGCACTGTTTCTATGGCTCATACTCAAGGTTAGGGATTTGAACAAAATCCAAGCCTAAAATATTAAACTCCTGCAAATAATTCATCCTTCATCATTTGTACATGAATAAAACCTCAAACACCTTGTTGGGGTGTTATTTTTCTAAGCAGACTTTTTAAAGCATTTTCTCTGGCATGCGATGAAACAGATGAAAAAAAAAATCTAGAATCACCCTAACAACCACAAAGAACACCCTAGCAACTGCATAGAAATGTGCACAGGAGAGCAGTTATTTAAAGCCAGCATTCGTTATTCGATAACAACAAAAAAGTAGGTGAACTAGAATAAGTTACACTTTTCTTGTGTACTGTATTTCTGATTTTCTTTTTCATGTGTATTGCTATTTGCTATTTTTGTAGTAAATAAATGAATATAAAATATAAATATTGAATACGCTTACAAAATGTGACAAGTAACTAATATACCAGTAACACTTTAAAGTAAGGTCCAATTAGTTAATATTAGTTAATGTATTAACTTTGTTAATGTTAGATAATAAAACTACTTAATATATTGTTAGTTAATGTCAGCTAACGTAACTACATGTCAACTAGCAGTCATTATAGTATTAGTTGACTGTCTGCTTAATATGCTAACACTTTATTTTGATGGTAAATAACTTTGCAAGCACATGTTAACTACTTAACTCTACTAGCCCTAACCTAACACTACTAACACTCTAATGAGAGTTAATTGACATGTTGTTGTAAATTAATGAGAGCTTTATAGAATTTTTGACTGCCATTTTTACCAGAAACCTGATATAAAGTGTGGATTTTGGGCATAATACTGCTAAGGTTACAGTCTGTTTGGTCTCTCTGATTTCAAAGAACTTAAAACCTCAGCATAGTGTGGTTAATAAGTTATCAAATAACTGAAATATAGTATATAACAGAATTAGAAAATATCTAAGCAATACTGCGCCATTCCCTAACCTCAGCAATACAGTCAGAATATCCGCTGATTTATCTTCCCCCTTAAACGACTAATGGAAAAAACACTGAGAAGAAAAATAGTGATCGTGAAGCAATACAAAGCAGCTTTTAGTGGGAAAACAGCCACGTTCTGTCACATAACAACACTTCAACCTTCACTGCAGTGGCAGGATATCTGAGTGACACTCCGACTAATTAAAATTCCCAAATATCATCAGCCTGACAGCAACAGCTTTCAACTCCTCTGATGAGGGGCTGTACTAGAAAGGTCCTTCTGTATGCAAACGTGCAAAAAGATGCCTTCAGAAATCAATTGATCTATTAAAGTAACTGGGTCGTTTAGAGATCTGAGCGCTGGTTTAATTGCCCGTGAAAAAAAAGGGAAAAGAAAATGTCATCGTGATGATTTGGCACCAACACAATGATCAAGGGAAGACTAATTCTGAGTAATTGTGAAGTTAGGTCATGTTTCTCGCTCAAATTCAGCGTCTGTTATGAATACATAAATAAGGTTGACACTTGGAGGTAGCACGTTTGAAAAACAGCCTAAACCAGGTGCCAGCTGGGGAGACCTCATTTATTTTGAACATCATTTGGCTCATTTTTTTTAATTCAGAGCCAGAAAGCCACTCAATCTGAGCAGCATCTTTGTCATCCTAATAATTAGTTTCATGTACCCAGATCTTTGACTATCAGCACAAAATATAATTTGTCACAGTCTGTTTAGTTTTTGTGCCAAACACCAATTTTTAAAGTAAACTAAATTAAATGTTGATCTACACTCTTAAAAATAAAGGTTCTTCAAGCGATGCCATAGATGAACCATTTTTGGTTCCACAAAGAACCATAAAAGAACCATCTCTCACCTTACCTTTTTATAATCTGAAGAACCTTTTTTCAACACAAATAACCTTTTGTGAAACAGAAAGTTTCTTCAGATGTTAAAGGTCCTTTATGGAACCATTTAGACAAAAAAAGGTTATTATATGGCATCGTGAAGCACCTTTATTTTTAAGAGTGTATCCATCTATCCATCCATCATATAATATAATTATAATATTTGCTTCACACACGCACACGCACACACACACACACACACACACACACACACACACACACACACACACACACACACACACACACACACACACACACACACACACACACACACACACACATGCACACACACACACACACACACTATTAGGCAATTAACACTTTTGAGATCCATCCACCCATGCATGCTTTTTTAATCATATTTCATTACAAAAATAGTTTTGTCAGGTAAACTAGAATTTATTCAGCATTATCTTATTAAATAATAAAATAATTTCAATTAAAACATTTAATCAATGAGTAGACATATTAAAGGTCTTAAAATACTTTATTTAAATAAAATAATTTATTGTGGCCAGCCTAAGGCACACCTGTGCAATAATCATGCTGTCTAATCAGCATCTTGATGTGTCACACCTGTGAGGTGGATGGATTATCTCAGCAAAGGAGAAGTGCTCACTAACACAGATTTAGACAGATTTGTGAACAATATTTGAGAGAAATAGGCCTTTTGTATACATAGAAAAAGTCTTAGATCTTTGAGTTCAGCTCATGAAAAATGGGGGCAAAAACAAGTGTTGCGTTTATAATTTTGTTGTTATAACATTTTCCACACCAGACCAAAGCTGGGACCACAGAGTTGTGATAAAAACCACACCGTGAGAAATAAAAACCACTTATACCCTTGAGTACACAGTATGTAAGCAGAGCTCTTCTCTCCTGAGCACCAGCAGGCGTTAAACTCAATAGGAGGCAGACGTGTTGAGGGCCACGGTGTGGGCAGGCTGAAGATCCTGCTGTTTGCCTGAGGGCCATCTAGAGCTAAGGCAAACAATACTGTATGTGTGTGAATGAAAGAGAGAGGAGACAGAGAAATGCCCCAAGCTCTTTTCTTCAAGCACCACTCATGATGTAATCCAGACCACCAGCCTTCATTTCCATGCTGATAAATATCACGGTCATTAGATAAATTATATTAAAATACTTTAAAACTGCAGTTTAACCAAACAGAAACTACTTGATCCACAGGAGTCCAATGAAAGTTAAGCAATTCTTTCACATATTTTGCAAAAAAAAAAAAAAAATCAAGCGAACTAACACAAAGTAACAATAAAGCCATTCATTTTTTATTCATAAATAATGAATACATGACTAAACTGAGTCTGTGAACGGGATCTACTGATTCACTGCAATGATTCAACTCAAAACAATGATCATGATTCACACATCGCTACTCTTTCAAGCTTTTATGAAAGCACCAACGGCAGCTAGGCCGGATGTTGAGGTTAAAAGAGAAACGGCTTATATTACTGTCTGTTTCTCACATAAAGCTATCATATGAGTCTTATGTACCACCTCGAGTCCTTTTTACTAGCATTATATTGAAAATATATCCTGTCCACATGTTTTATCATGGTCATCTGGTCACTTATTACTCATTATGTTATAGTCAGACCGTATTGCATTACTATCATCTTTCTCCTCTTAGGAAGTGGCCTTATCATGTTTATCATCATAATAATGCTCATAATTACTGGATAATGACTAATTTATCCTGTTACTGCTTGGTTTACAGTCTATCTGGTTTCCTGTCCAGACGCCCACTAACCGACTGACACCCAATATTAGAAAAACCTTCTCAGACACTGACTGCATATTAAATCAAGGCTGCGGTACAAGAGAAGCACGTCTCCTTAAAGGCCTAAAGATACCAGCGTAAAAAGCTGATGGAAATAGGATGAGAGTCTTTCAGAGACAGATGGGAAACAGGAGGGATAGACAGAGAGTGAGAGAAACAGAGACAACTAACAATAGCGGATAGGAGTGAGAAATAATGAGGTGTGGAGAAAAATAAAAAAATAATATATCTGGGATTATTTGGTAGAGATTTCCACTTAAAAGAAAAGTTAAACCAAAAATGATCTGTCTCTTTTATGTATTATTTAATCTATCTGTCTGTCCATATATCTATCCATCTATCATAAAATACTGTATGCATATTAAATAAATAAATAGGATTATTTAAAGAAGTATGTTACATTTTCCCCAAATTAGTGACAAATACATACATACACACACATACACATATATATATACATACACACACACACACACACACACACACACACACACACACACACACACACACACACACACACACACACACACACACACACACACACACACACACACACACACACACACACACACACACACACACACACACACACACACACACACACACACACACAGAGAATAAAAAATGGCACAATTTTTGGGTGTACTGTTCCTTTAAGATAGTGTTTGTGTGTATATATGTGTGCAAATGGCTCTGATTAGCATGCCAATGAATCTGAGATTTCATGTTTGCATGCCTTCAGCATATTTTTGACCATGCCATTCATAATCTCACTCATGAATATTACCTTTCTAATTACCCTCGGCTCCACTACAAAGCGCAATTGATTAGAGAACATAATCAAACTGAATATCCGTGCAAGGGTCCCGCTTTGCGCTCTGGGGCTTTCCGTCTTACATTGTTATTCACACAGAGACCTCGTTCATGAAGCAAAACGTGAACAGACAATAATTTAGTCCATTTAGCCTTCTCTTCCCTGCGTACCTAATAAATTTGCACCTATAAATACAGAAATTAAGATGGAAGGAAATATTTATTTTGCAGCGCTTGTGTAATTCCATTGAATTCTTTAAAAAGTCAAAGGTGAAAAAAATACAGCAGCATGTTAAAATGTGTTTACTTTTCAGCACAAAGCAGCCATTTAGATACAAAGAGCTAAAGTACTTCCATAAAGACCCATTTGCTCTTTTACAGCACTTGTAAAGATGGGAAAGTGGTATTATTACTACTGTAAATTTGAAGCACTTTGGGTCTTTGTTGACAAGGAGGCTTCACTTATTCGCAGTCTCTCTACAGACACAATAAGAGCAGCGCACGCCAACATCGACCACCCGTGGCAAGAGCTGATAATTCTTAGACCGGTAAACAGTGGCGTGTCCCAGTGGAGGGAGATTAAAGAGCGAGAAACCGTGTGAGAAGTAGACCGAGAGAGAGAGAGAGAGACTTACACTGAGTACCACTTGAAAAATGAAGTAAACTCCATACTGCAGTCGGCTCGATAGGAAAGGAGTGGAACTCATGATACTAAGTCCTTCTGTCTACCAATATAACATCTTCTTCACTTCTGTTTTTCTTGAGACGTGGGAGAAAACTTTACCAGCAATTCGTTTTAAAAGTAGCATCATTTGCATGATTTAAGAAGTTTCTCATCACAAAATGTAACATTGTAACTTCTTTATTTCCTAAAATCACATTGCATTCATTTTCTACGCCTTAAAATATCCATCTGTTTTTAATAGTTCATCTAGATTAAAATTAAAAAGTGCATTCAATTAATTACACATTATGCGGATTGATTTAACTCTTTGAATGGACAAAAACAGCTTAAAACTGGTTTCATTTAAATAGATTTAAACTTCTTTATTTCCTAAAATTACACAACATTATAATTTACTATCCCTAAAGCATCTGTTCATGTAGATTAAAATGATTAATTGTTAATCAATTAAAAAAATATATACAATTAATTATATTATATGCTCATTACATTAATTGATTGTGTATATCAATATTTGCTAAGTCCCCAAATTACAATATTATTTTGGATTATAAACCTCTGAATAAATAAAACAGCTTTAAAATTCAAAATATAGTTTTATTTGATATGTTTTATATCAGTCCATTTTGTAAGCAGGTAATCTTTATGCAAAAAAATAAATTATTGTACAAATGCTTTAAAGATACATATTTGGCTTCTGCATCAAGTCTCATTGTTTTTTAGCATCTTACGCCATGAGCGTCACTTTTTAAGAAGCTGAGGCAAGTTACAAGTAGAACAGATTTGAAAAATAAAAAAACATTGTGTATGCTTCCTCCAACTGCTCTATGTCTAGCTGATTTTGATTTTGTCTAGCTTGCTCTCATTAATTAAATGGACAACCCTAATTAAAATAAATATGCACTTTAATAAAGTATGCGTTAGAAACTGATTTCTAACCCCCTTTTCCCCATCCGTTCTTCAATACCCCGCTGGTTTCAGGGTCCAGATTTGGACCCGGGAGCAGCACACCTCGGATAAGAGCGGTCTCCATGGTAACCCCCAGCCTGAAGCCATCTGTGAGTATTGCATTAAGGCCGTCGGTTCAGGAGTTTAGGGAGCTGGTAATTCATTCGACAGCAACAGGGACTGAACTACTGTGTGAGGTTAGACCCATAATCCCTCAAAAAGGAATACCGGTGCTCTTCGACAGTGAGGGACAGCGATGAGGGAAATAAACCGTGCCGAACATGCTTGAGCTGCATTTTGGAAATACGGTGGCTGGAGGAGTACAAAAACTTTACAACTTTAAAAAGTTCACTCAAGGTGCTACAGAGTCACAAGAAGTGATATTGCCACAGGGAAGAATACAGGTGCTAGTTCGTGGAGGGTCTAAATGGACAACCAATGCTGGAAAACACATTTAAAATTAGCATAAACCATTTTTTTGGTCTTAGCTGGTCTTTTGGCTGATTTAGAGGGGTTTTAGGTGCTTTCGTTTTTTTGTTTTAGCTTGAGCAGACTGGAAGACCAGCTAAAACTGGCAAACCACTGCACATTTGCTAATGCAGGGTTTAAATAAGGTGAACAATCAACCCAAAAAACTGTTGGAAAGTGAAAAGATTTATTGCATGTTGACTTAAATCAATGAAAATGAATAAAATCAAACCAATATTCTTCACATCATATACACTACCAGTCAAAAGTTTTTGAACAGTAAGATTTTTATTTTTTTTTTTAAAGAAGTCTCTTCTGCTCACCAAGCCTGCATTTATTTGGTCCAAAGTACAGTATATATATATATATATATAAATAAATATAATGGATTTATCGCAATACACTGTGTAAAAAAGTTTATTTTTAATAAATTTAAAAAGTTGTGACAATTCTGTTTTTGCTTTGTCAATATGGTGTATGGAGTGTAGAATGATGTGGGGAAAAAAATACTAATTTAAGGGCACTCCATACACCATATTGACAAAGCAAAAACAGAATTGTCACAACTTCGTAAATGTATTAAAATAAACAAACTGATATAAGTATATTGCATAAGTATTCCTAACTGAATATTTAGCTGAAGTTCCTTTACAGCCTCAAATCTTTTTGGGTATGATGCGACAAGCTTTGATCGTCATCATTTGGCAATTATCTGCCATTCTTCTCCTCACCTCTTCACCTCTCAAGTTCTGTCAGGTTGGACTCTCTCAGGTTACACTGACTCCAAGCTGTTGGGTGGTATAGTGTATGATAAATGCTGATCTTTGGATCTGTCTATTCATATTGACAATAATAATAATAAATGTTTCTTGAACAACAAATCAGCATATCAGAATGATTTCTGAAGGATCATGTGGTACTTAATACGAGTAATGATGCTAAAATTTTAACTTTGATCACAGGAATAAATTACATTTTAAAATAAAAATATTTTAATTTGTTATTTTAAATAGTAAAAATATTTCACAATATTACTGATTTTGCTGTATTTTGTATCAAATGGTGAGCAGAAGAGAATTATATATATAACAAAAACATTACAAATCTTACTGTTCAAAAACTTTTGACTGGTTGTGTAGATGCACAAAACAAACAGAGCAAGAGCAATAAACAACTCTAATGCTACGGTGACATTGATTATTGAAAGAAATGCCATTACAGCTCATTGATTTAAGTTCTCAGCACCCATAAATCATGCATAAGGGATTTTACTTCCGTCTGCATCTAAACGGTCATCAATTGTCTCTCTTAAGCTTGCAGTCGACATTTAATTATAACCTAAGTGTTGGTCAACATCAACAGGAAGTTTATTGATCATATAAGAAGATTCTCCAGTCAGTTTTTCCTCCCTAAAAATGCATACATACACTGAACAAAATTATAAACGCAACCTCTCCTTTGCGTCCAATTATTCCTAAGGCACACCTGTGCAATAATCATGCTGTCTAATCAGCATCTTGATGTGTCACACCTGTGAGGTGGATGGATTATCTCGTTCACTAACACAGATTTAGACAGATTTGTGAACAATATTTGAGAGAAATAGGCCTTTTGTGTACATAGAAAAAGTCTTAGATCTTTGAGTTCACCTCATGAAAAATGCAGACAAAAACAAAAGTGTTGCGTTTATAATTTTGTTCAGTGTATTTAAAGAAACCCTGGAAATGTCAGGATATTCATGGTTTACAGGGCTTTTTGAAATATTTGTAGTGAACATACATTTTTCTAGTTATAATAACAAGTCTAAAATATTTCACCAGCTAGTTGCTCTTTGTGAGTGCAGTGTCTATAAAATTATATTTAAAAAATCCTTGTCTGATAATCACAAACAACTGGAAAAGTCATTGAAATTCATTAGTCAAAATGTGTGGGAATCCTAATGGGCTCCTGTTAATGAGTGCAGTTTAATATTCTCTTCCATTACGACAAAAGGCACAGAGTAGCATTCAGAAGACGTTCACTGTGCATGCCATTTTCATGCATGCTATTTAGGAAATTCAATTTTTTCTTGACTGTAAAATATGCAAATATGTAAATGAAGAAACTAATGTGTTTTTTGCATCCTCCATCCATACCTTCATTGTCTTTTAATGTAAAGTTAGGGTTGGCAGGAACTCCTCCGTGAAAAGAGAAGGAAAATCCCTTTCCATTGGCAAAGTCATCTTTATCCACAGCCGTGATTGTCTGAATGACCTGCCATCAACAGAACAAAATAAGGAGACATGAGAAACACTTTCTTTTCACAGTGAACTTTCTTAAATTTGATTTAGCTTTTTATTAGAGAGAGAGAAATGTTGATTTAGTCTCTCTGGTGAAGGTTGACTGATGAAGTTTTTCTACTGTAGTTAAGATGCCTGGAGTGAATTGTACAGTATATATGGATTTCACCATGTGTTTCCCATGTGGAAGACCCAAATCCTAAATAAAAGTCTAATTCAGCAGGGTTCAAAAGCTCAGAACATAGTTTTGCTTGATTCTTTCTGCCCCCCCCTCCTCCAGAGAAATCTCAGCTGGCATCTCAGCAGCTGTAGGATGTTGTGTGCTTTGTGTGTCGAAACCAGCTGGTTCGTTGGTATGAGTTGTCTTGGAAACCCGGCAAGTATTTGATTCCTTGAGTGTTGTCCATTATGAGTTGCACATCACTAGAGTTGTGCTCTACTCCCTGCAAAGAGCAATACCTTCCAACTGAAGAAGTTCAAGCTGAAGGAGACCTTAATTGGATTGCCTTTCATTTGTGTGAAACCAGAAATGATAAAAGGCTGACAAATTTACAATGCCATTTTGTTTTAATTAATGCTTGTAAATTACTGGAATTTTTTTTTTGAATAATTTTGTTGTTATATCAATATCGGTTTCATTTTACAATTTCTTATTAATTAATTTATTTTAAATAGGATAATTTATAGAAAAACACTCAGTCTGCCATTAGTCTGAAAACAGATAGACCTGCACTAAACCTGATACTATTGGTTGAGGATAATAAACTATATATTATAACATATAACATAACATATAACATGATACACAATACACTACAATAAAATATAATATAATTAGGCGTGACCCGAATAGTCAAAGATTCGATGCTTCGATAGGATAAGCCTTATTCGACTACCGATCTCATAGTCGAATATTCGCAGAGGTGTTATGAAACGAGGATCATGCTATTTTGGCTATATAGGGGTGCTCGATGATTTCACATATAACTACCATTTCCCCCAATGAGTTAATATACAGTCTATAATGATAATGCTGCAATTAAGAATGTAATAAAGAAGCTTTTAAAAATATTTTTTACCGTGCGTGAATAAATCCAACCACCCCTGTGACAGATTTAAGTTTAACTTCCGTGATCCGTGACTGACAGATTTAAAGGGATTTAAATCGTTAACAAGACTTAAATTGACACAGGCAGAGTTAAAGACTGGACTCTTTTGATCAGGTAGGGTACAAAATAAAAAAAAAAATCAGCCGGTTCTAATTCGATTTTTGGATGCTGTGAACATAGGCGCTGAAAAACTCGAGATATTATCTATTCACTATCATATTGGCGAAACAGATCTGACAAAAGTATATTTGTGTTTGTGCTCTGGAGAGAATCAAAAGGTTTATTTTTGTCCAATCCTCTCATTATAACAAAACTTCATGAGATGTGCGATGAAATAAAACGAGGGTTATCTTCACATATTTGCGATTGCGTGGAGTTTATATGGCTGCAGGCTATGATTCAAAGTCTGAACATTTAGCAGGATCATTGTTAATATCCTCCGTGAAATCTCTATACAGTTAAGAGTAAACATGCACATGGGCTTCATCTTGCATCTGTTGATTCCATCTTATGTGTGGATTATCTGGATTTATTTAGTGCAAATCTTCAGTTTCATCCGATTCAGCCAATGTTTGCTATCTATTAATCAAAACATAAAACATAATTTACCCTGTTTGTATCTGCGAGGCATCCGTTACACATTTTCCCTGTGTGTTAACATGTGTGACTGACGAATGTCATCTTGACTCTTGGTATTACCCCCCCCCCCAACTATGATGTCTGACGAATGTCTATAAGTGACTACTTGACCCTTGGTAATGTACCCCCCCCCCCAACTCATGATTCGACTATAAGTCGACTATCGGCAAGATTCGACAATTCTGATTCGACTATGTAAATCCTTGGTCGAGGACACCCCTAAATATAATATAACATAATATAATGCTTAAAGCTGAATTTCAGTCTTCAGTGTCACATGATCCTTCAGAAATTATTCTAATATTATGATTTGCTGCTTAAGAAACATTTCTTAATATTATCATAATATTACATAATTTTGAAATCAGTATTTTTTCATGATTCTTTAATGATAAAAAAAAAAAAAAAAAACTATTTTAAATGGAATTATTTTATAATATTATACATAGGGCTGTCGCGATTCGTCGATTTTTAAAAATCGTCGACTTCATTTTGCTGTGTCGACTAACCAACAAAATACCGGAAGTGGCATTTCACGGACGAGAATCCATAAAACATATTTTCCAAGGCTGCATGATATATTAAACCCATTTAAAAATCACAATTAACCATAATTGTGAATTCACAAACGCTATGATTTAATTAAATAATTATGCGCTTTAATTATACACATGCGAGTAGGTTAAGTACGTGCGTCACACAGTGTTCACAGTAGCTCCACAGAAACTTATTATTTACATGTGGAGCGTCTCAAACTCCATCTCTGCATGTTGTTGTGAGTTTGGGTTTATTATAACGTTCATCTGGGAACGCAACGTGCGCCATTTCATCAGATTTGTGAGGTAAATCATTTATAAACTTACACAAACACAGGATACATCGCAATTTCAAAATAAAAGCTCAAACCCTCACTCTGAGTTTACACGTTTTGATGTCCACATATTCATCTAATTACAGCGGCTACAACATTTCTTTCCTAAATAAATTGCCAAATATTAAAGATTAAGTGGATATTTGAATTAAATGGTGCTTGGTCAATATTAAACAAGGATTAGATCTCGCAGTAATGTGTAGAAATAATTATCAGGCAGTCAGTGCCCTCTGCAAGCCTTTATTGAGTAATGAACATTAGCTCTATTGTTTATGTATTTTAACAGATATGTTCAATAAAACCATATGATTTATTGCTTTTAATACTTTATTTGAACCAATTTATTATTGCATCATTGCTATTATATGTATTTTAAGTCATTTTAAAAGCTACTGTTAACTTAAATCTATTTTTATTACCACAAAAAAAAATATTGTAATATAGGGCCCTATGAAATTCGTTTTAATTCCAAATTATTTTTTTTCCATCTACATTTTTCTATACTCTGATTTAATGGTTAAATTAAATTGTATTAATCAAAAAGCCAGTCTAATTAATTGAGTTTTACAGTTTTAGTATATTTAGTATATATATATATATATATATATTATAGAAATAAATTCACCTAAATAAATAAATAATATTTCTGGTAAATACTTATTTAAAAAGTGTTTTTTGATTATAATTGTATTATTAGACTAGAACACGTGGATATGTTGTCATTCGTACACTATAATACTGAACTGATTTCAGTGAGTTGGAATATGAGATGGACACTTGCTTCTTGCACTCTATGTTGCATGTTACTTTTGATTTAAAAAAAGATTTCATTAAATTGATCAAAAGTGACAGTAAAGACATTTTAAAACCATAATTAATTATTGAGCACTAATAATAACTCTGCAACAAACCAACATTAAAATGATTTCTGAAGGATCAAGTGGAACTTAAGATATATACATACATGCATAAACACCAGCTGAATCTTCAACCAGCGCACTCAGCAACACCAGATCAACAAATGATGTGATTCTGGGGGCGGGACCATCTGTTTCCCAAACAATAGCAGGCAGGGGAGGAGTTTGCAACACCTGTTTGAAAATAGTCTTTATTTTTTAAGTCAGTTTGATGATTCTAGTGGTGCAGAAAGTACACATTCCACTTAAAACACATGAAAAGTGCACAGAAGCACTTTAATGTGCTACTCTCATAATGTAGTGTGGATCATTTCTGGAATTGGATGTACTGTTTTATGTTGGGAACACAGGGGATATTAAAATAGGCTTGACCTCATCTGTCTTTCATTTTCTCTCGCTCTCATCCCCCGCTTTCTTTGAGCTGCTGATGAAAAACAGCATTTCAAAATTAAATGGAAAAGTGTGGGTAGGAAAATAGGAGTGTGCTTTTGTGAGTCAGAGCTGTCACGCTTTGTTGATCAGATTTTTATTCTCATTGAGAGATGATTAGCATTCATATAACCCCCTTCCATTTTTCTATTTCAGCCCTTCTAAGTATTCACACTTTTTCCCCCACACCATTCATGGCAGGGAACTATGGCGGTTTGTTAGGGAATTTTCCGTGCAGACTTGATCTGTGCAGATTGATCAAACCCGTATTATAATCTTTCAGATGACCAACTTAACATTTGTTAATAATGCAGTAACTGCTTGCATTTTATCACAGAAATACATTTATGCAAACATGCATATTAATTATGCTTATTACCAAGTAAAAAGCAGTTAGTTTCGTTACTTTATTTGTTAGGTTCATTTTAAGGAGACTCGTCTTCCTGACAGGGAATGAAGGCGAGACAGAGAATCAGTTCGACTGTCTCGGGACTTGCCTGTCCTGCTCTGGTGCTTTCACAGATGATGATCTCGTCTTCGGTGTTGATCATTGGAGGATTGTCGTTCACATCCAGGACCTGCACTGTAACAGGCACGTGGCTCTGAAGACTGGGGTTGTCTGAAAACAAGAGAAAACATTGGAGCATGAGGAAAAAACATCAGATAGCTTATCTGAAAAAAAATATATATATATATCTCTGAGCTACAAGGAAAGTTCTTCAGGAACATCAAGCAGCTTTTGTGAACAGAAGATAATTGTAATGGAGATTTATCTATAACATTAATAAACCCATCATCTCTTCAATCCATCCCTTTATTCATACATTAAACCCATCTGTGGTGCATTAAAAGTGCTTAAGCAACACAAATCACTTGAAAATATCACATGAGAAGCATGACTTCTCATAGTTCTTAAGATATTAGATGGTTCAAACTTTTTTCACATTGTTTTATTGATTCTGAATGAAAATCCGCAGAAAACTAAATTCAAAATAACCATATGGTTCCATGTGGACTGGGACATTATGGAACTGGAATGTAGTTTTGCTGAATATCAAATTACATAAAAAACAGATAAACAAATAACATGGAAATAACCAATTAATTTCTGATTAGCAAACAGAGGTTATGCAAATTTGTATCAAGTCTGTATCAAAAGAACACACATCTGAACTGTAATTTCTTGGAGAAAAGTAATTTGCATGCACTCCTTGATCCCTAGGTGGGATCCGGCTAATTTAGCTTACAAATTGGCTAAATCATCTAATAGCAATTCTCAGTGAGTCACACCAATACAGATTTAATTCATTTGAATAAAAACACTATAAATGAAAAACACAGAAATTACCAAAACATTATAATGCTCATAAATGATAAAAACAGGTCCACAACAAGGATATAACAAATATTCAGTGCAATTACACATTGAGTAATTAACAAGATAAACTACATTCAGTTAGCGTCTTTTGAATTGACTTTGCATCTTTTAGACTGTTTAGCCAAACAGATAGACAGATAGACATACAGACAGACAGACAGACAGACAGACAGACAGACAGACAGACAGACAGACACAGACAGACAGACAGACAGACAGACAGACAGACAGACAGACAGACAGACAGACAGACAGACAGACAGACAGACAGACAGCAAGACAGACAGACAGACAGACAGACAGACAGACAGACAGACAGACAGACAGACAGGCATACAGACAGACAGACAGACAGACAGAACACAGACAGACATACATACAGACAGACAGACAGGACAGACAGACAGACAGACAGCATACAGACAGAACAGACAGACAGACAGACATACAGAGACAGACAGACAGACATACAACAGACACATACAGTACAGACAGACAGACAGACAGACAGACAGACAGACAGGCATACATACAGAGACAGACAGACAGACAGACAGACAGACAGAGACAGACAGACAGACAGACAGACAGACAGACAGACAGACAGACAGGCATACATACAGAGACAGACAGACAGACAGGCATACATACAGACAGACAGACACACACACAGACAGACAGACACGGACATACAGACACACACACACACAGACAGACACACAGACAGACAGACAGGACAGACAGACAGACACACACAGACACGACAGACGGACCGGACACACAGACAGCGACAGACAGACAGACAGACAGACAGACAGACAGACAGACAGACACAGACAGACAGACAGACAGACAGACAGACAACAGGGGTAGATGGGTTTTTTCTACAGACCTTCCATGAGCTCAAAGCTCATTTCTCAAAAGTATCTGCTTCTGAAGAAACCACAACAATGTGTGATTTCAAAAGTCTGATCTCAGGAAAACATTTTTTTTTTATTAATTTTAAAAGAAAAAAATTGCACTGCATTGACTACCCACTCCTCCATAAAGCTCTGTGAACAATGTAATCGAGTCAATTTGTTGACAGCTGAATAATACAGCTCAATTGACAAATCAGGAAGTGACAACTGTTTACAAAAATTATATACAGTCTGAACTGAACAACTAGCTATTAATGCATATCATAGTTGTGTCTCTCTTCTGTGTGCGCGGTATATGCAAGGTATGTTTTGACTCAGTGTCGCCAAAAAAAAAAAAATGCAAATAAGAACAAGCCAATAAACAACTTCCAAAATGCTTTATCTAGACAATAAGCCACATACCAAAATATCACAATCTGCCATTGTCTATTTGATCAATTCCATAACTTAATGTTAGCTTTATGTTATCTCCATTATGGTAGTTTTAGGAGCTTATAATAAGAGTACATGGCGACACTTCAAGAGTGCACTCTGCGAAGCTGTCTTCAAAACAAACAAAACACGATGGCTCTGTTGATGGTGGTTTAGTTATTATTTATTGTATTTAACACTTTTCTTTAATACATTTTGAACCAAAACAAGCTATCTTTCACAGTTGTGCTCTATTGTGATGTGAGCTGAGCATAGGCTGTCTAAGATCTGGCAAAAAAAGCCAGATCTATCAGTTTTATATTGCAACATGCACCACAACTAGACGTAGCTAATAAAATAACATGATATGTGTCAATGGCAGAGTTACTGTTAAATGCAATAAATGTGCGTATAATTGCTGAGACGCCTTATAAGCATCCAGGCCAAGTGAGTTCCTCTCCCTCGTCATCTTCACTAACGAGCACTCTTAACATGAATTCACACCCACAGTGGGACACAAACGAACATTTCTCAGACTGAAGCCTTTAACGGCAAAGCCATCACCATGGCAACAAACACACCATTAGCTAAAAAGAAAAAGAAAAACTACTCCCTTCTATGTATCTTTGATTGCATACAACAATGTTTAACACAAACACATCAAAACAACATCAGAAATGAGATTTAGCGTTCTGTCATTTTGCTTATTTACCTTTAGGGATGTTTGTTTTGTGTTTACACAGAGGAATATTGTATTGCATGTTCACAGCTCAGATTTGATTGTGATTCTCAGGAATGTTCAATATTATATTCAAAAGACGAATGAGACAATTGTTCACAAAAAGTAAGAGTATAGTGCTGTATATATTAGATCATGTGGTTATAAAATATACCTTGAAAGAACAGCAAACCAAAGCATCTGCTGAATGCGTGTATGAATTGGATGAGAAACGTCGATGAACACCGATCTGAGCACAGTTTGAGACGGATCTCTTCTGAGGCTCTCGAGGAGGTTAATGTATATCTCTGAGCAGCAGATTTATGAAAAAGTCTCCATTTGATCTCATTGGTGACTAGGGAAAATAAGTGAGATATTAAAGAGATGTGTGATTTTTCATTCACATGCTGGATAAATGTGGAATATGATTATCATATAGATGACTGAATGTGTGTCATTGGTGCTGGGTGTAAGGGTAATTACTTGCGTGCAGAACAGTCACATGACTTCATTTACATTACCGCCTATGGTTTTTATCATCTGGGAGATTATATACTCCCAATCTTTCCCTGTTTTTGTTCTTTAGCATGAGTGGGTTTGTTAAAGGGGTATTTCACTCAAAAAATTATATTCTGTTGTCATTTCCTCACCCTCATTTTATTCCAAAACGATATTACCTGCTTCTGCGTAACACAAAAGGCGACTATGCAGACTGCACTGATCGCTATTTTCCATTCAATTAGAAAGCATCAAAAAAGGCAATAACAAGCAGTGCAATATAATAAAGTTGTGAGCTATATTGGACATCTTCTGAAATCATATGATGAGCTTTGTATGAGGAATACACAGTAAAGTAATAAAAATCCCCCACAGTGACCAATTTAATCCCCTAAAAACTCATCTTTAATAATAAAAATTAAATGTTTATAAAATCATTTCACCCATTCCAGTAGGGAAATACATAAAAAGACCAAGACAGGCATACTTTTTACACTGCAACACAAAAATTATTCTTCCAGTCAATAATTTAATTGGTTAAAATCATCTTTAATAATCAAATTACACATTTAAAAATGCTTCTAGTGAGATTTTATATAATTTTATTTCAGAGGGAAAATACATACAATGACCAATGCAGTCATTTTTTTTAACCATACAACACAAAACATTAATGTTAATTATGGATACACTATTATTACCAAATATATATTACATCAGTTCTGGAAACATTTCTCTAATTTTAGAGGTTTTGTAAAATGGCTTCAATACAACTCTACACCCTGACACATTAATATGCAAATTAGTTCCCACCTCCACCCCACTGCTATAGTGTAGTGTAGTAAAAGCTACACAATGGCAAGTGCCAATATTGGATTAATTCAGCCAATCATGTTTGAACCAGAAATTGATTGATGATGAAGAAGAGGAAGAGCAAATTATACAAGGTCGTCTACTAGTCCACCTATAAGAATAGTCATGTATCGCTCTACAATGTCAGACATGTAATGGTAATTGATATCATTAACCTTTGGCTTGACTGCACAATCAAAAAGCTAATAATGTTAGGCTAATGTTACACAAACCATGTTCCCATTCACTAGTGACATGCAAAGCCCCGTCCCACAAGTTGACAGGATTGATTACATGCCTGTGGTGTAGGAAACGGGTATCAAACTTCTTTTTTGAGACTGTCTTGTTAAGGAGCAAATGGTGTTGTCTAATGAATGTACACATGGTTTGTCTTTAAGCGTATTAAGAACACCACCTAGACATGTTAACAACATTAAAAAAATGATTTTGACCACAGGAGAGGTTTTAAATCTTCACATCTTGCATGTTTAAAAGAGTGCCAATGTCCAGTCAGTGAACGAATCATTCTTTTAAGTCAGATCTTTTAATGAACCAAATCTGAAAGATTTGATCATAAATCAGACTGAACTGGTTCAATGATCTGGATACAGCAATTAACAGTTCACCGAAGGGGAAGATTATGAGTGAACAACATCTAAAACTCCATTCAGACTGTATCGCTACAGAATGTAGCACACAAGCCATTTAGATGACTTTAATGATAGTTTACAGTACTTCTGGACCCCCCCAACAACCAGCAGTCTTCCTTTTTCTCTTTCTACAGAAGAAAGAAAGTCACATGGGTTTCAAACACCACGAGGGGTTAGTAAATAACCACAATTTTCTTTCCTGAGCGAACTATTCCTTGTGTGCTTAGAGGTGCGATCTTTGACTATTAACATGCCTGCAGAGTTGCTTTCACAGCAGCGGGAGGGCGAGCGATTTTCAAAGAGAGAAAGCTAACTGCAGTCCGTTTCTCGTGAGTGCACGAGGCGTTTATTGCAGAGACTGTCTTGGCAAACTAATTTGCGAGTTATTAAAGCTCAACCAGCATGGTTTCTGGTACCCACCTTCCTCTGTTGCCATGACAGTGATGTTGTGCCAGGGCGTATCCTCACGGTCCAGGAGCTGAGTAGTTCTAATGACACCGCTGATGGATTCGATATCGAAATACACCTCTTCGTCTTCTCTCCGCTCAATGAAATACCTAAATATAGAAGAGAGAGCATGAATACTGCATGAGCCTTTCCATCTTTCACCCCTTCTACATCATGGCTGTGGCATTAAGCTGGAATGGGCATGATTATCCAAAAGCTTGTATTGAGATACATGACTGGGTCATGAAACCCGGCCAACTTCATGTGTGGCGAGACTTACAGCAGGACTTCTCGACTTTACAAGCTCAGCCTAAAGGGACATATTTTTTATTTTATATTAACTCCTTTTAATTATATTGGCCAAAAGCTTATACTGCAGTATGAGCAATTGTAAACAAATATAGTTAATTATACTGAATTTTACTTATTTTTTACAGAACTGGTCCAAAGTCAGTTGAAAACATCTTGAAACTATTAAAGTTCATGATGCTCATATGATTTCCCTAAATGATCAATCATCCTGCAGACAGCAAACAGGTCATTTTCAGTGAGATTTATGAGTGCTTTTGGGTATATGCACAGATTTATAATAATATTCCAGGTGTAATGACAGCGAATCACAGCTTTAGATAACAGACCGGACACAATGATTATAGAAAGAAAGAAAGAAAGACTACAGGAGAAAAGTGCAAGGAGGAAAACTGCAGTAGAGAAGCATTAGTTGGACATAATGAACACATCCTCAAGTGATATTCTTGGTAGAGACGCTGAAAAGAAGGACTGTCAGATTTTCTTTCCAAGTATGAATGTGAAATTAAACCACATTTGCATTTCCTAAAATATATACTAGAGTGTGCAAGGCAGCCATAATTAGTGTTAACCTTTTATGTAACCATAAGATTTGAGTTTTGGTTCTGGATAGTTAGTTGAGGTTCTGTTGTTTTGGTTTTGTGGCACAGTGGTCAATGTTTACTGGTTAGCATGGTTGGGTTAGTTAGTAATAATAATACTACTAATAATAGATTAAGAATATTTCAATACGCCATCCATCTACTGGCTGGAAATGGCATATGTAGGCAAGTACTCTACAAATGATTTCTGTTTTTAGTAGCTTTCATCATGTTAACTAGAGGAAATACAGGAACCTTCTCAGCCAAACACAAAAGCTCATCCTGGAATGTGTCTATTGTGAAGAAAATGCCTTTAAAAAACATTTTCCCTGCAACGTCTCACGAGACAAATGCTTTACATGAAATATGATAATGATCAGATGCATCATTACAACAGTTGGGAATGAAACTACGGATATAACAGTGACCTTGCTTATTTTTCCATAACGCTAATGCTGATTCTCAAACTTCTATGACATTTTATTTTTATGCTAATGGAGATGCTGCAGTATAAATTCTTCTATGGAAATGAAATGCTGTTTTTTTATGGGAAGTGCATATTAAAATCAGGGGAACAGATATGCAATAAATGGACTGAAAAAAAGTTTACATGTGTTATCCTTCAAAGCAGACTAAAAAAAGAGGCCAGGGATTATTTATGAGACTTTTATCTTGTTTTCTCTTATGAATTTTATTTATTTATATCAGTGATAAAAGCTGATGTAAAACACATTTGTGTGCAACCGAAGATCTCACTCACTCACATCAACCAATGAGATTCACAGCATTTGCACGACGGCGAGAGTTACGACCTCTCCGTCACGCACGGACTGTGAAGGATCATGTCTTGAAAACACACGTCCTCAAACCACCAGTACAGAGAGATGCTAATAAACCATACAGGTCATATCTCATTACCACAAGAAACTGTGCACTGTCCTTGACTGCATAAGTCATGAGAGAGAAATAACAATGAGGATTTTACACTTTATGCCTTTTACTGCCAATGAACATTTTATTTTTCATTCCTTTTGTTTGCTTGCATGTCATCCAAATGTTATTTTCTCCATGTTCTGCAGACTACGATGTGCACAACATTGCCCTTCTTAGTAAGAATCCTCATTTTTTTGTGTTTACTAAAGTTTAATTTATATATAATATGATTCTTATGGACTTTTCACACTTAACATTCATTATCTTGGTGTTATATTTCACACTTCATATATTATTTCCAGTTAGTAATTAATTCTAGGCAGCTAGATTTACATATTTCTCACAGTGCGTTTCTAAACCCAGGGTTAATGCATAATGCATATTTGCATAATTATATACATTTAAAACATTGATCTGTCAAGCACAGCACACAACATTTTAATCATCACCTTTGTGCCATTTCCAGCGTACTTTTTCAATAGATTATTCTATCTGATTCTATCTTCTCGATTTTCATTTATATATATATATATATATATATATATATATATATAATTAATATTACGAATACAGTAAAATAAATAGAATAAAATATTTAGAAATTTAGAAAAAGTTTTTTTTACTTTTTTGAATGTTATTTTACATATAGGCCTAAATATATAAATAAATATTGCATCAGTTATGCTGTGTTTTCCAGGTGTGATGAAACAGGAATTGTAGTTATTCTGAATCCATCTTTGGCAGGCAGCATGACATCAGCACTAAAGCAATGATGTTTTTATTAGCTGGCCTGCTCACAACTCTCTTTCATTAGAGTGTGTGGAGGTAATTGAGCCTTTGGCAGCAGTGTTTCACTACCATGCTAACACGGGGTGCCTTAACTACTCTAATTAACAATATCCTCCAAAGAGAGAGAGAGAGAGAGAGAGAGAGAGAGAGAGAGAGAGAGAGAGAGAGAGAGAGAGAGAGAGAGAGAGAGAGTGGAGAGAGAGAGAGAGAGAGAGAGAGAGAGAGAGAGAGAGAGAGAGAGAGAGAGAGAGAGAGAGAGAGAGAGAGAGAGCGAGAGAGAGAGAGAGAGAGAGAGAGAGCGAGAGAGAGAGAAGAGGAGAGAGAGAGAGAGAGAGAGAGAGAGAGAGAGAGAGAGCAGAGAGAGAGAGAGAGAGAGCGAGAGAGAGAGAGGAGAGAGAGAGAGCGAGAGAGAGAGAGAGAGAGAGAGAGAGAGAGAGAGAGAGAGAGAGAGGAGAGAGAGAGAGAGAGAGAGAGAGAGAGAGAGAGAGAGAGAGAGAGAGAGAGAGAGAGAGAGAGAGAGAGACGCAGTAAAAGATCCTTGTATGTCATATCAACTCAATGTCATCCTATTAAATTCAACCTTTATTTAGAGATGTGAGAAATGGGAGGGCACGGGGGAGAGGGAGACAAATAATGTCAGATTAGTTTGCTATAGCATTGCATTTGCGCATACACACAGCGATTTAATAAAATCCTATACAAACAGTAGTGATATGCTAGAGCAAATTCAAGCAAATTGTGTTTTGTAGGTGACTTATGAATTGCACAAGTAGCCACACATGCTAACAGGTTAGACATACTAGTTTTTGTAATAGTAAAATTAGTAAGCATATTCACCTTAATAATAATATATCATCATATATTTATATAATAATTGCACAAAGTTATTTAACATTAGCATTTGGCTTAAAATAATATTTTTTTTACAAAATAGTATGCATATTAAGAATAGCATTTTAAATAACTAAAGCTAAATATGCAGATAAGTAAAGAGTTAATAAAGTAAAATTACATAATCAACTTCAATCATATATACCTAGCAATGGGTCCCAATAAACAACAACAACAATAGCATTTATAATAATAACTAATTATTATTATTAAAGTGTTATTTTAACCCTCATCATGTCTTCTCACCTGACAGGGCTGTTTTTGCTGTCTGGGTCTCTCGCTGTGACGGCTCCTACTTCAGTTCCAACCCTGGCGTTCTCGTACACCTCCATAATGTAATAATCCATTGAGAAAACGGGCGGCTCATCCACGTCTCCGACTGTGATCTTGAGCGTGGCGTCGTCTTTGAACGAGCTCAGATACGAGAAGCGTGGATCCAGGTGTGTGTTCTCTGCGGAGATGTGAAGACTGTACTGCTTCTTCTTCTCATAGTTCAGAGGCTGAAAGAGAAGACAGGAAGATTAACTACATTACAAATCAGGGTTATTATCTATAACAACATAAAATAAATGAATAAAACAGGATTATTTTAATTTCTGGAACATTTCTTATTTCCATTTAGTTTATATTGTAGCAAAATAAAATAACTAAATAAAGTAAAACTTAATAAAAACAATATAGACATTTTTAAATAGTAACAATTTAACTACAATTGAAATAAAAACAGCCAATCTAAAAATAAAATCTAATTCAAAATATTAACAACAACTATGAGAAAAAAACTATAGTATAACAATGATCCTAAAATAACACTGCAACAAATATTCATAATTTGATCAGAAATCATGGTTATTACTGTTAACTAAAATCATTAAAAACTATTAAAAAATAAACAATAAGTTTATAACTTTAAAATAAATACAAATAATTTACTGAAATAAAATAAAATATAACGTGTTTATTTCAGCTAGTTGCCAACGCAACATTTCTCATTTTCATTTAGTTTATATTGTATTACTAAATTAACTACAACTACATTTACTAAACTTAAAACTATATAGACATTAAAAAACAAATGTTGACCTAAAATTACAAAAAAAAATTAAATAAGCATTAACTTGAAATTAAACTATGACCTACTAACCATGAAATTAAATTTAGCAAAGGAGTAGGCCATTTTAAATAAAAATATTATTAATTCATATATTATTATTAATATTAAATATTAAAATAAATAATGATGAAAAAAAATGTTTAAGATAATTGACAGGGCAACATCTCATTTTTATAAAAAAAAACACTTGCACCTTTTAGAATTGCACTCTATTCATTTACTAACTGCTTGTTTTTTAAATTTTTTTATTTATTATACAATTTTAAAAAAGAGAAAAAAATGGGGTCTCTAACAGTAGCTTGCTCTATTCTTTTTTATTATATTCTATGTTTTCATTGTATTTATATATAATAAAAAAACATTGCCAGGTGTAAGTTAGGCTAACTGAGACTTATAGCACTAACATATTGCTCTTTTGTTGATTTTGATCGCTTCCATTGTCCTCATTTGTAAATCGCTTTAGATAAAAGCGTCGGCTAAATGACTAAATGTAAATGTATTTAGTTTAAGTTGTAGTACTAAAACTTAAAACTACAATAAATGAACAAATAAATTAAAATGAACCAGAAAATCACATATAAATGATACTAAAATAACACTGTTACAAAAGTACATAATACATATACATGTACTTTGTTTTCAGTCAGTCAGTTTTAGGCTCCTTGTTGGTGGTTCCGAGTACTTCAAAAAGTTACGAGCTGAGATTATATTGAGGTCAGTCGTTGTTGCTTCCGGAGCGCAGAAGTTAAATCGCTCTCTAGATGGGGTCACGTCTGTAAACACCATGAAACCTGCCCGACCTTCACTGCCGTCTAGCCGGACAGATCTGGCAGGCATTTATTTACAAGATTGGCTTTTGGAAAACTCAGTATTCACTGAATTCACAGCTTCCCTGACCCCCGGGACTGAGTGGGGAATTGAAGATGCTCAGAATACAGAAAAGAGACCATTAATGAGTATCTGAGCCCTGAAGAGCGCCAGACGTCTGCTTGACCCAGTCTGCCTGGACAGATTATATATATCTGTCAGTGGTATCAGTGTGAGCAGCTTCAGATATTACTGTATTTTGAAAACATCCTGTTTTGTGCTTTAGCTGATGGTCTGCAAGAAACACTCGAGTGAAAAGTGTGAAAAACTGAAAACATTTTACAATCCAGAAGTTATTCAGAGTTTTGAACTTGTTAATGAGGCTTTGTGCATAACTGCAGCTTTTTCATCTTTACTTTAGTATTTTTGCGGTTTGTTTGTCATCTCCAAAGGATACATCAAGTGTTAAAGTCTTCTGAGGTATTCACTGCAGTAATACTATAAGCAAGATTTTCTACTCCCCAGATACGGCTCATGTCCTCTTTCAGTGCAAGTCTGGGATTTTTGGCCCATTTTAGCGCACACCCAGTGAAAGTTTGATCACTTAGAAAAGTAATAACACACCTCTCTTCAATAAACCACAACATTTGAGACATCATTCATATCTGCAGCATCAGCACAATAATACATGACAAGTTCATTTGTATTTCTACTACAGGAAGGTTTTTTTTTCTCCTTTTTTTACATGAAGATCACAGAAATGGATTAGAAAACTTTCTATTTATATCTCTATATCCATCCATCCATCATCATCTATCTATGATTATACAGGTGCATCTCAATAAATTAGAATGTTCGTGGAAAAGTTCATTTATTTCAGTAATTCAACTCAAATTGTGAAACTCGTGTATTAAATAAATTCAATGCACACAGACTGAAGTAGTTTAAGTCTTTGGTTCTTTTAATTGTGATGATTTTGGCTCACATTTAACAAAAAACCCACCAATTCACTATCTCAACAAATTAGAATATGGTGACATGCCAATCAGCTAATCAACTCAAAACACCTGCAAAGGTTTCCTGAGCCTTCAAAATGGTCTCTCAGTTTGGTTCACTAGGCTACACAATCATGGGGAAGACTGCTGATATATTAAAATATCAAATTCAGTAATCTCTATATTAATGATGCATAGTTTACATAGGAAAGCAGATGAGGCCATAATATATGAACACAGTCTGCTTAATGGATCAGTGTTTTCCTTCTAATGGTTTTCTATGGGCAGAGCTGGGTTGTAACTGATTACATGTAATCTGGATTACGTAATCAGATTCCCAAAATTCAGTACTTGTAATTAGAGTAAATTATACTTTTTATGGATTACATAATTACATATTATTCACACAATAGCAATAATTATTCATAATTCATTGATTCTCCCTAATTTCTCTTTTTCAATTTTCCTTTCTAAAATAGCATACCGATTATGTACATTTTATATATGTATATATAGTCCAGTTTTGTGGACATTCACACATAGACTAGTCATTATTCAGGCGGCGACAGCATCTGACCACTGGGTTTAAAATAGTTTCAGGTTAAAGAAGGGTTTCAAAATTGCATCAACTCTGCAGCGACTTGTGTGTTTCTGTATGACTGACTGACCTTCTTTGCAAATAATAAACCTTTTTAAAGACTATTGAGTGAGTTTGTATAAGTTTGTCTCTAACCCTAATCTCCAAAATGGCGGAAGACGTAACTCGGGGGAGGAGAATGGTTGAGTAAATTGTTATTTTTGTTTTCTTTGCGCAAAAAAAAAATATTGTAAGGTTGCAAAACTGAAGTTGAGCCACTGATGTCACATGGACTGTTTTAACGATGTCCTTACTACGTTTCTGGACCTGGGAACATTTCAGTTGCATTGCGGTCTATGGAGGGTATGAGAGCTCTCCGATTTCATCAAAAACATCTTAATTTGTGTTCCGAAAATGAACGAAGGACTTACGGGTTTGGAACGACATGAGAGTATGACAGAATTTTCATTTGGGGGTGAACAAACCCTTTAATATCTGCATTTTACTACATTACTACTTAATGCACACCGCGTAAAAAAACAGGCGGTCAGTGTAAAAAAACGCCCCTTCAGGTGGGCGTTCCTATAAGGGTGTGACGTCACGTGAAAACTATCAATTGATAATAATCATAAATGTTTCTTGAGCAGCAAATCTGCAAAGTTGAATGATTTATGAAGGATCATGTGACACTAAAGACTGGAGTAATGATGCTGAACATTCAGCTTTGCATCACATGAATAAATTACATTTTAAAATATATTATAAATATATTTAAAATATATCTCCTGTGATGCATGCATATTCTCTGTTGAACTCTGTTGTGATCCTAAGTGTTGACAGAATTGATTTTCTAAAAGTCCACAAGATCAAAAGTACCCATAGTTGAAGAACCAGCCGCTTATTATTAAGGATTCAGGGAAGCCTCTAACCCTAGAAGTAGTGATGCTTTCCTTGGCAAACACCAATAGAAATGACAGCGATACCTTTCTCAGCGTGATCACACCCTCTCTAGTGTCTTTGTCTGTGGAGATGGAGAACGTTCCGGCCCCCTCGGGGTTCAGGATGCTGTATTTGATCTCTGCATTGATTCCGATGTCCTCATCGTTGGCTTTGATCTTCCCCACTGGTTTCCCCACCTGTGCCGACTCTGGGACAAACACCTGGTAATTCTCTGCAGACACACACAAAAGCCCGCATCGTGGTTTGTTCGATTGGCTGGATTCTATTTTTGAAGCATAGCTATCATGATGCATGACGCAACAAGCCACATTGAGCTACTCTATGAGGATTTCAATATGGCTGTCAGATCCCAAAAAACAGCCACACCCACAGTCCCAAACCACCTGATTAAAAAAAGCTGGACGCAATAGAGTGCAACAGTCATGGTCCACTTTTTGGCGACTACTGTTTCAAAGTATTTTTGGGATTTCAAAATATCTAAGACAAAAACTTTGATTTGAAGGAAAAGCAACTAAAAAACTCACACACAAACACACACACACACACACACACACACACACACACACACACACACAAACAACAATAAAAAAGTGTGGTATGTGTGTATATGTTATATATTTATATGTTACTCCACATTTAATGTTATTTCATTTTTTATGTAATCCCTTAACTGATTCGGTCGTCAGGGAGACATGAGGTATACATCATGTCTTTTCAGTGGGCTTATGTATTGACTCGGTGGCGCCCATCCCCTCTCCGATTCAAGCTTACAGCACCTGGGGCCCATTTCAGAAAGGAGGTTGAGTGAAAACTCTGCGTATGTAAACCCTGAAATGAGGGAAACTCTGGGTTTTCCATTTCAAAATGGGAGGTTTGTCAAACCCGAGAAAGCAGGGTAAGTCAAGCCCGTTTCTGAAAGAGAGGTAACTTATACTCAGAGTCAGTTACCGTGGTAACTTACTCTGTGAGCATAACCTGGCCGGGAGCAGGTTTTCTTCGGGAAACCCAGAGTTTATTTCGGTCTCCTCTCCTTTTTATAGTGTTAGCGAAGTTTAAATACCCTATTTATTCCTTCACACTGCAAATTTATTTTCTTACTGAGTATTTTTGTCTTATTTCAAGTACAAATATCTAAAAATGTCAAATTATATATTAAAAAATGTCTATATTTAGTCTTGTTTCCTGGGGGGATTTTCCTTTTAAGTGCATTTTACATAAAGCAAGTAAAATTGTCTGCCATAGGGTAAGAAAAATAATCTTAATGCAAACGGAAAGAAGAATATGTGTTCCCGTTGGTCAGTGGTAGAGCATTGCGTTAGCAGCGCAAAGAGGTTGTGGGTTCAATTCCCAGGGAACACACATACTGATAAAACATGTATAGCCTGAATGTACTGTAAGTCACTTTGGATAAAAGCGTCTGCTAAATGCATAAATGTAAATGTAATGTCTTACCCCATTGGAAGATAATTTGCAAAATAAGAAAAATGCACTTTAAAACATCGGAGATGCAGAGCACATTATAAGTTCGCTGTGTGCAGATTTTAAGGAAAGTGTGCATCTCTCTCACACTCATTCTGATATTTTTTTCCTGGGCACAAATCTGTCAAAGAGGAGTTTCACAGGACTGTAGGTCAGTGGTGAAGCAATCGGTTTAAATGAGGCTAATCTGATAAATGACGTTCACTTGATAACATCTTTCTGTGACCTCTGGAAGTAACCCAATAATCTGAATTTCCTTCAGGATTTCCGGTGTGGTTGGATGCATTGATGACAAGCATATCTCCACCATCGCACCTTCTGAAAATGAAACTAATTACTGTATGGAATGGAAGGATACCAGATGGAGGTGTAGTACGAGCCGTAGCCACCACCACAGCTGTTAAATAAACAAATTATTCAAAACAATTTTGGTCATCTTTATTTCCTAATACAAAAGCAAAAGTTATTTTTTTTAGAATTCTTCCAATACTTGACCATCTCTTCTTCATCGGTCAGTGGTGCTGGTTCTCCCTCTGCCTTATTGCTGTCAACAAGTCAGCAGTTAATTGTATTACTCTAATTAAGAAATGTAACAGGTTGGATTAGAGAATATTTAATTATGTGAAAAGAGTGTTAGACTATGTGGAAAAAGCTGCAGCGCATTGAAATGAAACACTGAATGATATTTAATGTCAAATGTTTGTAAAGTCATTTAGCTCACACCCATGAACCTTTCATGAAAGCTTTACCTTGATTAAATTGTGTTTTTTATACTTCATTTTTAGCTGCTGCATGTTCTTGTTTCTTTTTTATGTATTTTTCCTTTTTTGTGGCCATGGGATACCATTCAAATTAATATCAGATCAATAATTTACAGTTTTCACCTCTGATATTATAACAGTTATTAAGTTATTAAGAATTAAAGTTATGCATTGACGGAAGTACATGCGCTGACGTCTTTTTGGCGGGAGCCGTTGCCATGGTGAATCGTAATTTCGGAGCTCTGCAGAGGAGTGGGACAAAATCCCTGAGATGTGTGCAAACCTGGTGGCCAACTACAAGAAACGTCTGACCTCTGTGACCGCCAACAAGAGTTTGCCACCAAGTACTGAGCCATGTTTTACGAAAGGGTCAAATATTTATTTCACTCATTAAAATGCAAATCAATTTATATATTTTTAAATATGTTTTTCTGGATTTGTTGTTGTTGTTATGTTCAAATAAACCTACCATTAAAATTATAGACTGATAATTTCTATGTCATTGGGAAAACGTACACAATAAGCAGGGGATCAAATAATCCCCCCCCCACTGTAGGTAGTCAGGTAGATAGATAGATAGATAGATAGATAGATAGATAGATAGATAGATAGATAGATATTCTGACAGCCATTGACTCTTAATGAAAAATAATATATTAAAAAATATTGCAGAATTAATGGAGACTGAATTTCTGTTTTCAGGTAACAGCAACTTCTGCGATTGGTGAATCTTCAGGATTATGGTTAGTGGAGCAATTCACAAAGAATTGGGTAAATAAACTAAGATTTAATGAAGTGGACTTGTGGCATCCATAGAAGCATATACTGTGCCATCGCTTAATCTTAGAGCTCTGTCTTAAGGTTTCTACATCATTCTTAAAAATACATTTATCTAGGGAGGAAATTGCTGTGATTTTACTTCCAGAACCCTGCTTTGGTGCTATGTTTCTGTGGACAAAAATAAGACCACAAAAACTCAAGACACAAGTCTCATAATTGGATACTTACACAATATAACATGCTGGTCCTGCCTCTATTCTCTTCATGTTAATTAATGGTAAAAAAAAAAAAAATACACTGCAATGCACAATTTATATGATGAGTCATCTGATAGCCAGACTGCATCTAAAGTATATAAGGTATATTTCCATCTATTTATGTAGTATCCATAATAAGAAGCCCTTGAGAAAACGAACAGCTTTCTTATTAATGTCTGGAAAACGCGTGAAAACCTACTTTGAGAGAGAAGAAAAAAGTGCAATACAACAGCATACTGTATGGTTCAAACATTAATGAGGGTTTTTGCAGTAGATGAAGAATTGGAGAAAAGCAAGGTCAAGCTATTTCGGTTCTTTCTGCCAAGATCTAAGGCATAACTAATCACGAAGACCTTCAATCTCTCTCAGATTAGCTTAAGATGCAGTCAGGATGGAGTGAATATCATGCTGTCTCTTAAAAAAAACATAACCATAGACGTTCAGTAAAAGAGCAGCTTGAATTTGTGGCAGATTTGGAATGCAGTACATACACATGCTGCCTCACTATGTTGTTCACCAGGTCTTGAAGCAGAACCAACATCTGCTGATGTCCATTCACAGCAATATGCTGCCCCTCAGTTTTGTTTTCACACTGGTTTCACATCACTCACTCTGAGGGAACTTGGGTGGGTTGTCGTTGACGTCACTTAGTGTGATGTTGACGGTGGTGGAGCCCGACAGCCCTCCAACCTGCCCCGCCATGTCTTTGGCTTGAATCACCACTGAGTAGTGTTCTCTCGCCTCTCGATCCATGTCTGCCAGCGCTGTTCTGATGATTCCTGCAAAACATATGCATACAAACATACGGCACACATTATGTACATCATTTGCACTATAAAAGCAATAAGCCACAAGCAACCGCATTACAGTGCTTTACCAATATAATGAAAGAATCCAGTGTTTAAAAAAGGTAACATTTATTCTTCTGCTTCTGTATATAATAATAATAATAATTACTAATATTAAACATTATTTTTGCATCATGTTGTTATAAGAACAGCAATTATGCATTGTCATTGTTGTTATTAATATTCCTTAACAACAACAACAACAGTTACTATCATTAAATTGTTGTTGTTATTAATATTATTTAATAATAATACAAATAATACTAATAGTTACTATTATTAAACAGTTTCTTGCATCATGCTAAGAACGGCAATATGATGCATTATTGTTGTTGTTATTAATATTTAATAATACTACTACTACTACTACTACTATAATAATAATAATAATCATCATCATCATAATCATTATAACTATTATGATTATTATGAATAATTACTATTAAACACATATTGCATTGTGTTGTTATAAGAACAGAAATATGATGCAGTAATATTGTTAATAATAATAATTACTATTAATAATAATTCATTTATTGCATCATGGTGCTATAAGAACAGCAATATGATGCATTATTGTTGTTGTTAATAATAATATATATATATTTATATATATATATATTTTTTTTAATTTTTTATAACAAATGTGTCTGCCAAAAACATATGAGTGAATAAATATCCCATTGACACACCGAAGGCTCATATCTACACTTCATTCTTGGCTTTGTCTCATTTCAAAACAATCGTATGCAGCAGTGACTGTTTGTACGGCTTGTTAAAATAAAACAGGTAAGTGCTCTAGTGTCTGTAAAGTCTTTCTGCGCCAAGGTCAGTTTCTGTACGTCTTACACTAGCATTCACATGAGAACAGAACATAGTACTGGTGAACTGAACCGTCACCTGCAGCCGATCAATCACACACACCTCAACAATGACACACACATGCGGTTTCACGCAGTCATCAGATGATAGTTCTGCACAATCCTGTCTCCTGACCGATGACATTTCAGTAAAATCATATACTTGTTTACGAATAATGTTACCTCAGGATAACAAACTCATTTTTCACTTTTGTACATGAATCACATTGGCAAAAAATCATTCATAATAAAATAAATGACTTCAAATAAAGCAACAAAAAGCACTGCTTTCTGGCAAACATTTTAAAATGTTTTTCAGGCATTTTGGTGCAGAATGCGGAGGTCACACATCTTGCTCTAGAGAACTGTGCTCACAAAAACATTTTTAGCAATTTTTCACCCATAAAAAATATGATTCACATTTGTTTTTACATTTAGAGTCAAATTAATTATTTGTATGTTTTGAGGAATTGCTTAAATGTGTTTTTGCTGCTGCCCAGAAGCAACATTGTGCCACAGTGTAAAAGATATGATGCTGCCATTACAGAGAATATTGCTATTGCTTTTAGTAAGAATTGTTATGCTTTGTCCATTATTTAGCTACACATCTTTTTAATATTTGCATAATATTAGGTACATTTAAGTCCAAAACATATCCAGAAACCAATTCAGTGGCAATCCACTCTGAGACTAACACGTCTCAGGGTCTGAATCACACAATGTCTGTCAGTTCCTTTCCTCCATCTCAGTATCACACCTTTCTTTCTTTCTTCCTCTCTTCTTTCTCTCTCTCTCTCTCTTTCTCTTCTCTTCTTTCTCTCTCTCTCTTTCTCTCTCTCTCTATCTCTCTCTCTCTCTCTCTCTCTCTTTCTTTATAATAGGACATGATAAACTTGTAATTGTAAAATCTCATCATAAATATGTTGTGCTACCAAAGAGGAAGCCGGTCCTTCAAGTAATATTCCTAATTTGTCATTTTTATGGAGTGACTGGAACTCAGGAATCTTAAGGACGTGTATTTGTCACAGTGGAGGAGAAAGTGTTCCTCCGTCTCAACTGATCCAGATCTACATTCGTTGCAGATTCGCTCTTCTTTAGGTAACCACGTCTTTTTATGTCTTTCTATGGCCAGCTGGTGGTCACTCAGTCTGTACTTCGTCAGTAAATGTCTGAGTTATATTCCTGACTGAGACCAGATAGTCAGCCAGACGGTACTCTCTGTTGAGTTTCAGATAACATTGAAGACGACTTTGGGCTTTGGTTTGTTCTTTCCAATGCTGTCTGTCTGTCTCACTCACTAAAGTTTTCATCGATGAATAAACCCGTAGTCAGATGGAAATCAAAGATCACATCTTTCTAAAATATTCCAACCTGTTTGATAAAATCATTGAAATGTGTATGATGTAAGCACAATATAACATATTAAAAGCTTAAATAAATTAATAAATAAATGAATGAAAAAAATATAAATATATGGGGCCATTGCTCAGTAAGGCTCAGGATATACATAATGGATACTGTTCAAAAGTTTGGGGTTGGAAAAATGTATTCATATTTTTGAAAGAAGTCTAATGCTCTGTAAGGCTTTCTCTGATTAAAAAAGCAGTAAAATAACATCAATATTGTATAATATTATTGGAATTTAAAATATGTTTTCTATTTTAATATTATTTAAAATCTAATTTGTGTGATAGCAAAGCTGAATTTTCAGTGTTCAGTGTCACAATCATTCTAATATGCTAAATCTGGTGCTCAAGAAACATTTCTTATTATTATCAATGCTGAAGGCTTTTCTTCCTCTGTGATTACATCCCGACAGCCACAGAAACTCATCCAGACGGGCCAAATATGTTGAGAATGTAAGATCTGATTTGTGTCAGATTTGAGGGATGTTCAGTAAAGGAGGAACGGCAGGACTGATCGCTCTTTACAAAATGGAAGTGTTATCAGACAATCCAATCCTGCTTTATATTTGCTTGAAAACAATAGCGTCGGTAGCCCGCAGCTCCCTCTGATAGAGGGCTTCGACTGTGACACGCAGTCAATACACACAAGCCATTAAAGAACATTACAGACTCGTGAATAAACAGGCTGGGCGTTTGATTCGGCCTCTAAACAGGAATTCAGTGTGCCGCTTGCATCCCTATAATTGACTGATTCGTTTTTCACTTTAATTTATGAAGTGCAAACAGAGAGAAAATATTGATTTGTCATTATTACAGTGAAAAGTGGTTTTGCGTAGACCATAAATAACCGTGGGTTTCCTCGGTTATTGACTAAAATCTTGTTTTGTTTCATTTCCCTCATGGTAATGATAAACCAAAATTAAAACACGCAGAGAAATGAAAACGACGGCATGTGAAGAGTGTCGGGTTGACCGGCTCAGGATTAGCTGTGCGTGGGCAGGTGCGGGTCGAGGCACGAGTGACCGCAAGAGACAATATTAACATGCAGGGCAAGTGAGGTTGACCATTGTCACCGGTCACAGCCAGAGCAGGGCAAAGGCTGCTGAAAGCCTTAGGGACAGACCTGACTATCTTGTACTGTTCCAAAAATACCCAAGAGGACCGACATGCAATTTGAACTCTCTCACTGGGGTTGTACAGACAGTGTCAGCCCGTGCATATAATATTATAAACTAATGTAATATTATTCTTTATCTATCTACAGTATCTATCTAAATTAAAAGCATTATCCTCATGAAGTCAAACTTTAAAATAACACGTTTTTGTAATCAAATGCATATAGTCTAATTTAGTTTATCATTTCAAATACAAATTGCATTGCCACAAGTGCATTGCACCATTGAACAAACTCTTCTTTGCTTGCAAAATAGCTCAGAGCAGCATGAAAGCTAGTTTATGCTAGTTAATGCAGGTCTAAAGCTGTCAACCATAATTTATTTCTTCCTTTTTTTCTAGTGAAGCAGTAGTCGGTCAAGCTACTGTTCTGTTGCATGATGGGTACACAAGCATCGCATGCCAAGGATCAGCATCCAAAACGACATATGCTGATCTTTTTCTCAGGGTTGCACATACATTTACAATATCTCATTAGCACTTTAGTCAAGAGGGTTTGGTGACATCAAAAGGTCGAGAAGGAAAGTCATTATACTCAATCTGCACTACAAGTGAGTGCAGTGATGCAAGAAAACCAGATCTCACCTCAGTTATTCCCCTCTCAGAGAGAAATAAATAAATAAATAAACAAACTGTCACTGCAACGGTATCCTTTGAAACCTAATTTAACTCTTTAGGGTGCATATTAGTACCCAAAATATACATATAGCACCTAAATGGTACATGTTAGTACCTTTTAAAAGGTTACAATAATAACTAATATTTTTTCCTTTTTTCCCGAGAGTGTATTGAATAATTGCTACACTATTAATAGTTTTTAAATAAAATTAAACCCATCTTTTAAGGTCAAAATAATAAAATTACAAACAAACAAACAAATAAATAAATGACATGCATTACAATTATGAATATATAAACAAATCATTTGACAATTTAACAAAACAAAACAAATACATAAATAAAATAATCTTTCCTTAATATTTTAAGCATATTTAATGTGAGTCTTTTCTGTTCTTGTTTAATGTCATTTCATTTCAGTTAAAGTTTTAGAAATGCTGTTCGTTTCTGTCCTGTTTATTTTTTTAAACATATGTTTATAGTTTTTATTTAATTGCAGTTATTATAGTACTCCAACTCAAAAAAACAAAAACAAAATATTTGTGATAAATATTTTATATGAAAGTTATAAGAAATGGTTTTAATTGTAGTTACTAATAATAACCCTGGGTTGCACCCATCACAACCGAGAAAACCTGTGACATTCGGCACTTGCCGTCTACAAAACATCATAGATGAAGGTTTGAGTAATCCAGCTCGGCTGCATTTGTTGTTTAATGCACTCTTTCATTTATGCGTCATCTTCTGTGAATTCAACATCCCAACCCAAGCGGTCCGTCCCCGTCCCACCCATCAAACCTGTGGGATCTGTCACCAGCCCTTGTTCTGGGAGATGATCATTTACAGATGAGAAGAAGCATGAAATAAACAATGTCATAAACACATCCAAATCATCTTCTAATACGCAAGCGTACGCTGGAAGATTTCCCAGAATGCATCTCAGCGAACAAAAGCCCAGCACATGGGTACAAAAAGAGGTCTCTCATTCATTTCTCCTGTTTTAATGCCATAACTCCATTTCTAGCGAGCCACGCTCGAGCCCCGGTGGCTGCAGCATTACTTAACCTAGGCTCCTAAGGCAACACAGCCATTCACTCTATTAAAACAACACAAAGACTAATGTTGTGACCTTTTCTTCATCCGTCAGGGATGAGGGAGTGACTCTCCGCAGCTATCACTCAAGTTTATTGTGTGGGATTGGTAAGTGCTCTTGAGGAAATATGAAACAGGCTTGCTGTAAATGAGGGAGAGTGTAGTATTTGTTATTAGGATGTACAAGAAGGCTTTCAGGAAGCCCCCACATAACGACAATCCCCATGAAACCCCATCCATCCTTCCATCAGAGGGCACTTTAGACCAGAACCATTAATAATCCCATAGTATTCTCCCTTGACTTGGAGGATATCTCTATGGAAACCAGCAAGGAACAAGAAACAAGTGACAAGTCTGACCCAGGGTTAGCTGAGTGAGCAAAACTGGTTTAAGCCTCCTCCTCAAACTGTCTGGAATCTCCTATCGCTCCATATTATTCCCTCTCGCTCCCTCGCTTTTCACAGCCAGTGCTTTTATAGAGAAGGTCAGACTAGGTGAGCAAAGGGGATTATGGGAAATTACCTTTGGCCTGTTCTAGCGCGAAGTGCGGTTAACACAGGATGCTGTGCAGTTTACTTCTCTAATCTGGTGGTTTTTAACATTTGGGATTAGATTGCTATCCAACATCCATCATCATTTATTACACATGCATACATAAAATACAATGCATGTAATGTCTAAAAATATAAGAATGATTTTAGATAAAAAATTCTACTAATAAAATATCTATATAATATTAAAATAGCATTGGACATGGATGAGTGATTTAAGAATATTTTCTTAAATCTCTTTATTTTTGTTTATCAGAATCTGATTAGATGAAAAGTGTTATTGTGTATTAAAAAAGGGTAAAAATTTTTATAAACATAAAAAAAATATATTTTTTTTTGTTATATACAAATGTTATAGTACTTATAATATAGAATAACATGCATCCATGAATGTGCACAACAAGATCGATTTTGTTTTCAAGCTGACTTCTTGTGCAAACAGTAGACAGCAAACTGCTGAACTTTTACATTCTAGATGAAAACGTAGATTCAAAAAGAACAACTGCACCCAATTCAAAGAGTTTAACAAAAACGCACTGCATAGAACATCCTGAGAAAAATCTGTCGGTGATAAATATGTGCTCTTTGGTCTCCGGAGGTAAAAATAGCGCAGGAGGACTTGGTAACATGTTGGAAAGCATTAGCGGCTGGGGAAGACCTTGACAAACTGGCATGCTTTTCTAATTTGATCAGAACACTTGCACTAATCCTTCCTTTTAGAGAGTCCCTGATCTGTGTCAGAGAAGCTCGAAGCTCACACGCTGAAACCCTCCAGACTCCCTGATCAGCAGAGAAATTAGCCTACTTATCTGAGAGTGTGTGTGCGTACGAGAAAGAGAGATTGCTACGCTTTACCCATCATCGAGGACTCTGAAATCGGCAATCCTGATTACTCCCTGGAACCTCTTACAAGATCCGACCTCACTTATTAACAAGCGTAGCGTCTGGCTTTATGTGTGCCAGCGAGCGGGACGTGTTGGGCCACTAGCTGATAATGAGCTGTCTTCACAGAACAATGCTGGCGTTATTTCTAAAGAATATATTCCGTTTCAAATCCTAGATCAACAGGAGGACACACACTCGCTAAGTCTGTGACAATTATCAGCATTGTTTACTAGGACAAAACAAGAGCATCACTATTACTGTTGCTCATAGTTCAGGTTATTGATTGAAACACTGTTTGTGCTACAGACATTAATAATACCTCAGATTGCACAGCTTGTTAGGAAAGGTACACTATACTGTTCAAAGCTTGTTGCTTTTTAAATGTTTTTTAAAGAAGTCTATTATGCTCACCGAGGCTGCATCTATTTGTAAAAAAATACAACAAAAACAGCAATATTGTGAAAAGTTATTATCATTGAATATATTTAAAAATGTAATTTATTCATCACTGCAGTCTTCAGTCACAAGATCTATTAGAAATCATGGAAAATATGATATTTTTTTGTTTAAGAAACATATCTTATTAATCAATGTTGAAAACAGTTCTTCTGCTTAATATTTTTGTGGAAACTGTGATACATTTTGTATACATTTTTACCCTAAAATTGTTTGTATAAATCTAGAATGTTTTTATCTGGAACACCATTTATGATTATCAATGTTGAAAACAGTTATTCTGCTTAATTTATTATGTATTGTTATAATACTTTCTATTATCGCAGAAGCTTAAACTTTTTTAGAAAGTTTAAGAATGCTAATTCTGCTTACTTTAATGCATCTTTGCTAAATATATGAATTGATTTCCTTCAATAAATAAATAAATAAAACTGAATAAAACGAATGAATGAAAGAATGGATGAATATACTTATAATTGGACAAACAAATGGACAGATGATTAAAATGGTGAAAAAAAACATTGGAACACCAAAAAATACATTAAACCTCATTACAATGCCGGAAACATCATGTTAAGTTTTGCTCCAGCAAACATCACTCATGTTAGCCTTTCATTCAAGTTAATTATTCAAATTATTCATTAGAATGCATCACAATGCTTGTTAACTGCTAGATTATATGAACAGAATAAATCCCAGCACCTGACATTAATATCTCCTCTGTTCGAATGAGAATGAACAAATCGAATAAAGAAATAAAGCCATTGCTTTTAGTTAACTGCTATTTATTGCATTGCAGAGGAATGTTGAGCCATAACCACGGCATTAAACTGGTTTACCGTGCCTCTGTAACTGCCACCAGTTAGACCTGAACTAAATTAAACTAGTACAGCATTCTCCTCCAAAATGACATGTCCTTTCCTGGCCATGACTATGTTATTCTTTCTGGGTGCATCTGCTGACCTAATGACCACAATCATCTGATCCAGCTCAAAACAATACGGCTGCGCTTACCATATAATCAAAGCAAGATTGACTATTGACTAGCTCTCTCGGTTGAATTGATTCATGCAGGCTTCTCTTCTATCTCTAATGGTGCTTAATCTAAAGTTTTTAATCCCACTCGTCGTGTTCTCTGACATCCTGAGAGAAAGCGTTTAGCTGACAATTACCAGTGAAGCAATTCAATAGCGCATTAAAGGGCGGAAGGTGATAGCATCTCATTTTCAAGAGATGATTTGAGTTCGCCTGCAGCTCTCAGTTCACATCAGGTGTGTTGGAAATGTGTTTGACTTCCCAATTGTGAGTTTTCTGATTGGACGTCAAAAATCTTGTAAACTGTACTCGGAAACCAATAATCAGGACTCTTAACCTGTTAATCTTTACACAATTGTCCACAATTGTCACAATGGTTTTGCTAAAACTTTTTATTTAACTGTGCATTTATATTTTGGATAAAACAGAAAACAAAAAAAAAAAAAAAAAAAATGTAATAAAATATTTATTAAAGATTATATTTACAAAATATGTAAATATGTAAAATAAACTATATTATATATAATATATTTTCAAGAAATTAATCATTTTATTCAGCATTAATTAATTATATTGATCAAAAGTGACAGTAAAGAAATTTGTTACAAAATATTTCAATTTTAAATAAATGCTTTATTTTGAACTTGCTATTTATCAAAGACTCCTGAAAAAAATATAAAATATCACGCAGTATAACAGTTTTCATCATTGATAATAATGATAAATGCTTCTTGAGCAGCAAATTATCATACGAGAATGATTTCTGAAGGATCATGTGACACTGAAGACTGGAGTAATGATGCTGAAAATCAGCTTTGCATCACATGAATAAATATATTTTAAAATATATTCAAATAGAAAAAGTTTTCTGAATTTTGATCAAATAAATGCAATCTTGTTGAGCACGAGAAACATATTTAAAAAACGTCCAGACTCCAAACTTTTGTGTTGTATACGTATAACAGTTTGAGCAAATGTTGAAAATGCAAAACTGACAATTTATTAATAATATATATATTTTTTAAATAATTTTATTTTTTTCTTTAACCAAATTAAAACTAAAATAAATTTTAATCAGTTTATATGTCTCCTCTGAATCCTTATATATATATATATATATATATATATACACACACATTATATTTAAGTTTCAGCTTTCAAAGTGTACTGCATCAGAATTGACCCATATTTAAAGTAGTTTGTGGGGTCATATGATAAATAATACATTCAAACATTCATCATGCCTCTGTCGATCTCAATCATGTCAGATTCTGTCGAAATGAATGGTAAAATTAATTCATTAACATGCCTTGTGAGGTTGTGTGTGTAAAAATATATAATTCAGAGATCGTACAGCTAAACAGAGGTCAACATTCGTAATCACATTTTAAAAATAAATATAACGTGAAGGTTGGGTTTTACTAAAAGCATAAAAGCTTTTCATCACTTTGCCTGTGATAGGATTACAAAGAAAACTGAAAATAAAAAGAGATCCACAAACACACCTGATACAGCTGTTAACAACAGAAAACGTATATTAAACATATATTATATTAAAAGCAACGGTCCTCCACTGGCTTTAAGAATATATTAATAAGATGCAGATTGGGGAGTGATAAACGAAGTAAACATCTCTAGAAAGTCTTGTTGACATGACCTCAGGCATCATGCATAACACTTTTCATTACCTTCTTTAAATGCATGTTAGTATTTGCATATACACCCACATCACTGGGTCATGGCTTCAGCAGAACAGCACCAGAACAAACTCTTGACATGCACGTCAGAAGAAAAACGCTTTCTCCATCTAATACATCTACTCTCTCATCTATGCGCCTCGCACACTGAACGTTTACAGCTGTCAGAGACTGTAAATCAGATGTCAGTGACAGAGAGAGAGACAATGGAACAATAACTCTTCCTTTTGATAAAAAGTGTGACGTTGAGAACTATTACAGTTGTCATTAGCAAATGCTTCTCTGGTTTGAAATACTTAAAGTTCGCTGAGAGCAAAGTGCCATAAGAATGGAGTTCCTAGACTTGCAATACAAAATCTAAATGATAATGCTTTTATACACTGTAAAAACTATTTGTACGTTTATGGCTCAAATTGTACGTTTTAGCATCAATAAAAACTTACAAAAACGTTTTGTGCTTGTAAATGTTACGTATTAATACCTACGTATAAACATGAAACCAAGCTGATATATATATATATATATATATATATTATAAAAAGATTATGAAGACATCTAACAATGCGACAAAACATGTTCCTTAAGAAAAAAAAGTCAATTTTTATTCTCTGTCACTTTCTAGGTAGTCAAGATATGTCCTGGCACATCTTAGTTTATTCATTTTATACAACTCCAAATGGGATATTTGTGTACACTACAGTATTAAATGTTCTGAAAGATAATTTGTGAGAGATTGAAAGTGAAGTATCACTAACAGAATATACGGTAAAGCAAGGCTAAGCCAATCTTTCTTGTCTTTTTCTCTTTCTCACACAATACTCTCAATCAGTTCTCATGTCTCCTGTCTGAATGCATTACGTCCTTGAATACCGTCTAAAATAAACTCAGTCTGGCAAAACTGATACTGTCTCTCGCCACAATTCCATTAAGCTTTTCATCTCTAAAAACTCTCACCAAAGTCATCGATATGCCTGCATGCTCTTGACGACTGTGCAAAACAAACTTCTTCCACAGTTCCCCTGCAAAATGCTGCATTAGTGTTAACTAAAGGCCAAACGATTACAAAGCTGGATGGACTGCATTATCAAAGCACTAGTCTGCCAGGACTGATGGATGGGCTTTGTGAGAGCCTGTGTGAAGGCTGTGAGGTGTCTAGCGATTATCATAAACAACTTTTATGCTTTTCTAGTAGTATTTCTCAAAATACTCATCATATTGTGTCCATGAGTATGTGCTTGTGTGTGTGAGAGAGAGAGGTAAAGCAGTGAAGTGTGGGGTGTTTCAGCACCACGGACAGCACCAGAAATTATGATAAAGGAATGAAGGAGCATTTCAGCACCATGGAGAGTGGCAGATATTACCTCTATGACAAATGAAGGGAAATCAACAGCTTGTTAGCTGAAACTACTTGAAGATTTGACATGCATAATGTCAGAGGTTGTGTGGAAATGTTTCTTGCAATGTGTTTGCAAACAATTTGACCTGCTTAAGCTGACATATCCAAGTGAGAGACTGTTCCTTGTACACACAAAGCAGGATGCAATTTTATCTTTTGGGAATTGGTTGGTTTACAATCCCTCTACCTACCTTCCTGTCTTTTTCTTTATTTCCTTAATTTTGCCTTTTCCTCTTCCCTTTTTATCTTTCCTTCCATCCATTTTCCTTCTTTTGTTTTTCTAATCCTGCCTTACTATCACTCCCTTCTTATTCAGACACTTCCTTCTTATTGTTCTCCTTTCTTCATTCATTTGTCTGTTCCTCCCTTCTTACCTTTCATCGATTTTCTTTCCTTCCTTTTCCTTTTATTTTTTAATCCTTCTTTTGTTAATTTTTCTCCTTCGCTTCTTGCTTGATTTTTCTTCCTTCCACTTCACTTTTTTTATTCCCAATCCCGTTTCCCCATTCTTTATTTTTTTCTTCCCTACTATATTTCTTTCCTTTCTCCCTTTCTTTCTTCTTTCTTTCCATACCTATTTGTCTGTCCTTCCTCCCTTCTTTCCTTCCTGTCTTTCCATTTTATTTTTCATTCCTTCTCATGCTCTTTTATTTCTTATTGTATGTCTTTCTCATTCTTTCCTTATTATATTTCTGTCTTTCATCCTTCGTTTCTTCCTTGCATTTTTCTGTTCTTACTTATCTGTCCTTCCTTCCTATAGTTGTCCTTGCTTCTTTCTTTTCCTCCTTCCCACTTCCATTTTCCTTTGTCTTTCCCCCTTCTTTCTATCTTTCCTTCAGTCCTTTTTCTTTGTCTTTACTATTTTCTTTTATCTCCGATTCCTTATTTTTGTCTTTTCTTTTTTCCCCTTTCTTTCTGTCCTTTTATCTGTCCTTCCTATATGACTTCATCCTTCTTTCCTCCCCCTTCCATCCCCCTTTGTCTTTCCTTTGTCCTTCTCGCTATCTTAACTTTCGCTTCTTGACACAAAACAAACTGTGTCTCCATTAACATTTAATGGTTCCTTGTAAAACCCTCAAACAATGTCCACCTCTAATGAACACCAAATCCATCTCAAAGCACTCTGAATCTCGTTCTCTCTCCAACCATCTGTCTTTATCCCTGAAAGCCTTTACACAATGTTCTCTCCACCTCATTCTCCAGGGATGCTCTCTATTATATAGCCGAGATCCAAACAATACAGCGTGCATGCAGCTCTATTTCTGAACAGTGAAGGGTGCCGGTGGCGTATTGTATTGCTCACAGCTGTTTTCTGAGAAACAAACTTCTCAGTCTAATATGACCAACTCATATAAAAAGCTATAGAGTGTAGTTTTTAATTGTACACTTACTTGAAGAAACGCGGCAGCAGTTTTAAATCTGCAAGCAATAAAAGCACTATTGATTCGCCTTCACAGACACACGCTGAAAAGAAGTCATGAATTTACCACTTTTGGGGTCAACGGAGAAGTATGGCTGTCCGTGCAGAACGCTGTACACCACCCGCGCACTGTTTCCATATGTAGGGTCGTCTGCGTCTGTCGCTGTGACTTGAAAAACTGATGTACCTGCAGAAAGAGAGAGATAATAAAGCATTGGTACTTTGTGTTTAAAGAGTGGTACGAATGCACCCAAAGGAATAGCGTGCCCAACTCAGTTCATCCAAGATTTAGATAAGTTTGTTTCTTCATCAAAACAGCCTTAGCATGACATCACTTACTCACCAATGGATCCTCTGCAGTGAATGGGTGCCGTCAAAATGAGTGTCCAAACAGCTGATAAAAACATCACAATAATCTGTAAGTAATCCACACCACTCCAGTCCACAAATTAACAACTTGCGAAGCAAAAAAGCTGCATGTCTGTTAGGAAAAAAATCCACCATTAAGACATTTTAACTTTAAACCGTTGTTTCTGGCCAAAGTCCATAATCCATAATAATGCTTCCAGTCCTCTCACATCAAAATCCACCCAAATATTTGTTTTGGACTGTTTTCACTTGTAAATGTGCATATTTCTCTCCTGATTCAGATGGTAACAACTTTTTCATTGAAGAAAACAATATTATTACTTGATGGATTTGTTTATTATAAACACAAGACAATTAATGGACTGAAGTCATGTGGATCACTGTGATGTTTTTATCAGCTGTTTGGACTCTAATTCACATGGCACCCATTCACTGCAGAAGATCCACTGGTGAGCAAGTGACATAACACTAACTTCTTCATTTTAATTTTCAGCACGTGAACTATTCCTTTTGTGTGCGTAGGGAAAACATGTTAAATTAAACGCAACACAAGTGGACTTCCAGAACGATTCATCAAACACCATCACTTCGTCTTCATGGAGACCTAAACAAGTCCCTAAACAAACCAGGAGAGTTTCTCCACTGTTTCTGTCCAGACTAAATCAACAATGATTAAAGACAGGCTGGAAAAGCAGTTGTGTGCTTTGTAATCTCTCTCGGTGTCTTTTAAGCCCTCTCATTCCCTGCTCTGTCTTTGTTCATTTCAGCCATCCGCTTACAGTCTGTCTGTTTTTTCCAGCTGACAGCAGATCTCTCATTTCTCACTGGCTCGGGTCGCATTTCTCATCTGCACTTGTTCTTGCTCACTTTCATCACAGCTCACCGGGTTCAATCCATCCATCTGCATTGTCTGATGCTGACTTACTGCAAACAACACAAAGCATTTCATGCAGTTTTGAGGGCTGAGCCGTTAAATAGGATTATGAGGCAAAATCTTGAATTTCCTTCTTTATCTTTCTCAGTCTCCTTGCTGTGGTAAATTGTCTCTCTTTACTAAAAACGAAAGATTATTCTTGCCTTTTAGTATTTTTTTTCTAGTACAGAACTTTTCTGTTCTGTATTTACAGTATGCATCTTATTGAAACAGTCGGGAAGGACACTACAAATAAACTAAATAAAATAAAATGTTTTATAAAATATTTATATAGTTAATGCATTGTTCATTTTTCTTACCCTATTGACAATTTAGTTTATTGTATTACACATACATCTAACAATTTAGTGAGGTTTATAATAAAAAAATAAAAAAAAACAACAAACAAACAATATTATTACAGTATACACTGTCTAAACAAAATATTTCTACTGGAAGATAAGACAAAAACTGATTATTAAAATGATTTTCTGCAGTGTTCTCTTGTGGTGAGACCCAGCCAGAGTAAAGTTGAAAAGCCGTGTTCTCCCACAAAGACTTTCAAAAGCTTTTCAATTACGGTCATCACTCAGCGTAATACACACGAGAGAGACAACGTTCACTGCTTTCTGCATAGTTCAACAGCATAAAGACCTGATAGCCGCAATTACTGTTACAACTTCAGATAAGTGTAATTTTGGTTCTAATCCTGAAGCTTCAGTGGGTTAAAATGAGTTCTCACCCCTCTTTGTACCCTATCCAGCTCTCAGCTCTTCAGTGAAAACATTTCTATCAGACTCTAGCAGCAGCTTGAAAGTTGCTGAAACAGCTAGAATCCTCTGACGAGTGTCTCTCAGGACCAGCAGATGAAGTGTGTGTGTGTGTGTGTGTGTGTGTGTGTGTGTGTGTGTGTGTGTGTGTGTGTGTGTGTGTGTGTGTGTGTGTGTTGAGGGAGTAATGTTTCTGCACCTCTAATAAAGATATTGAGTTTTACAAACTCCTAATCAAAATCTTACCCATAATAAGATACATAAAATTACAGTAAAATTGCAATGCAAGCAGTAGCTGCTAAGTGGGAAGCTGGGTAATATTTAGAAGTCAATACTGATCTTCTGCTGTTTAACATGGCTGTACACACTCAGCAGTCACTTTATTAGGTATCCCTGCTGTAAAAGTCCAGCTTACACCAGGATTCATTTCCAGGCTGGCTTATGCTGGCTTTGGTGCACATCTTTCTACTAGTCTTGTTTCTACTTGAATTATTTTCTAGTTAAAGACTCAAAAGACACATTTACAAATCCTAAGATAATAAGACTTACTTTCATAGATATCTTACTTCTTATAGTTATCATCAATGTAAGTGTATGTTGCCTTACTGCATTTGTGAAATTATTAACTAGGTTGTAGTATATAACAAATATATAATATAACAAAACTGATATTCAATATATAACTTATGAGTATTACCATCTTATGCAGTTTTTTTAAATATTTAATCTGGACCTTTTTAACTTTTAACATTTGCATACACACCACAATTTTTTTTAATAAAAGATAAGAAATTATTTTGGAAATATGTTTTGATCATCTAAATACTGGATGGATGGATGGATGGATGGAACAATATGATAGGTAGAATGACAAAACGATAGATAGAACGATACAATGACAGAACGATAGATGGAAACAGAGATAGCTAGATAGATAGATAGAGATAGATAGATAGATAGAGAGACTAGACATAACAGACAGATAGAATAATCGATAGAGCGATGGAGAGACAGACAGACAGAGAGAGGAGAGAGAGAACGATAGATAGACAGAGAGAAGGAGATAGACAGATATGTATTTGGTTCTTTCACAGCTCTTGTTATCAGTCTCTCTGAGCTGAAGGTCTGGCTCAAATCCAGTCAATCAATTCAGACTGGCGGAGACAAACCATCAACACACAATTAGATCCAGAGCACTGGAACACAGGGAATATTGACAGAGCTGGACTAGTGCTGCGTGGGGGCAGAAGTGTGAGCGTCCAGACGGACTCAGTCTGCTCACAGATGCTTACAGATAAACACGTCCAAACACTCAACCTCAGAATAAGAGGAAACAAGACTAATTATTCATTTCCCTCTTTTTCTGTCGATCCTTGTTACCACAGCATCTCTTCTCCATGCATCCCATCGATACTAATCGACTGAGCATGTGTTCCTCCAGCTCAAACTGCCAGCTGAGGTGATGCTGTGCTGCTGGACCTGTTTAGCATTGCTGTCCTCCCATTTCCAAACGGAATGTTCATTTATGATACATGTGGAATGGTTACACGGTGATGCACCTTGTGGAAACATATTGAGTGCTAATCCCAGTGTGAATGTGTTGTTTACTAAGATACATTCAAAATAAACATGTTTACCAAAACAAAAATACTGGAGATGAGTTCATTAACGGTGAACAGTGCACAGTGGATGAGTGTGCACTGCCGAGTTCATTAACAGTGCACCTTCAGTGGTATGTGCCCTTGAATCTGTGTGCACTGCAAAACAAAAATACTGGAGATGAGTTCATTAACAGTGAACAGTGCACCTTCAGTGGTACATGTGCCCTTGAATGTGTGCACTGCAAAACAAAAAACATTTTCTTAATGCACTCTTTTGTCTAGTTTTCCAGTAAAATATCTAAATATACCTACACTAAGATATGATAATGTTTATATTATAATTTGATTAAAAATACTTTTAAAAACATAGTATCGTTGTAAAATATTACAATTGTATGTACTGCAATATAAGCAATAATAGGATTACGATTAATTGTTAAATATTTTAATATTTTAAATAGTTATTTTGTATTGCAATAATGATTTACAGTAGTGAAATCTGATGGTATGTAATGTAAATTAATTTTAAAAGTGGTATTGGTTTTGACATTATTAAAAAAATCGGTAACACTTTACAATAAGGTACATTAGTTAACATTAGTTAACATGAACTAATAATGAACTATGCTTCAACAGCATTTATAAAACTTAGTTAATGATACTACTAATAATGATTTACTAATGCATTATTAAAATCACAAGTTGTGCTTGTTAACATTAGTTAATGCTCTGTGAATTAACATGAACTAACAATGAACGACTGTATTTCTATCACCTAACGCTAACAAATATTAATAAATACTGTAAAATGTGTTGATCATTGTTTGTTCATGTCAGTTAATACATTAACTAATGTTAAAAAATGACACCTTATTGTAAAGTGTTACCAAAAAAATCCTCCAGATCCATAAACTAAATGTATATAGATACATACAATTTAAATGTAAGATAAAAAATACAAATTATATAAATACAAATTATAACTAAAAATAAAAAAGGTTTGGCATCATAATATTTTCAAATTTCAATAACACAACTGAGACAAATAATACAACATTTCTCAATTGCAATAATATTTTACAATGTTGCTGTGCTTTTTAAATTTTTGAAAAAGCTATTAAAATGATTAGAATTTATGCAATTACTAATAGCTTTTACACAAAATCATAACAGTTCCAAACTTTATCACTATGTAGAAATATGAAAATATACATTATATTTATTTTGTTTTAATGTCACAGGACCACACACACACACACACACACACACACACACACACACACACACACACACACACACACACACACACACACACACACACACACACACACACACACACACACACACACACACACACACACACACACGTAATTTGTATCAAAATAATGAGACAAATTCACTCTGGCTAATGCGGGTCATAATTTGGAGCCATACTTTGGATTTACAGCCACCGTCTCGACTCAAATCTATGCCAAAAGCCAGTAGACCGGATTCATCTGGTTTTCAAATGTTGTATTTACAAGATGTACAAATCTATCAGATGCCACTGACATCCTATAAAGGCAGAGCATCACCTCGAGAGAAAACTCATCTGTGATGGTGAAGTGGACAGTCCAGCGGCGTCTTCTCCAAGACATCAGTAATTGGGATTCTGAACCCACTCTGCGCATGAATCGCCATCAGTAATGGACAACAGCCAGGCAATAATAGACTCCTTCAACACTGATTGCAGCTGGTACTCAAATCTTACGATACCACAGATCATTGTATGGGCTTCAGTTGCTACGACAACAGCACATTGGGACCTAAATAAACAATAAACAAAGCTTTCTAAACCCACAGGCCATAATCTCCACCGAGAAGTGCTTCACGCTGCCAAAGTAAAGAGAAATATTTCATTTGTACATGCGAGCCAGGAATATAGCCTTCAAGACTCCCAGAGAGATCAGAAAATGTATCTGGCGCGGCTGAGAGTGAGAACATGTGCTGCAGCGACATCATCTACATATGACACCAAATCTTTCGCTTCTGATATATCAATAATATAATAGGCATTTTCTGGAAATCAACAGTGACATAATGTGAGTGGGCTGGAAGTGAGTTTACAGAAGAAACGTTTCTCTAAAGCAGTGGTTCATAACCTCTTTTGATCTGAATACAAGATGCCTTGTGCCATAAAACTACTTTTCTAGGAGGATAAAATACATAGATAACCAAATTTATCAAAGTAATGTTTTAATTTTTGGAGAGCAATACAATTTAAAATAAACATGAAATGACTCAATGCATCCATTTACAAAATCACTTGAATACACAGCATTTCATAATTTCAACTTTGGAATTCGCAAGTATGTTGCATTATCATTTATCAAACTTTTCGGGTGAAAGAAAATAAATAATAATAAACAATAAAATAATAAAAATAAATAAATAAATAATAAACTAAACTCCACGCTTAATGCATTCACTACACTAACCTTGATACTATTCAGCAAAAATGTAATATGAATGATTATATAAAAAACAATATGAACACAATAGCTTAAATAAACATATGCAATTAAAAATACCATTCCCACATTTGCTTGAACTAATTGATGACAATACATACAGTATATCTGTATATATTTTTTTTTCATGTATGTTTTTAATCAGCAAAATTGCATATTCCTTATGTATATATAGGTTAATAAAAAGTTTAAACCATCTTTAATGTGTAAAGTATAATTTTGGAGAATGTGAAGAAAACTGGATTTTTTACACAGAAGCAACACAATGCAAGCAAGGGTTAAATGCAAAAATTAAGTTAAAAGTTAAATGTGTAAAATTTAGCAGCATTCAACATTTAATTGAGCTCATAAGTTAATGTATTAACTTATTCCACATTAGTATTTCTATCACAATCTCATAAACCCCCTGCAGTTCCATCACAAACCCCTAGGGGTTTACAAACCCCGGGGAAACCCTGCTGTGAGGGAATCTCTCTCTCTCTCTGTACATATTTCACTGTTTCTCCTCGTGGACGAGTGGAAGTGGAGCGTTCCGGAGAAAGCATGAGCACGTAGTGCTCTCTAAGAGCTGTCGGGCTCCTGAGGGAGCTCCAGCCGCAAAACACAAAACAACAGCATAAAGGCCATGGGCTGGACAGAAACAAGCCGGTTGGAGTAGATCTGGGATATCTGAATTAGAAGTGATGGATCTTAGAGAGTGACAGCTTATGAGTTTGCACCAGCACATGCCTCTGGTTAGAATAGTTTTTGGACAGCTATGTTTTAAAAAGCCATTTCTATTTCCACCTTTGCACACAGACGGGAATGGACCGAATCACCCGAACCTGAGATAAACATTGAAGACAAGTTGAGCAGTAAACTGTTCACTTCTGCTCAGAGAAAAGAGAGAAACAATCTCATGGGTTCGGACACGCAGAGCAGCATTTGCTCTGAGCTACAGGATCGCTATGTGGTTGCTAAGGTGTTCTGAGGGGAGACCTTGTGATTTGCGGCAGCTTTTGTTTAGATCTGTAGTACAAATGGTGCTGGACGAGTTGAATGTGAAAGTCAAAATTAAATGATGCTCGCAAACAATTTTACTTCCATTATTTGGCTTAATGCAACATTTTTTAGGCCCTTAACATATTTTAGTCCATGAACATGCAATATTAAAGTAAATAGGGTTAGTTTTGTTTTCATGCTGATATAGTTAAAGAGTTCAAATCACTAACTCTACATTAGAGCAACATTGCACATTTTACATACATAATTTCCAGTAAAAATATCTAAAGATCATTTAATAAACAAGATGAACTGAAATACTAAGATTTGTTTTCATTGAGAGTTTCTTGAATATTTAGTTTTACTGCACTAGTGGATTTTTTCCACTTGATTTTTACTTGTTTATACTTAAAATAGATTGGGAAAAATGCATTAATGAGTTTTTAACAACATTTTTCAACTAAATCCAGTAAAATTTTACAGTCAAAATATATAATAATGGATTCACTTTAGAAGGAACACTAAGATACTCTTTTTCTCATGGATTATATCTTGAATATAACTGTATTTTGTCTTACTGAACAGGTGAATTTTATCAACTTGACTTTAACATGTTTATACTTAAGAAAAAAGTCAAATAAATCTGCCAGAGCAGCAAGAAAAAAATGCACTTGCGTTAAATATACTTTCTATTAATAGACATCCTACACCGTAGTACTTTTATCCAGTTTTAAATAGGTTTAGACATTTTAACTTTAAATATTATAATACATCTTAAGAGTAATATATTATCAATTTAATCAAAAGATGACAAATAATGTTTATAAAAAATACCACAGACTTACATAATACTATTAAAAAAAAATGCATTTTACATTAAAAAAAGCAAAATGTTAAATTTGTGTTCTGGTCCAAAAAGAAGATAATAAGAAAACAAGGAAATCTCACCAAGTTCCGACATCTCAGGCACAGTTGTGACGAAGGGTCCGTCGGGGAATTTGGGGGCGTTGTCATTAATATCCTGAACTTTTATAATGAACTCTGACTCTGGCTCCAGGGGTTTGTTGGTGTTGAGGTCGATGGCCTGCGCGTGAAGAACATAATGTGATTTCTTTTCCCGGTCCAGACTTTTGGTGGCGTGGATGTCTCCCGTTACCTCGTTGATGATGAAGATATTCCCTGCTCCTTCACCACTAAGGATGTACCTGACCGAACCATCGCCTTTGTCTGAATTCGAATGTAGCTGAAATGAGAGACAAAGAAACGTTGGTTTGTGACTGCTGATATGAATCAATGTATTATCATATATTCAATAACCTGGGCTCATTAAGCACATAATCTTCCAACAAATCCTTAAGCTAGAAACCTTTTATGTACCTGATATGCCAAAATTAGTACATCTATTACATTTTAAATGTGAGTGGTATTTGCCTATGCAATGATGCTAGGGTGGTTGCTAGGGTGATTTCTGTGGTTGCTAGGTAAATACTTTTCAGGAAGTCAACCTATGCATTTCATACAACTGTTTCTGCATATTAAACTGGAACAGGAGAAGGAATTTATCATCACTGTTAAAGTGATTTTATAAAGGCAAAGAGGATGCAGTGCTGTATGTTGAATTATGTATTTGCGTTTTGACTGGAGGTTCATCCTCAGATCATTCAGTGTTGACATGAGATCTTACCCTACTGCAATGTCGACCGAACGAGAGAGAGGGCATGCAAGCCAAACAATCTGCTTAATTGATAGAAAGAGGATTACGCACGGCTCTCTTGCCTATGGCTACCATCTCAAACATCTTAAAGCTTATGACAAATACAAGACACTTACAAAACAAACAATCCAACGTAATGATTCCTGCAGACTGCACCTTAGCGAATTTAACAAACCTTTGCATGCACATTTATACATGAATTGTCATTACCCAAATCTATGTTCCATCTAAGCTGCACGCGTACACGGCTGCGCAGAAGAACTTATATGCCTCGCACATGCAAGAATCCTGCTCGGGCAAACCGCTACAGAGTTGGTGTTGCTACACTGGTAGAACTGGTGAATGCGGTTTACAGGTTTCATAGAAAGAGAATGATGTGTGCCAAATGAGTTGCTGTAGAAATCGAATACTTCAACAGTTGTGGACAAAATAACTCAACATGAGAGACAACAAAACGCAATGATGTGAAATAAAACGTCATCATGCTTTAAAGAAGAGTGGCTTGATTAAGTGGTGGAAATAGCAGATGATGGGCCTTTACATTTCACTTCTGATTATACCTTGTATAATTTAGTATGTGACAAATAAAGAAACCTTGAACCTTGAGAACGGTAACAAAACTCAGAGAAAACTAAACTCATTTATTTACACACGTGTAGTAGTGTGCAAGCTCTATGTTTCACATAGAGTTAAAAAAATACACATGTTCAGATATTTTGAATCCATTTAGCTTACAGATCTCAGTTTAAATGTTTCAGTTTATATTCTATTCTATTAATTATATGATATTATAATCCTAATAAATAAAATATATACCACAAAAAATGAACTCATAAGCAATTTCTGAATTTGTTTCATATTATCATGTTATGTTATACAATATAATATTATATTAATAATAAAGAATTGATCTGTTTGGCATGCATTTTTTTATTTATTATTTTTAAAATAATTTATTAGTAACACAGCAATGTAAAAAAAAAACATGCTTTCTCAGGTAACCTAAAACATGCATTATTTAGTATTTAATCAAGGGTCAAATCAAATATAAATAGCACAATACAGTTTTTGTGTGTGTTTCTTCAGGTCTGGTATAACAAAATGTTTTTGCTCAGGTGACTGAAATGTCCACCCAATAGAGAAAGTTTTGCTGAGCAAGAAAAAAATAATAAAACCATTAGAAGGAACATTGACACTTATGTATCTGGATGTTATTTATTTTCTCATTTCTTACATATTTCATCATTATTGTTCAGATAGTGGTTTTCTCATAATTGTAAGGTAATAACATACATGTACAAATGTTTTATTATGATTATTATTATTATTGGTTGTAGTAGTATAATTGTATTTATTTAATAATAATAATTATTATTATTATTATTATTAAGTAACAACACAACAACAAAACGATAATAACAATGTTATTATTGTTGTTGTTATTTAATGATTGTATAATGTGTTGTAGCTGGGGTTAAACTGATCCCAAATAGATTTTTTTTTTCACTAGATAATGAAATTATCAATATCAATATCAATAGTCTACATCACTTGACAAGTACTGTTGTCGTGACTCCAAACAAAGACAATAAAGGCAAACTCAACAAAACTAGGAGGTTAAATGAGCATAAAAGGTCAAATATTACCCAGATGTATTAATATAATCATAAAAACAATATATTATTGTATTCTTTTCTCATTACAATGAATTAAATAATATTTTTTATTATTTATAATAAATTTTTTTGTTTGTCAATAAGACAAAGTCTTGATTCCAAAACTCTTAATGATCCTACATAATATGCTTAATTTTCTTCATGCACAAATCAAATGTCTTATTATTCTGTTGATTTGGGGAGTGAAATGTGACCTCGATACATTGCTTAAATCTTTCATAAGAATCACACATAAATACAATCTGCACTTTCAAGACTTTGAGTTTTTGCTCTCACAGTTACCTCTCTTTGGGAACAGAATGATCAGATGTGAAAACGAACTGGCACATGTTGTGGAGGATGTCTGACTGCACTGCACACCATCTAGATGCACGAGATAATAATAATAAAGCCCTAAATAACAATACTGCCATTCCCAAAGCATGGTGAGAAATGACAAGAGCGAAACCCATGTTGTAATGTGAACCCATGGGATACCTGCTGTCTGAGCTCTGCTCAATGCATGGTGTCTCAAGGCTCATTGGTTTTGTGATAAGGCAAAACATTGACAGAACACTCAAAGCGCTGAAAGCTCTGGTTCTCCTGAGTGTTTTATTGTCACTATCCAATAAGTGTCAGATTGTGATCCACTCAAACTCAGTTTAATGACTTGAGCACAGACTAAAGCAAACAAAAGCGTATACCTTGAGCCATGCAAGCACAGGGACACTGTTATAGCCGACATGCATTCTGGATTCACTCAGGTATGAAACATTAACTTTCCCAATGATCCAATCAATTCCCATTCAATTCCACTGAACTCAATGATGCTCAAGAAACAGATTATCAATATTGAAAACTGTTGTGCTGCTTAATATTTTTGTGGAAATCGTGATATATAGTTTTCCCCTGAATTTTGCATTTTAACAATACTGTCTTTACTGTCACTTATGATACATTTAATTCATCCCAATTGTATAACTAATAATGTCATAAATATTGCTGTAAACAGCACTAACATTTAAGAATAACTAATAATTTCATAAATAAATACTTTTTTTTTTACTGACCCCAAAGTTTTGAATGGTGGTGTACATGTAAGATATATATAAAATGACATACTGTGCATCCCTTAAACAAACAAACAAACAAATAAATACTAATGTCATAACTATCACTAATATTCATGGATTTAAATAAATAAAATGTCTTACTGTGAAGAATGGTAAGACATGTACTTCCTAGACTTTCTCTCTCTCATTCACTCTCTTTTTATTTCCTGAAGACATTTAAAAAGAGATAAATTTACTTTACAATCTTTGAGCAAGCAGATTTTCCTCTGGGCTCAGATGTGTGAGGAAAAGTTCAGTTTGAATCAAATAAACATTCCCTTCATTTAATCTTAATATTGCATGTGGCATTTTCTTTTTTTGAGTCAAATCTCAGCTGGACTAATGATCACTCAAGGCATTTTATAAAACTCCAAGTAGCTAACACACCACAAATGAAACCCATTAAATACATCAGAGAGCGCAAATAAAATCCCAGTCATCGTTTTTGAAGTTATAATCTAATAAAAATGTATATGTCTTGGCTGTATTGTCTTGGCAGCCCAGTCAGAATGGCACAAAAGACATTAGACTCTTCAATCACAGCATCACATGAAGGGGTGAAACTCATTCCCGGGTTATTTGACTGTTTGAGGCCAAGAATTGTGCAAACCGTGTCTGGGAATACAAACAGCGATGCTGAAATGAATTCGTAATTAAAGGAGAGCGTGGGCTGATTGCACAGCCGGGTCGTCGGCGGGAGTGAACTGTCCGTTTCTGTCAGTAAACAGAGCACTCAGACGAGCAGTCAGTAATTAGCTGAGCGGTCAGAGCTCACACTCGGCCTAGAACCTCTCCAATCAGAAGACAAGTTAATGAGACTTTATGGTGGAAGCCTGTAAACAAAATCAGTTGCAGCCACAGTGAATCTGCACCAATTATTCTACATTATCTTCCCTAAAAATAATCAGCTTTTTTAATGCACCTCAATCAGATGGAAAAAAGGGGGTTTAGATTAGAATAATACATTTATAACTACGCTTAAGCAAGAGTTCTGCTGTATTAAATTAACGAGGAACCTGCATTTCAAACCAAAATTGAACTAAAAATGGCACAGTTATTTCATACATAAATATCATTTTGTAAAACTAAATATTAGCTAAATATCTGAGAAGCGTCTATTAAAAACAATACTGAAGCATTTTAAACTATGTACATACCCATGTATTTTTATTCAGTTATAACCTTAGCTTTTTAACATTTCAAAAAAAGTTATCTATTCTTTTAAAGGAAAAACTACATTTTCAGCATCATTACTTAAGTCTTCTGTCACATTATCCTTCAGAAATCATTCTAATATACTGATTTAATGCTCAAGAAACTAATATTATTATAATATAATTATTATTATTATCATCAATATTATAATTATATTGAAAATGTTGTGCAGATAATATTTTTGTGGAAATCAAGATTGACCCCCCCCAGTTAAATAAATACATAAAATGAAATGAACGAATAACGAATGAATGAATGACATATCTAGCTGTTCACAAACATTTTGAAGTAGTATATATGTAAAATAAATGCCATATTGAGCATCTTAAAATTAATTGAATGAATGAACATAATAAGCAACCAACCAAACAAACAAACAAACAATCAATCAATCAAACTAACAAATCATCAAGATATCTTAAAATACACACTTCAAGTGAAAATATTTCCTATTTTGTGTATTTTTAGTTTGGTGCGATTTGCTTTCTGCTGCTGTTGCAATAATGGCATTGTGATAATGGGTGCTGTTGGCATGTGGTTTTTATGGTTTACGGGGTAGGCGTAATGGTTTTTAATGTACAAACTGTATGTGCTATTGCCTTCACTACCCTACACCTAAACTTAGCCCTGGGCATTTTCCTCAAAAAAACTCACTCTGTATGATTTATAAGCGTTTTTTAAATTATGGACACTGAAAATGTCCTCATAAATCACCTTCTCCTTGAATACCATGTCATACCCATGTCTTATACAAATTTGTGTCCTCATAAACACATAAACGCCCCACACACACCACACACACACACACACACACACACACACACACACACACACACACACACACACACACACACACACACACACACACACACACACACACACACACACACACACACACACACACACACACACACACACACACACACACACACACACACACACACACACACACACCATGACAAATGAAACAGGATTCATTGTGAAATCCCAAATGCTACACCATCAGGACTGCTGAACCCAACCCCATTCCTTTTACACTCCGGCTCTGCTTTCCAAATTTGGTCCCAGCTACCAAGGGAACATAAATTTCACTTAACCTGCAGTCAGGCTTCTAATTTGGCCACTGACTTAGCTGGGCACAGGCTAATATATCACACTCTGTCTCTGCAGCGGCTGCACTGACGCCCAGTCAAGCCCTCACTAATGGCAGGAAATAAAAGTGGCACTGGGTCAATAGAGCCAAGACCAGCCAGCTAAAACACAGCATGGGCCATCATTCCTGGAGTGTTAACAGAGTGCAATGTATTAACTTTATCAAATACATATAAAACTGAATCCCATCTGTACATCAACTATTTCAAGCCCACCAAACAAATGAAGGTACAATATTAAAAGGCAAAGCAGGTGTGACACTAAGAACATTGTCAGAAGAAACATCTCCTCCACTTTAACAAGCTCTTCATGAAGAGAGAGAGAGAGTCGCATGCATAGTGCGAGTTCATTTTTATACAAAGGTCCTATAAAGAATACGGTATTGTATTTGATTCACACATTTCTCAATTTCTAAGCCTAAATTATCACTGCACTGCCTTCAATTTCTAAGTTGAATTAAACAGGCTGTACAAATTACTTCAACTAATATTAAACTGAATTAAAATTTTGAATCTTGTATAACTTAAAAATATAGTTGAAATGTGTTACATTATTTTGATAAGTAACAGACAAGTTTTCATGACTCATATCATTATTTAAGAGACTGAGGTGTTAATGATACTACTACTAATAATAATAAATAACATTTTAGATTTTAAATTACAAACTATTACATGTATTTAGATTGTGTCTAAAGGTTCAGTATATAAAATAAATATATAAAATAAAATAAAACAAACATTATTATTTCATATATCAGGCTTAACATTTTTTTCATCTTTGTCACAAAAATGTGTGAAAAAAAATTGATTTCAAGATTTCAGAGTCACTAAATTGGTGAAATAAGTTTATTTTTCTTACTCCACCGGCAAACAATTGTCCTTGTTTTAAACAAACTTCATTAAATTGTGCTAGACTGTTTCTTAAAACAAGAATATATATTACAGTAAGTAAAATAAGATCAATTCTATGAAAACAAGTAATATAACATCTTGCAATTAAACTGATCTTTTCAAAGGACTTAGAAAAGACAACAAAAAAATTATGATTAAGAATTTTTTTTTTTGCCATGCAATACCTAAAACTGGAATATAGCTTTTCTACTAATTCATTTTATTTCCATTCACTTTTTAAGGCCTTTTCAGTCATTCACTTATCAAAAACCTCATTATTTCTGGAATATCCACCAAAAATGACACCTCGAATAAAAAGTCTCACACTTGCACAGCAACATCCATTACCAGGAGTGAGTGTTACCTCTGAATAACGCTTACAGTAACCCTGTAACCCTGGCAAATTAACTTCTTCACTTCTTTTCTTTTGACAGAAGAGAGCAACTGATCTTTCCAACAACGGAGTCGTTTTTAGAGAGTTTGAGAGATTTTTCTGAACTTTTATGAAAAGAGTCAACTTTTGACAAGACTCTTAAGACTAGATTTAAATAGACATAAATTATTAAAATTATATATTTTTTTTAAAGTTATTACCATCTATTTGCATTTAATTATGATTCACTTAATGTGTCTATTACTCATAAGATGTTTGCAATCATATTACCTGGAGTAAAATCACTCCAAATTGCTGTAAAATTTAGAAGCAAAATGAGTGAAGACGAGTCTCATTAAGCGTGAGTCAGGATGATGGAGTGTGGGACAGAAACAACTCCTCAATGACAGGACAGAACGTCTTTGAGATGGGGAGGGACACAGAATGAAGGAGAGGGAGATGAGGAGGAGTGAAGGAGAATGAGGTCAAAGAGTCAAATAAACTCATCAATCACCGCCGAGCTTTAGATTCACAATTAGTAAGGTGGACTTGTCTCTGATTAAACGTATCCGTTTTTTCCCTCTGAAGAGCTTTAATCAGTGTGTGTCAGTGCTTTTGTTAGTGGTTCAATAATTGCTTAATTTTCTCCAGGCTTTACTTTTCTAATCAGGTACATTTGGTAAAAACTGCCACCCCCCCCAAAAAAAAGAGAAAATGCAGCCGCTGCCTGGATGAAAATGATATTTCTCAGAAGTTGCTCTTTTATATATAGCACAGGATACTGTTTTCATATTTAATTTGGTTAAGTACACAATTGGTCTCAGATTTTCTTTTAGTATAAAATTAATATTGTTGTTGGGGGTCAATTTGACTCATGCTTGACTTTCAAACTTCTCGAAAAACTGGTTCAACTATTGATTTCTTACTGGGATTTGGATGAATATTTCTAATTTAGGGTCATGAATGTTTTGACATGTAAATGTACTTTAAAAAACAAAAACTTCTCTGCTGGGGTTAAATTAATGAGATTGGTTTTCATGCAATTTGCCACAAACTAACACTTTGAAAAACACTGACGATTTCAATTACTAGACTTGTTACAGCACTGAAAAGAAACACGAGAAAGCAGATTAGATTGTTCTCCTCTGAAAGCTACAGTAGGTTTACTGTGTTTTCATACATTTTTTGTGTTTTTCATAGTGAACATTTTTGGCAAATTGTGAGCCAATTTGACTCAAAACACAGGACACAACAGAAACAGCTATTAAAAACAGCTATTCAAAATTAATTAAAAAAATAAGACAAATATATGTAAAATAAATAAACTGAATTATGGAATAAAAAAATATTTTGTAATACCTCAACTGTTTCTCCAATACAGCAATCACATTAAATTAGAGGAAACATTTATTTCAAGTCAAGTAATTTTACATGTCTCCTCTAGTTTCTGAAAACTGCTTATATACACTCTAAAAAAATAAAGATGCTTCAAAAGGTTCTTCAAGCGATGCCATAGAAGAACCATTTTGGTTCCACAAAGAACCATTCAGTCAAAGGTTCTTTAAAAGAACCATCTCTACCTCTTACCTTTTTATAATCTGAAGAACCTTCTTTCACCACAAAGCTTTTGTGAAACAGAAAGTTTCTTCAGATGTTAAAGGTTCTTTATGAGCCATTTAAACAAAAAGGTTCTTCTATGGCATCGTGAAGCACCTTTATTTTTAAGAGTGTAGCATTAGATATTGATAATCCCAAATATCATTGGAGGTTACAAATACAGAGAGTGTGTATTAAAAAAGATAAAATACATTTCATTTTAATTTCATGTTGACTCTATAGATTGTGTAATTCTAAGGTCTAGCAAGAACTTTTGAGACTTTAGTGTCTTGGCAAATCTAAGCACAATTGAAAACATTTTTCATTTGGCTTCTGCTGTGTGAATATTCATTCCTAAGGGAGAAATTGACCCATAATTATAGGAACACCAGATAATTTATGCTTTCCAGAGGAATGACTTTCTCCAGCACAATTTTAAAGAGAACAGGCTTATGAAATGGGACTAACTCTCTCAATATGTATTGAGAAAAAACAGTACAGTACCTACAAGTACTTTATTAGTAATTTATTAGTAAGTTTATCCTTGAACCCTTTCGCTTCTCCATCCTGTGCTACTCAAAGTGGAAACGGTTCCTTGATTCTGCCAGGGGACCATCCATATATAACCATATGAATAAAACATCCAAACACCTTTTGTATCAGAGGATGTCAAGACTTGTAATGCTGACAGAGCAGAACAGACACATTTGAGGCAAGAGGGTTTTTGGGACACATTATGTTGAAATATGCTCAAACCATTTGTGTAAATGTAGTAAAATACTTTCAGAGGCAAAACACTGATAGCCAGTTACCAATGGAAAAATACACATTCGCCATCTTTTTTCAACTATCTACTTGTGTTTCCTTAAGCCAATTTGGGATCTTAATAACTAATTATTAAGGAGTAAGTGTAATATCACATGCACATGTCATGTATACAGAGCTATACATATAGGCGAATATATATATATATATACACACTCACCGGCCACTTTATTAGGTACACCTTGCTAGTACCGGGTTGGACCCCTTTTTGCCTTCAGAACTGCCTTAATTCTTCGTGGCATAGATTCAACAAGGTGTTGGAAACATTCCTCAGAGATTTTGGTCCATATTGACATGATAGCATCACGCAGTTGCTGCAGATTTGTCAGGTGCACATCCATGATGTGAATCTCCCGTTCCACCACATCCCAAAGGTGCTCTATTGGATTGAGATCTGGTGACTGTGGAGGCCATTTGAGTAAAGTGAACTCATTGTCATGTTCAAGAAACCAGTCTGAGATGATTTGAGCTTTGTGACATGGTGCATTATCCTGCTGGAAGTAGACATCAGAAGATGGTACACTGTAGTCATAAAGGGATGGACATGGTCAGCAACAATACTCAGGTAGGCTGTGGCGTTTAAACAATATCAATTGGTACTAAAAGGGCCCAAAGTGTGCCAAGAAAATATCCCCCAGACCATTACACCAGCACCAGCCTGAACCGTTGAGACAAGGCAGGATGGATCCATGCTTTCATCTTCTTTACGCCAAATTCTGACCCTAACATCTGAATGTCGCAGCAGAAATCAAGACTCATCAGACCAAGAAACTTTTTCCAATCTTCTATTGTCCAATTTTGGTGAGCCTGTGTGAATTGTATCCTCCGTGTCCTGTTCTTAGCTGACAGGAGCGGCACCCGGTGTGGTCTTCTGCTGCTGGAGCCCATCTGCTTCAGGGTTCGACGTGTTGTGCGTTCAGAGATGGTATTCTGCATACCTTGGTTGTAACGAGTGGTTATTTGAGTTACTGATGCCTTTCTATCATCTCTAACCAGTCTGCCCATTCTCCTCTGACCTCTGACATCAACAAGGCATTTTCGTCCACACAACTGCCGCTCACTGGATATTTTCTCTTTTTCGGACCATTCTCTGTAAACCCTAGAGATGGTTGTGTGTGAAAATCCCAGTAGATCAGCAGTTTTTGAAATACTCAGACCAGCCCGTCTGGCACCAACAACCATTCCACGTTCAAAGTCACTTAAATCCCCTTTCTTCCCCATTCTGATGCTCGGTTTGAACTTCAGCAAGTCGTCTTCACCACATCTAGATGCCTAAATGCATTGAGTTGCTGCCATGTGATTGGCTGATTAGCAATTTGTGTTAATACCAAGCAATTAAACAGGTGTACCTAATAAAGTGGCCGGTGAGTGTATATGCAAATGCATATACAGCTATATCTACATATGTATGCTCAAGCATATAGAACTAGCTATATCAATATGCATGCATCTACATTATGTCTATATATATATATATATATATATATATATATATGGAGTTGAGTTTCTGCATGACTGGCTTACTCCATGACGACACTCCAGACACTCCAAAATTACATGATCTCTCAAGACACTAATCCAGTCTAACTTTTTGGTTCCTACCGAAGAATCACAAGATTAAAAATGCAAGATTATGGAATCTGAGAAGGATTTTGCTTGTACGGCTAAAGAGAGGATCACAGGACTCTCTGAGTCTCTGTCTCTTCTTCCTCTTGGGTAATGTATGAGTGTCACGCAGACCTGAAGTTTTTCATGGACCCTTCTGCAAAAAGAGACGCTGCATTACAGGAGCCAGAACTGCACTGTTTTCCTTTCAAGGTCTGACGATATATAAAGCTGCACCACCTTGAATATTCCGTCACCTGCACAAACATTATATATCATACATGTTACATATGTGTCATGATGCGGAGAATGAGAAATTACAGTCTCCCAATGCCAAGGATGAGTTACTACTGCGGTCAAGGACCTTGTAGGGAAGTGTTTGTGTATATTCCTATTCGTGCTTGGTTAAGTTAAATAAGTCAAATATACTGGTACCTTAATATGAAAAAAAAAATAATAAATAAATAAAAGCATAAAAAACTAAATATTTCCAAAGTATACAGTTTGGAATTTGGAACCTGGATGCGGTTACTTAACTGAGAAATAAGTGCAAAATTGTATTAGTATTATTTAAACTATTTAATATTTATATGCATTATTTACATAATAATAATACTAATATACTTATTTAAATTTGTATTACTGTTCATGCATAGAAAAATAATATTAGTACACAAATTAATGAATACATTGATATATTTATTTTTACATTTTTGAATTTGAATAGATTATCACACACAAACACACAATGTATATACATGCATGAATATGTCTGCTTCTGCCACTAGAAATTACAGAAGCTTCAGTCTGGATCTAGCACTTACAAAGACCTGAGATGACCGAACACCTGAGAAGAGATGATGCCAAACCAGATGATCAGACAATGTACAAAACTACCAAATATTGCTATAAGTTGGATTGCAGCATATAATCATTGCTGTTAATAGTGTTCACCATCTGTTTGATTACGACATTAACTTACTGCTTGATTTTTAATGTAAACTTTCTGCCATATGGACATCAACTTGAGATAGTCACCACTGATAAGCTATTAAATATAATATAGAAACTTACATTTTCTGTAAAGATGCTTTGCAAAGTTTAGTATCATGAAAAGCCCTATACAAATAAACTAGAATTGAATATACACTGCCCTCCAAAAGTTTGGAAACGCCCTAGAAAAGTGGGATTTTGGACAATATCAGCATAAATCCTTATCATTTTTTGGTGCAAATACATTAAAGTAACTTCACATAATCATTGAAGACAAGCAATAATAATTTTCATTTTGATTAGATAATAATGGAAATATATACATGTCAAAGTCCCCTTTGCCAGCTGTGATGCCTGGTTTAAACTTGGCCCAGGTTTGTAAAAGAGTTTTGGGTCAGCACACCTTAATAGCGCCAATTAAGTTTAGAATACAAACAATGAACCAATTAGAACAAAATTTAGGTCAGATAGTTTACAAATAGCTCTTGCCAATCAAATGACTTGTTTGGCCCAGTTTATAGAGAGTTTCCATGTGTCCAGTGCCCAGTGTTTATGTAATAAAATAGGCTTTTGTAGTTTGGGTTGTCCCTTATCAGTGCAAAATTATCACAAATTAAAAAGGATTCATGCCAATATTGTTTAGGGCGTTTCCAAACTTTTGGAGGGCAATGCATATATATATATATATATATATACACACAGAGATGGGTAGATTACTTGGAAATATAAGTCCGGTACTGACAAAAATTGTAGTTAGTAACAAAATTCATTACATTACACTTTTTTGGTAATGTAATCAGACTACATTTTGATTACTTTTAGATTACCTTTGTGCTAAGTCATTTCTAACATTGATTTAAATGGGATAATCGTGTACCATATTATTGATATAAATATAAAGACTAAGAAAATATATATTCCGTTCATTGTTATTAACAACATGAAGAGAATATGCATAGTTTATTGCTATAGTGTGAATATGTAATCAATCTAAAAGTAACTGTAGTCTTATTACAAGTATATTAAAATGTAATTTATTATAATTACAGAATCTGATTACGTAACCCAGACTATATGTGATATGTTCCTACCTAGCTCTGTTTATGAAAGCCTGTTTCTGCCTCAGATCAATGAGAAATAGTCACGATTGTGAGATATGACAAGATATGGACTTCCATACATATTTGATTTTGCTGTTCAATCAAAATTGCTGTTGAAAATGGTAAAATTGCACTTCTGGTATTGCAAAACTCTAATGAGTTGTTTACTCATAACCCGTTCCGAGACCGCTGATGAGACGATCATTCATTCATTCATTCATGATCACTCTAATCACATACCACTTTGACCTCTAATGACAGCGCGAGTCTCTTGACGAAACTGCTTTTCCGCTCGCTTTCATGTGTCTTTGAGGATAAGGATGCCACCAGTAAAGGCACTCAACCACACGAATGCCAGAAAATAAAGAGCAGTAGGAAGGAAGGGTCTATCATCACAGGATAGGGTCCCGTGAGGGACAAACTGCAAGCGTCTGCAAGTTTTAATTAAGCAAAGCCTCATAATAAACACATCCACTCACACATACACACAAACGAAGGGGCTGAAGGATTAATTGTCTAGAGTCTTTGCTGATCTAATTAAGGGTCATTTCGCATCACGGCCATATTTTACCAGCCCCTGTGATAGAGGCGGTAATTAAATATGAGGGAGTTAGCCGCACTAACGATCTTGGGACCTTGCCTTTTGCATGCGCATGTCAAATTAAATCCCTCATAACAGCTTGCTCTTAATGGCATTTTATTGTTGAGGATTAGCATATTCTGTCGACGCTGTAAACTCGGTTCAATTTTTGTAAACTGTTTGAGTACAGAGCGCAGCGGTGGCCAGAGGGCTTCAAGGCTTCTTAATCCAACCTGCCGGAGCCAGCCGACCAATCAGAGCTCTTCTGAAGCGGTCGTGCGGATATGCTAATATAGGAAGACAAAAAGTAATTATTGTTGCATGCAATTAGCAACCAGATAAGGCTCAGTTTTGAAGTAATGCAATTCTAAATCACTGCCATCTGTTTAATTCCCATGTAGCACTCCAGTTACAATGTCAGGCCACGTGAAAAGAAACCGTCTAGTTCTGTCTGTCTCGCTAATATCGCCATTTTTTCAGTCTGAACACAACAAAATATTTTTTATTAAAAAAAAAAAAACTCAGGAAGGCTTTTGAATTCATTTTGCCTGGCGTGCTTACAGCTAAAATATGTAAATATAAAAAAAATTTTTTTTGTCATCTCATTGTCACACAGATGCATTTTTGTCATTTTTGTAATTTTCCATTGTTGCCTTCAAGTCCTCCTGGGAAGTTTGTACTTAGGAGCTCAGAAGTTGGAATTATGCTGAGATGTGTATTCTAATTTAGGTGGGGAAAAGGGATGTTTGGGGACTAATTCATGCTTGATTTGTGTTTTATGCTTGGTATAAATAATTCAAGTACAGAGAATGATGGGAAATGTTGTCCATCACATCATAAACCAGATACATTAGCAGTATTTTCTGTTCTTTTGTATCACTAATCTTCTCCAAGAGTCAGGGTCATTCATTATAGTTATCTAAACTAAACTAAAATTGAAAATAAAAGTAGAAAAAATAATAATAAAAACAACACTGAACTTAAAACTTGTTACTTAGAGGAAAACATCAGATAGTTGTCAATTTGTCATATTTAGTTTAATTTAGCAATGATTCTCATTGTTATTTAGTTGATACTTTTTTATTAAAAATATACTAAAATAAATTACAATTTATAAAAACTATATGGACTGCTTAAAAAGACAAACAAAACTCAAACTTTAACTAAAATACAAATAAAAATTAAAACTAAGAAAAAACTGATTAAAATATTAATATAAAATATCACTCCCAAGGCAACATTTCTCATTTAAATTAATCTGACATTTTAATGTACTAATTTTAATACACTTTATGCACTTAAATAATTAGAACTTATGATTAAAAACAACTTGCTTCCTCTGTTATGGTTTCATAATTACATTTAACTTCTACTGATCAAGAAAGTAGCTGTATATTTAGACAAAACATTTTATTTTTGCAAGAAACACTTTAATTGCAAATATTTGATTATAATATAAGATAATGCATGGGAATGCTAACGGATATCTTTCTCCAGGTCTATCTATCATAAACCTGCTCCTTCCTGACCGCTCATCTCATAATCATTCCAACATGATTTGAAGACAGCACGTGAGAAATCGTGTCTGTCTCTTTTCTCTCTTTCTCTGTCTGCACGTCTGTCGCTTTTCTCCCTGCATTACCTTATGCTCGAGTACCCTGAATAATGACCAACCGCCTTACATTTCCATATTTCTGAAGATAAGAGAAGTCAATCTGCACACAGACAACTTAACCAGCTTCCTGCGGCCTCATTGTGTGATGCTTCAGTAAAGAGACGTAAAACACACGGACATGACCTGCTGAATCAATCTCCGCTTCAGAAAGAGAGAGAGAGAAGATACACAAAGAGAATAAAAGGAGGACACTGGATGGAGCAGCACCCCCGCTAACAGTCTCACAGTACCCATTAAACAACGCTTATTGAATCAATTTACAATACCTAATGCAGTTTTTGAGTCCCGGGGAGTTCAAGGACAGGGACGATGTGTCTTTCATTGAACTGCTACTGTTACGGGTGATGATGAATATATGTTTATATGGTACAAATCAGAGGTGTAAAGAGTACCTGAAAACCATACTTGAGTAAGAGTACAGATACCTTACAGTGAAAACTACTCCACTACAAGTTACAAGTCACCAATTCCAAAACAACTTGAGTAAAAGTATTATCTTATTTTAAGCATTTTACTTATACTAAATATAAGCTCAAAGATGCACTGTAGTCAAAGAGACATCCCAGTCAAAAACTGTAACGTTGTGGAGAAGCTGGGGAAACAGGTAGAGGCAAGGATCTATGTGCAGGGAAAAACTAGAACAAACAATAAGTCAAGAACCACAGGAAAACAGACAACTATTACATGCAACAACTCACAAAGAACTAAAGAAACACTAGGTCTGTATATACAGGAGGCTAACAAGCTGAACAAGATAAGATACAAACTAACTACAAACACCACAGGAGACAGGACGTGACATAAAAGTCCAAGACAAGGCACAGAAAATGCAACAAAAACAAGAAAGAGCTATATCATATAGGCTATATCAGCCCAGTCTGTTCTGTAACGTTAGTAATACACAGTCGTTTTATTGATTTTTTTTTGCACATTAATCTGACAATAAATGTGGCACACCCAGTTTTTCTGATACACACCCAGAGTCTCTTTTCTGGCTACGCTACTGGCATACAGCATTCATTTAGTAAAATGCACCCAAATGTTGTCAGTGCAAAAGTTTCCACATTGACTCCAGACTGACTTGATAATGCTAATAGATTCATGGCCCTATTTGCGACTTGACATGGACACAAAATTCATGTTTCACAAGATCGAAAAGCCCGTGAGGCAAACACAGAAGAACCGGCATGACTCTAGCCAAAATGATGAAGGCTGTCAAATCTCAAACACGAACCAATAAGTCAAGCTGCAGGCCTGAGCTGCTGTTTTGCTGTGCTAAGCTAACTCCATTCAAAGACGTTATCGATCAAGGCCTGCCGGTATAGACAAGTGATGGAATGAGGTCAGAGAAAGTGCAAAAGGTCACTTGCTTGATTTACAAATGTATGTTGTTCACGAGGGTCTAACATGTTTGTGTATTGTGTGCGTTTTGTGCTGGTCTTAATGTTTAGTTTAAAGGCAGCCATTAATAAACATAGTCAGGCTGGCTATTTTTCATCTTTTATTTGATAAAACAAAGACAGAGCATCACACATATTCTAAAGGGGATACAAAAAAAAACAAAAAAAATAACTTACAGAAAAAAAAACTAAAAAAAAAACAAATTGGACGCAAAATATAAGTGAATTATATCAGCATGAGAGATAAGAGAAAGAAAGAGATAAAGAGAAGATGGTGAGGCTAGCCAAGAGCAATTAGGGAAACCAAAACCAATTTAATTCAGCATGGATGGAGTTAAGACTACCAGGTACTACTTCTTCTGGGTAGTCCCCTCTTTCCCCACCATACGTCTGTTTTAGTGGTGAAAAAGCTCTTTTCCCCGGCCCAAATTGTATTTTTTAGACATAAAAAAATGTATCAAGAGTTTTTAGGATTGGACAGAGTAGTAATACTGGCTTGCGGATTTCCAAATTGCCCAAAATATCTAAAATTTGATAACAGGATTCAGCTTAAATGAAAGTTTTCAGAACACCAAGGCTTTCTACAGTTGCCATTCATTGTGTGATACACATACACACGTTTTTGTTTTGCAGAACTGTTTTCTTAACTATCAAGCAGAGTATTATATTTATTTTGGATGAAGCCTGCAACATGCGTTCATTTGAACTGCATTTTTTTTTCGGGCGTGTATATTAATGTCATCTGCATTTGAATGTTAGTGTTAAACGACATTTGCTGCTTTTCCAAAGCAACTTACTTTCAGGCAAAAAAAAACTGTCTGAATTACCACCACCTATCTCTCTCCCACAAACATTCTAATGTTGAATATAATTTTTGCGCATCAGGGAGCCGCTATCAATTTGCGGAGTATTAAAATAATTTTGGATGAAGCTCATGTTGGATGCAGGGATAAACATCATATTTTCATTTTTGCCAAATCCCAATTTGTTGCACGGAATCGGGCTGTTTTTAAAACTGTAAAAATATGTATTTGTTGCATTACATATTTTGAGTTTTGTATTCTGGATAAGGCATTACTTCATTTCACAACACCACCCCACACATTTATGCATTTAGCACCCTACCTTAGGCTGATTTAAATTCAAAATTGTATATATCCATTTAAAGTCCTTCCCTTCAAGGAAAACAAACCAAAGACTTGTGCACTCCAATGTTTGTCCAATAGCAGGCAGTAAATCATTATTCATTGCCATAAAATAACCGAAAGGTTATAAAATAAAATACAATTCTCAATATGTCTGACCCTACTTTCTGTTTCAACAGAAAATACAGCAGAGGAAAGGAAAATGCAAATATTTTCTTCTATTTGATTAATTCCACCACTGATGGAAAAAAAAAAAAACTGAATGAATGACCAATTTATATTGGACTAATTAGTTGGTAAATTGGTCAATCTGGTCTGCCAGCATTGGCACGCTGGTTTAGCTGGTCGGCCAAGCTGACAAATGCCCAAAAACCTGCAAACTAGACCAGGCAAACCAGATTATCAAATCACAACTGAAAATGGCATGCTTACCTTTCCTACATATTGTGCATCTGTACCAATGTGTTCCTCTAAGACAAAGAACTGGTTCCATATCCATCCACGTTTGGGGCGATGGTGGACCTCTGTTTCCCCATCCTTAGTCTTGTTGTGGTTGTGAGTTGCATTGTGACTCCTGGAAATGATTTTGGCTTTGGCATGATGGCTCGCCTCATAACCCCTCTCCAGAAAACACAGGCACAAAAGTACAGGACACAAACAAGAGCTTGGGTTCACCTTCATGACTGCGAACAGGAGCCAATTTCCCAATATTCCGAAAGGATTCCAAAAACTACAGCGAAACTGCCAAAGTTCTGCAATATTCCAAACACACAGTGGTATTCCACAAATGGTATATTCCCAAGGATAAAGATGGCTTCCAAACCCTCCTCCTCCGCCACCTCCTCGTCCTCCACCGCCACCAACCAGCAGCCACGTCTACTCCTTATCCCCCCCTCGGATGGTCGTTTGAGGGGCTTGATTTAATCAGACGCCGGACCGGAGGTCCAGAAAGCTTGAATGAGGTTCATATTTCAGTCGTTCATCTTGAAAAGGCAGCAGAAATGCATTGACATCATGCACCCTAAGAGCACTCGAGGAAGAACGCAGGTGCGTTCAAGCCCGGATCCAACAAACACGTAAGATGACAGCAGCGGCCATGTTGAATCTCCTGTGAAAAGATGAGATGGACAAACAATTTTTTAATGTTTCATATGGTTGCAAAATACCACAACAAAGGAAACATCTCAAAATACATTTAGGGTGCTTTCACACTTGGTTCGCTTACCTGGTCCGAACCCGAGTTCGTTTGCTCCCCCCTCCCCCTGCCCACACTGGACTTTCTTCACATTCATTTATTTGGGTCCGAACCGCGGTTCGTTTGCGTCATCAAGCCAGCAGCTGTTTACCCCGTTGCTTAGTAACGTGCTTAGAAGGCGGCAAAATGCATAACATTGCTCTCTGCACTTTTATATATTTACGTTTTGAACCGTTAGTGCATAACGACACTTACGTCTGTCTTACGAATGTACTGAAATGCTCTAAAGAATGCTAAAGAACCTCACTCTCCTGAACATAAACTGACGCTAGAGTACATACGAGACCCGCTCTCTGCTTGCAGCGCGTCAATCCCGCTCGTCAGGAAAGTGAGTGAAACATATACATAAACACACATTTTTATCAAACAATACGTTATTAATAGCAGTTCACTTAGGCGATTTGGTGCGATTGTGTTCACATCAGCAGCGAACTGTACCGGAGTTCACTTGAACCGTACCCCAGACCACCCTTTTTAAGCGGACTCGGGTACGGTTTGCAGGTGCGCACCCGAGGTCGGACGACAGCGCTCACATCATCCAAACGAACCGAACTCTGACGTCAATCGAACCCGGGTGCGCACCAAAAGTGCTAGTGTGAAAGCACCCTTAATTACCAGTATGGCACCATTGCTTAATGTACCTTAATGTGAAGTTCAAGCCAACATGGGATCAAAATTGACCCTGTTTATTTTACTAATGCACGCTGCTGGTCTTACTGTAAAATATTCATCAATGCATGTTATTCCAGCAGAAACGGTTTGGTCCGAAATACATTTCCCTTGATAATGTTAACCAATACCCAATTAGCTTTTAGTCACTTTATATGTACAATCACTGTGGCTTCGCTGCGATGTCAGACAACCACTTTTTACTATTTTTTCATTTAATATTTCTTTTCATTCTAAAATGTTACATTATGCAAGAAAAAAAGTGGCAATTTACATGGAAATTCAACCAAAATGTACATTTTTGTCCTCATTTATTCTCAGCATCCGCCATCGTTGAATGGAAAAGAGTAGATTGGACATTCCTTCATGCCATTTCATCTTTTATCAGTCGACCAACGTGATGATTGGTAAATGAAGAGACCCAAAACAACAGATGCTTGGCACAGTAAGTCCGTAACTAATTAGCTCCTAGTTATAATCAATATTTCGCTGTTTAACAAGGCTTGCCATAATGCAGTACCTTTGGATTCAGTCATTTACAACGACTCCGCGCGGTGGAGACAGAACATGTTCACAATGCAGTCAAATATAGTTCCTCATCCTAAATTAGCAGCAGTTAATATGAAGATGTAAAAGCATATCTAATGCAAAATGATTATCTCTCAGAAGGATGAGTTGAGCTCGGGTAACCTGAAATACACATTTTCGAGTGTTCTTGGTGATATAGAAGGTTGCTAAACCGGGCAAGCATAAGACACTTTAGTCATGCTTTGGTAATAAACAGAACACAAACATGTAATCATGAAATAGTGTGGAGTTGCGAGCGGCATATTTAGTTTAATGAATGCAGAAATGCTAATCCCTCTTCTATGCACCAACATCACTCTCATCAAGGTTTAAAAAGGTCAGAGACGTTATAAAATATAATTATATGTGAGACATCTACTGGATTCTGCATGCTGTCAATTACCACGGCAAGAATACTTGACTAAATATATCTATGCTTGCATATAGCTAATGATATTAGGTTCACCTGCGAGTTACCATGTATACTGCATCAGAGAATGCGATTTCAATGGGAGAGTGTTTCAAAGATGCTGGAGAAAAAAAGAAGAAACACATAAAAAAGTTTTGCTCAAACTAGCTGCAATGCAATCTGACCAAAGTCCCTATGTAGACACAATCAGCAAAGAAATATAGGGGAAAAAATGCTAAAATATTATCCAATTGAATGAACAAAGACCAAATTCTCCATAGCTGATTTAACAACACATTTGCAATTAACAATAAAGCTCAAAATACACTTCAAATATGTATTTTTAATTCTGGTTCAACTAATGAACAAACTCCATCAGAGATTTTCGAGCTGTTTAAGTGCCTTAACTAATATCAAGGACACATTATGTACACCGTAAACAAATAAAAATAGAATCAATATATATTTTTACTTGCTATTTCTCTGTAATTAAATTGAAATTTCCCAGCTAATACTAAGAAAAAAAAATGCTACACACTATTTTCATTTTACATGCATTAATTGATATCCTCACTGATATATATATACAGCAAATAGATATTAAATGTGTATGTATCCAAAAGCTTGCAGAAGTTCCTTTAAAACCAACTGATTTCAGGATGACAGAAACACCCAACAACTAGCTAACCGCCACCAGAGACATGCAAGCTTCCGATTGTAATACTGTCATTGGCGTCAAATCCTTTAAAGTGTAAACAGCTGAAATCCCCTTAAAATATACATGGATTAAAAATATGTTCTGGATTCTTGGATAATCCTCATGTTTGAGCAAGCTCTTCACTCAGGAAATAATGCAGCTTGCATTTAGTCACCGCTTACGCCTAGAAAAAGAGTTGGTTGTTAATACCAAGACTTCCATCAGAGAAGGAACCTAAACATACTCGCGTCTTTCAGTCAGAAGTGTTCAACTCAATCAATAAGCTGCTCCCAACAGTTCAACAAAACAAGTCCACAAACAAGCACCGCGTGCATGTATAAACAGACAATGCAGTGGTTCTCAAACTGTGGGGTTATGCAGGAGACTTATAAATATATATATAACTCAACATAACATAATATAATGTTTAGTGAATGTTGACTCAAATGTCGATCTGGCCTTACACAAAGCTATCGCATGGCTTTAGAAGATAGCACAGCAGTTGCATTGGACTGTTTTATTGCACTTTTATGTCCTTTCTGGACAATACTAGTCTCAGCAGTCAATAGCTATCTATCTCCTTTTGTGCTCCATGGACTATTTGTTCAATGTAGCTTCAGCAAAGTAGTATTTAAAACAGGGGGGTTATAAAAAGCAATTCTCTACGCGTAAAAAAAGCAAAAATACATAGATAGAAAGCTAGAAGAAAATGCCACAAAGGTAATGAAAAAGGTATACTTTATTATTTATATTAAACCTATATAATTATGCTTTATTATTATTATTATCATCATAAAATAAATAATAATTATTATTATTATTATTAATAACAATACAAATTATAATTGTTATTATTATTCTGTTGACTGACATGCACCCTATCACTTAAATTAGTTTTAATGTAAAATTAAATAAATAAATAGTTTACTAGACTTTAAAAATGAAACCATTGCTCACTGTTGATTTGACAGACTACTGAAGTAGAATTTTGACAAATAGTTTGAGATTTCCATCTCTCCACATTGAAATAGAGGCTGCACTGTATGGTTATTACCTACATAAAAAGCACTGCCAAGACATTGCCAAGATGCCCTGGGTGAACCGACGGGCTTTACCCGCGGCGCTGCTGTTCTCTGAGGTGAGGTGAAGGGGTATTAGCCTCTGGACTGGATTAGACAAGGTATGTTCCGGATTTAAACCGCTCCGGTGTGTGTGTGTGTGTGTGTGTGTGTGTGTGTGTGTGTGTGTGTGTGTGTGTGTGTGTGTGTGTCGGCGCCTCCTGAGCTGCTCTTCAATCAGAGTGCTGATGTAATGATTGTATTGCTGAATGCTGATTATAATTAAAACAACCTTTCAATCCACCCTCTTTTCTTTTGCTCTCAGTCCATTGGTTACGGCTCACAGCAGTGTTCAATCAATGGCAGCTGGTCTCCAGTAGCGAGGCATTCATACAGCGGTGGGGACTTTCTCTACTGTCTGATCCGAGAACAGCAGGACACGCATTTCATGTCATAATGGTTTAGATTACAATATCAGCATTGGGTTCTGCACCCAAATCTGTATTATTTAGAGCAGCACACTGGAATATCACCAGTGGAACATGATATTTGGAACGGTTTATCAAAAGAACAATTGAAAATTGTTATTCATAGTCAAATAGGATTTTAAATAAACATTTTTGTTTTGAACTTTTTATTCATGAAATAATCCTGAGGAAAATGTATCACAGCTTCCACAAAGATATTAATCAGCGCAACTGTTTTCAACATTATTATTATTATTAAAAATAATAGTTTCTTGAGTGACAAATCAGTATATTAGAATGATTTCTGAAGAACCATGTAACACTGCAGTAATGATGCTGAAAATGTAGCTATGCATCACAGGAATAAATACAATTTTAAAATATATTCAAATAAAAGACAGATATATTTAGGTGTATATTTAGCAAACCTGTCTTATTTGTGCTTAAGACAATAAAACATACGTTCAAACATTTACAAAAAGGAGGAAGAGTGATAAGAACAAGTAAGACCAGACGTAGAGAGAGTGGATAACACCAGAGCAGAGAAATGAGACGCGAGGAAGAGAATGAGGCCTTGTGTTGCCTGGAGCGAGTATTTCATGACCTGCTGTGGTTTCTCAGCCTGGACCCTCTGCTGATATCAAACTACCCACGGCAGAAGAGAGAAAGACTAATGATAACCGCTGTTAGAACACACTGTCAGGCAGATGGAGGAGTAATCGCTCTAACAGTGAAGTAGACCAATTACTATGGCATAGACTGGACATTACTGCTAAAGAAATTCATGCTATGTTTTCAATAATGGTTTTTAATATTGGATCAACCTATAAATGGCACCATTTGTTGTGTCTCTAAAGAATATCGCCCGACTACACAACTAAACTATTTTCTATCAGTAGGATGACTAAAAAGTATACAGACATAAAGCTACAAGAAAATGTCACAAAAAAATGAAGCCAAAAAATACAGTTTTAATAAAACAGTTTTATTAAAATACAAATATTTATTTTTAAATATTAGTTTAGGCGATTGCGAACCGACTTTTTTTTTTAATAGACAATAACTTTATTTATTGTTGCACTGTCGGCTTCACCGCTTTGCATAAGTTTTATGTTCACACACTGCTACATGACACACTGCATGAAAGGTAATATTCAAAACAACAGCACTGGAAGAAGCTTTTGGGGAGGTGAGAAACGTTAACAGGTTTGCGTTCTGTGCTGCTCTGTATGTTTTCGTGAACGCTCAAATAATGTATGTACACTGACTGCCAAACGCTCCCAGCCTACATCATGAAATATACATAAAAGTTCATAAAGATCAGACACTCGCCAAGCACTTACACATACACACAAACAGGCTCAGAGACAGGCTGGAATGATACTCATACAACCAGAATTACATTGTGAACAAATCTCTCCAACAGCTCCTGAATATTCATTCGGTGGTGCGAGGCGAGCCAATTTCCACTATCGTTTGGCAGCTGAAGGTGAGAAGGCCACTCAGACATTGTGTTTTTTTGGTTGCCTGCGTTGAAATGTCAGAAATAAATCGCACAGCACCTGCAGGAAATGACAGTTTTGATTTCAGAAGGCGGTTAAATGTGAGAAGATTATTCATGATGCCATGCAGCAGCGGCCAGCTTGCTTTCGTTCTTTTGGACTTGAGCTCTGCAGCGTCACACAGAGATGCCGGGCGGATGATCAGTCAAGCTCCATCTAAACTTTCAGACTTCTAACAAGCACAAACGAGATCTCCCTTTCTTCCCTTGTTGGCATTGAGATTACATAGAGTGCAAATGGAGACATTTGCTTCAGGCTACTGTTGCTCTTCTTTTCTTTTTTTCTGAGAAACAGACCAATAATAAGAAGTAAAACAAACACAAGAAAATAGATACCAGAGAGAGAAGAGTAGAGCACTAATACAAATAAAATAAAGGCAACTTATAAAATAAATAAACCAGACCAGAGTGATCAAATAAAATAATAATAAAAAAGAGCAATTTCACATAAAATAAAATACAATTAATTAAATTAAATTAAAAAGGCAGCTTCAAATCAATCACATGAAACAATAAAGAAAATAGACCAGACTAGATTAATTGCACATAAAATAAAAAATAATGGCAACTTATAAGATAAATAAACCAAACTAGAGTAATAAAATACATAAAGAAATAAAGAAAATAGAGTCATCTCACATAAATAAATTAAAATAAAATAATAAATGAAATTAAATTGGCAGCTTCAAAGCAATCAAATAAAACAATAAAGAAAACAGACAGACTAGTTTAATTGCTCGTAAATTATTTTATAAATAAAGGCAACTTATAAAATAAATAAACCAGACCAGAATAAACAAATAAGATAATAAAGAAAATATAGCTACATTTATAATAAAATGTATTAAAAAAAAAATTATAAAGTAACAATACAAAATAAAATAAAGCAAAAACCAGACCACCATAGTAATATCACATAGACAAATTAATTAAAATTGAAAGCATATAATAAAATAGTATTTAAAACTAACATGATGTAAATCAATAATAATCAATAATTTAAAATATACTGTAACATAAAAAAACACGATGCCAAACAACTATTGTAAATAATATGAAAAACATGGCAGTACTACATTACTACAGTACTGAAGTGACATATCAAACTTTGCATAAGCTCGGTCTTAAAGACCATATGATCTGAGCTATATTGCCCAATTTGCTTGTATGCAATATGGGTAATAAAGCTCTATACTCCTCTTATTGTATGCCAACTAATTGTTTCTCAATCTATTTTGATTTCTCCACAAAAATGAGATCAATAAGATCAGCTGAGAGCTAAACTGAAGTTTCTGTATTCACCCGGTGGTCTTTGTTCTGAGCACATTTCTTGTCCATATTTCACTCACTGTGTTTCACTTCTCAATGTTGGATCATAGACCCAGAGCAAAGTGACGGCTCTCTCTGCTTTCTGTTCTTCTGACGCGTCTGCAGCCATTTCAGAGGACAACCCGAAGCCATGAAAGCCAGCGTAAGCGACAATCTCTGCACGGCTTTAGTGGCCTAAATCACTCCTGCATCCCATCTGCCGCGCGTTTGATGAAGAGATGGAGAGGGAGGAAAGGAAGGAAGGAAGGAGGGAGGGAAAGAGAGAAGGGATTCTCCTGCCTCTGAGACAGTATCCATCTGCTTCACTCTGCAGAGAGCCATTTTCACTCTGACAGTCTATTTACCTTTAAAACTCTCTTCATCTCTCTCTCTCTGTTTCTCGCTCTCCTCGTCTTATTCCCTTGCTGCATTGCAGCACACGTTGAGTTATGGTTTCACTGATATCATGTAGCAACAAAAGCTCTTTACTGTGCAGGGCTGCCCAGCACAAGTCTTGCGGTGAGTGGGGAAGGGCGGCACCTCTGCCGGGCGGTCACACAGTTCTACTGAACAGAAGAAGCTTTCTGCGGACAGATTCCTCTAGAAGCTCTCAGCGTGCCGTGCAGGACTGCTTTGTATCATCTACATACGAGAGCCATCAAGAGACAAGGAGAAAATACAGAGCGGGATGTGACCCAAACAAGTCAAGACGAGGAAGAACTGTGCATACTGTTGAATCCAGTGTAGTATGCAGTATACAACTTATAGGTGTGCAATCACAGGTTTGACTTCATAGGCAATGCTTTTAGATTCGTCCAATTAGTGTGCTAATAAAATAATTAATCTCATAAAAAAATCTTAAAATAAAATAAAATATTAATACATAATAATAAATTAAATATATTGTAAAACATCCAAAAACATTATTAACATAAAAATAACAAAAACATTATTATGCTGTTTTTTTGTACCAACTTAAATTAGGCAAAATTTTATTAAAATAATAATAATGAAAAATATATAATTAATTTATATGATTAAAATTAGATTTTTCAAAATTAATCTATTTAAAGTTTTTATCCTAATCATTTTATCCTAATCCTAGTTTTACTATAACTTTTCTAATATGACGTGGATGTCAAATGCACACAGAGAAGCAAAACTGAAAATAAATAAATACACAAATAAATAAATAAATATTCACTGGATGCAAATAGTAATTCATATAACTTATAAACATAACTTAATTTAATTAGTATTTGAATTAGTACTTGGTAATTAAATAGGTTTTTACTACACATTTCAAATATATACTATATTTTTACAGTACTTGCAAAATGATAATGCATGATCATGCCACCTTCGAAAGTGTTTATTATCATCATCAAATTGTGATTGGCTAATGCTAGCATTTCACATAAGGAGCTGCTGCTTCAGTACACAGTGTAATGGTTCATGAATATATTAATGGTCATTTCAGTACCACTTGAAAGCTGTAATGCATTATAAAAGTACTCATAATGTCCTTTTTATAGTGCTAACTGCAGTCACAGGTGTGCATTTATTAGCATTTTAAAACTGCTTTAAACATGCCTCATCATGTAAAATCATAATAAAAGCACAGCAATGAATTAAGAAAACCTATATGCAGCATTAGATATACAGGCTTCAGGTAAAGCTGACACTGCGGGATCTAATGTGCATTCAGCAGGGACAAACTCTACCATCTGACTGCTACAAAATGATGTTTCATCTTTAAAAATTGCAGAGTGTACTCTGCCCAAAAAATCCCCAAAGCCCGCCCACACCCACAGACACACACACAGACAGACCAGACACAGACACAGACAGACACAGACAGACACAGCAGACACAGACAGACAGACAGACACACACAGACAGACAGACAGACAGACAGACAGACACACACACCACTCATCAGACAGACACACACACAGACACACACTATGGCACCTGTCTTAACTTCTTACTCTGAAATCTCCTCTCCCCCTCACATAACATCTGTCATATTTCTCCTGATGTGTGCCTCTTCTAACGTCTTGTTCTCAGATCTGTGAGACTGAATTAGCACCTGTCTCTCTCTCATATCTGTGTTTTAATGCAGGCGCTGAGCTCCCTGCATGGCTTCTGAGGTCTTTAGCTGCATTTTGGTTTCTAGGAAACAGAACAGAGTGGTCCCTCTTTATGCATATATTCACAAACAATTCAAGATGAGATACATTGTATTAGTATGTACAGGGTTGTTATGCATAATACCCTGAAGGGGGTTATTTTTCAATAATGACCAAATAATTCTGAATGAAAAAAAAAAAGTAAATTGCAAGACATGTTATCAGACCTTTATATAATAAATACAATATTAATATTTTACTCAAACTGTTAATATTAATAAATGTATTATATAATATATGGTAATATTAAGAAATAGATTTTAATTATCAATTATTATTATTTTATTTACACAAAAAACATGTACCATTGCAGTATACCATGGTATACTTTGGGTTTAAGTTATTTAAATTGATTGATTATTATTATTATTATATATTACATTTTATATTTATATATTATATAATTAGAAATGTTTTATTTATTTATTATACATTATATATTATAATATAATTATTGTCTTATTTTTTCCATAGCACGCTCTCTCTCTCGATAATATTTATCATATCATATATCCTTATATTTATTATATAATAAATAGCTTTTTGTATCTTTTGAACCGTTTACTTATGTTAATAATATATCATTGAAATATTATTTAGATATCAAACTATTATTTGTCTATAATGTGCATGAAACAGTCTTCTTCGTTTCATATTGCAATCATCAAGAACAACATGAAAACACCTCTGGGCTAGTTGGCAAACAATTGAACACATCTCCATCAGCATGGTACAAACGGTGGCTGAGCCTGTGGTCTTATGGTCACTTATCATCAGCATGCAAAATAAATAAATGATACATAAATGGAAAGACAGAAAAAGAGCGAACATAACGGCAGAAGCTGAAAGGAAGCCCTGGGGGTGCATGCAGAAGTATTAAAATATGATTAAATCATGATGTCTCTTAACCGCTATTTAACATACAGCCTGTTCAAATTAAGAACAAGCAGACACAAACATACAGTCAAGAAAGCACTCAATCTTCTGATTTAGCTCTATGAAATAAACAATATAGTATTTCTCATTTTAAATAAACATGCCGTGCCTTTTTATAGCCCTCAAATCTTTCCAACTTCAACAAGTCGCATCGTTCTCTCTATAAGCGAGGAAAATAACTTATTAATGCACACAAAAATGTTTCCCTGGGTGACCCATGAGTGCCGGTTTTGTCTCTGAATAACCTCGGTGGGGCACCGGTGCTACTGGAAATGGAAACGCTCTCTCGTTTTCCAGCACAAAGAGCTCCCAGGTGCCTGAGGTGATGACTTTCTGTGAAAACCGTCCCTGGTTTTCTGCTACATGTCAGGCGTAATGTATAAATAGCCAGTGAGCTGTTCGATTCGTCATGCTTCTGCCCTTTGCGATCGTAATGATTCGTGCAGGTTTAGATGGACACTGCGAGGTCGGACAGAAAAGTCAAATGACCACAAACAGGAACAATACTATTGATTATGACAACCGTCCGAGAACCCCTAATGTTCCATCCTGACAGACGGTAATGTGTGATCAACGGCTCTCAACGCCGCTCCGGGTTATGAAACTGATCTTCATGATCTTCACACACAGCTGCTGTCTACCGATTCTCCCTCAATGGGGTTTTCTGTTTTGTTCCAAGCTTTCACAGAAATCAGCCATTTATTTTTCTCAAAAAAGGCAAAAAAGCAATATCAGCCTGCATTAAAGAAAAAAAAAAATGAAAAAATTAACAAATGTAATTGAGTTCCCATAAAAAAAAAAGTTTAATTGATGTGTTACTTGAAAATTGTTCTCGTTATGAATGTGTTATGACTGTTAACACAGTAGCAAATGAGTGAAATGATATTAAAATAAATGAAAAAACAGTAGGTCAGTGTCACAGGCTGAAGTATACACACACACACACACAACACACACACACACACACACACACACACACACACACACACACACACACACACACACACACACACACACACACACACACACACACACACACACACACACACACACACACACACACACACATATATATAACCTGATTAAACCACACTATTGAACAGCCACTAAGTGGATACTTTTACATGTCCAAACCACAACGAGTGCTGCACGAAACAGTCAGGCTGACGAGAACAGATCGATTTGGACACAGACGGATCAGTGAAACAAGCAGTGTTAACGGATCGTGCTTCTCTCTAATCCAGTCCACACTACCTAGGGGTCACTCGGTCTGGTTTAAGATAGGTAGCACAGTCTCAACTTAATTATTGGGGAGTTACTTTAAAACTACCCTGTAGCTTTCCAAACACGGTAATCTACAACTACTCTTTTGAAACTAATTTTAACCCCCAGGTAATGGACTTTTTTCTTTACAGTTAAAATATCTAAATATCCTCGAAACAAGATCATTTTACTCGAAGCAACACTGCTTATAATCTTAAGATTTGTTTTCATGGATTGCATCATGTGAAATGAACTGTGTTTTATTTTACTGCACCGGCAGATTTATTTATATTTAAAACAAATGGAAAAATCAGCCAGTGCCATAAGACTAAATACACTGATATTAAATATAACTTCAATGAAAACAAGTCTTGCTATCGTATGCATTGTTACTTCTCAAGTAAATGCATCTTGTTTCAAGGACTTTTAGATATTTTAACTGGAAAACAAGATTACAATGATTAAGACATTTATTTTTTAAGTAACTAACTACAAACATTACTGTTACAGCAGCCATCTTTAATATAAATAAAACCAGAAAAACCCTGATACAGTACAACTAAACTTGAGCTAAAATGAAAAACAGCAGTATTTCATCAAATTGGCTTTCTTAAATCAAATAATTTAAATTTAATGATTAAAATATGAATGAATTTAACACGTGCATTATGGTTTCCACCAAAATATTAAAGTTTCACTTGTTTTCAACATTGATAATTAGAAATATTTTGAGCAGTAGATCAGCATATTAGAATGATTTCTGGAGTATCATGTGACACTAAAGACTGGAGTAATGATGCTGAGAATTCAGATTTGCATCACAGCAATTAATACATATTTTATTTGTAGTGCTGTCAAATGATTAAGCGCGATTAATCGCATCCAAAATAAAAGTGTTTGTTTACATATGTATGTGTACTGTGTTTATTTATTATGTGTATATATAAATACACACACAATCAGTATATATTTTGAACATATTTACACACATACATATATATATATATATATATATTATTATATTATATATAAATATATTTAATATATAAACATAACATATTTTTCTGAAATATATACATGCATGTGTTTGTATTGATATATACACACTAAATATACACAGTACACATACATAAATTATGTAAACGAAAACTTTTATGTTGGATGCGATTAATCGTTTGACAGCACTAGTTATTTTAAACTGTAATAATATTATTTCCCTATGTTATTATTTTTCTTGTATTTTGATTCAAACTAAATACAAATGCAGCCTGTTTGAGCATAAGAGACACATTTCAAAAGCATTGAAATCTTACTAAATCCAAACTTTACAATACAAATAAAAGACTTGGGGCCTGTACCATGACTGTAGATGAACACATTCAGAGTTATAGGATAAGTTTTGAGTTAACCACTCCAATCTGGCTTTGTTGGTACCATGAAGCTGATCATCAACTTTCTCTGTCAACTCAGGCTTGATCCTGAGTTAATGGAGCGCGTGCACATGAATGTGTGACATCAGCGGCGAACAGCCAATCACAACACAGAGCAAGTGCAAGAGCAAAATAGAGCCAGCGAGATTCAAAACTCGTTTGTTAAAGGTTAAGAGATTAAAGAATATGAGGAATTTAAACACATTTCCACTGAAGTACTTGTCCATGAAAGAGGACAAATAAAGGAAATGATCTTGCTCTATCAGTGCAGTCACAGGTGAAACTTGTGAAGTTTATATAGTTGATAATATATAGTGATAGAGACTCAAACATGTAAGGTCACATGTAGCCATTTTTAAAGTGTTATCTATTGATTCTACCACTTATTTATATTATATATGATCCGTATATATTAATATTCATTTAAAATAAATGCTTTATAATAACTGTTAAACTAAAAGTGCTTGTGTGTAATGGAGTAATAATAATATAAATAATAATTATATAAATCATATGTAAATTGTAATTATCATTAAAGCCAGACAATTTTGTTGAATGTCTTTTTTTAAAGGTACTTCATAGTGACCTTTAATTTGTAGGAAGAAAAACTGGGGAGGGACTTTTTTGTGTCAGACATGTGTCCCTTTGCTCACATCTGATTGGTCCAATTTCAGTTTGAGATCTCTAACTCAGAACATAACCTGCCCCGGAGCAGGTTAGCCGTGGAGTGTAAGATACTATGGCAATGAACGCAGCTAAAAGCCAAGCCACTTTCATGGTACCTAAAACCCAGGATTGGTGCAAACTGCAAACTAAACTGAAACGTACCTGGCTAGCCAGCAAATCCGGCTTCATGGTATAGGCCCGTTCATTTATTTAAATAACAAACATGGCTCTTTAACAAAATGGCCAAGATGTCGGAGGCTGTGTTTTGAGTCTTAGGTTCATGGTAATCAAAAGAGATGACCGTGGTCTTCAAAATAATCAACATTACTGTAGTGTAGCAGGCTCTGTAATCTATGCTACCCTCCATATTGCTCCTTTACACTGTGACGCTCACAGAACTGCTTTTTTCAACTACTGCATTTCCCAGAACAGCTCATTCACATTTCTGCCGCTTCTCTGCGTGTTTCCTTTTCTGTATATCAGCCTCTCACCTTAGCATGAAACCTTCCCCCGGGTATGATTTTGGGCGCATTCCCGTATGCATCTCTGTTGCTCTTTCTTTGCTTTGTCATCCTCCGCAGCCTGTTCTCATCTAGTCACAGGTGGCTGTACGTGTTTGGATGAGAGTGGTATTTCAAAGCAATTAGCATGAATGCACGTTTCCCCTGTAGTCTAATTTACTGCGTGATGTGTGAAGTGGCTTTTGTATCCCGTGAGTGTATGGGATGAGTGTGAGTGTGTGTGTGTGTGTGTGTGTGTGTGTGTGTGTGTGTGTGTGTGTGTGTGTGAATGGATGATCTTATTGAGCATTAGTAATGCAATGTTTATCATGGCTGCTTTTTTCCTCTGCTCAGTCAATCAAGATTCATTCCATTCTGACAAGACTCTGCAATAAGAAACTGCATGACAATAACAAAATAATACTGGGGCAAAGGTGTTAAAGAGTATTTTAGCATGTAACATATTCATTAACCACTCACCAACCAGTTTAGCAGGTGCTAAATGCGCTGAAAATGCCTTCACTGCATTTGCATTAGTCGTTATTGTCCTTTTCTGAGCAAGCATAGCTTTTTTCTAAGTAAATTTGATCTATTATATATATATATATATATATTCTATTTGTATGCCGCAAGTTACATTATTACCACATATTATGGTATTTAAACATGTTAGTGTACATTTCTATGAATTAATCAATCAGTTTTCTGGATCATTGGCGAAGCAGTGCTGTACATTTAAAGTAAAGTACATCAGATTACAGTAGTCTGCTGCATCCACTGCATTTCATCATTACTGATATGTATCATTTCTTTAGTCAACTGGACACTAAAATAAGACATTGCAAGTAAATAAATAGTGCTATCATTGTGTGCAATTCATTCTTGGTGAATCCTCCCTTTGTGTATTTGAGAGAGAAATGATTATTGACTTGCATGAGTCTATGAGAATGTGTTTTAAAGTGAGCCATATTCTGTTTTACTGAATTGTGTCTCTCTCAGAACTTGTTCTGTCAGGAGAGCTACTGAGCAGTGAAGCTCATGGGAAATCCTGAGGTGGGAGACCAGATAAAGATGAACGGATGCTCAGAAATGACAGAGCGAGAGGTATAAAGTGATAGAGAGATAAATGAGGTGATATAACCTTTGATGCGGTAAACAAATCAGCTTTATGAATATAGTACTTCCATAAAATACCAATGCTGTCGTGAAATGCCTTAAATGTGCCACAAGAAATGAGAAAATGATGATAGTTTGAGAAATGAAAGGGATGGGAAAGGGGGAGGAAAACGCAAAGGAGAGGGGAAGGAAAGGGGAAAGCGAGGTATGGTAGGCTAGGAAGTATGAGAATGGAAAAGGAACACGAATCTGAAGGAAAGGAAATAAAAGGGGAAGAATCGGAAGGAATAGGAAAGCAAAAAGGGAAGTAACAAGTAGGAAAAATGTAAAGGGAAATGGAAGGGATGAGAAGAAACAGGGAAGAGAAAAATAAAAACACAGGAGGAGAAGGTGAAAGAAAAAGACTAAGGTTGAGAAAGGAAAGAAAAGGAGGAAAATTGAAAAGGTAAGGAAACTGTGAAAGAAAAAAGGAAAGAGAGAGGAATGGACATGAAAGGGCAAAGGAAAAGAAAACTGAAGGAGAAAGGGACAATAAAAACAAGGGAAATGGAAAAGAGAAAAGCAGGTTATTAAAGAGGAAAGGAAATGCAAGTGGAAGAGTAATCAATAAGCAAAAGGACAAGGAAAAAGGGGAAAGGAAAGGGAAGAGGAAAGGAAATAAAAGTGGAAGATAAAACCAAAGGGCAAAGGGAAAAGAGAAACAAGGAAAAGGGAAATGGAAAGGGATGAGGAATAGGAGAGAAAGGGCAGAGGAGAAGAAGGTAAAAGAAAGGCGGAGAACAAGAAGGGGGAAATGGAACGGATCAGAAAAGAAAAGGGAAAGGAAAAAATGAAAGAAGATAGAAAAGGGGTAATGGGTGAGAAGGGAAATTCAAGTGGAATGGAAATGAAAGAGGAAGGGGAAAATAAAACTGAAGGAAAGGGGAAAAGGAACAAGAAAGGGCAAATGGAAAAGGAATAGGGAAGGGGTGATAAAGGAAGTGGAAATGAAAGAATAAGGGGAAATAAAGGTGAAAGAAAGAAGAGGAAGAGGAAAACAGAAGGTACAGGAAGGGAAAATGGAACAGGAAAGGGAACATAGATAAAAGGGAAGGGGACAGCGAAAGAAAAAGGGAATATGAATGGAAATGAAGGAGGAAGGGTGAAAAAAGAGAAGGGACAGGAAATGAAACAGAAAAGGGATGATATAAGATAAAATTGAAAGCAAAAGGAAAGGGATGAGATGAGATGGAAAAGGGAAGAGGAAAATAAAAAGAAATGAGAGTGGGAAGGGAAAAGGAATAAGAATTGAAATAAAAGAGGAAGGGGAAAACAAGTGAAGAGAAAGAAAGAAGGGGAGAAGAGAAATAAAGAAGGGGAAAAGGGAAGATACAAGAAGAGAAAATTCAAAAGGAAATGGGAAGGAATGAGATGGAAAGCGAAGAAGAAATGAAAGTGGAAGGAGACAGCGACAAAAAAAAGAAAGGCAAAAGGAAGTAGAATGGAAATGAAAGAGGAAGGACAAGAAGGAAAAGTGAAGGGACAAGAAAACAAGAGGAAAGGAGATGATTCAGGGTGGGAAAGAAAGTAAGGTACAGTGATATTCAAGAAAGACGACAAACCAAAGGAACAGTAAACATGTAAACAATGCAAGGATGAAGACTGCATGTGCATCACAGCCCGTCTGTGATCCACGTTCATGTTCATCACACATTCCTCTCTCTTACCGAGACAAATCACGACATTCATGACAACTACAAGCATCCTTAACAATCTCACACAGCAGGATAATCACTTCATTGCAGGCGTTTTTGTCTCCCTAACGATGTTTCTCTCCTCGAAGTGCTGTTAGAAATCACTGCCTCAACACTTAGCAATATAAGCCACACGGTATTTGTCTTACGCAGGCATGCTAACACAACAAACAGAGAAGTATAGACATTAGCCTCCTGCAGGCAAAGCCAAATCAGCCTCCAGTGCTAGTTTCTTTCGTGGTATTAATGGCTTTCTGTGAACTGTGACACAGGCAGCTTTTAGCATCAAGAGTATTTGCTTAATTAAAGGGCTACAGGAAGTAATGAGCTGTCTGGACGAGATAGCCGTGTATTCCTGCTCTATTAGCACGAGTCAGTTGTGCAGAGGATGAATTAGAGGAGCAGTTTCCCAGGTTTATGATGCCTCAAGGGTTTCATTCACTTATTGACACTTTGGTTTTCTGCTTTGTTCCGTGTGAACCACCGTTCAGAGGTTAACAGGGTGATGGTTCAAAGATTTATTTATTATGTGTACTTCATTTAACACAATGTGTTCTCATCAGAAGACCCTTCAAAGATGGACCTTTCTCTCAGTGAAGGATTTAAAAGGCTAGTATGAATCTCCAGATGGAGATGGATTCAATCTTTGAACCGTCACCCTGTTTGTAACAAACGAGTGTACATTATTATTATTATTGTCAGGGTTATGTGTTATATTTATTTTGTGTTATTTAAATATTTTATTGGCAATGTAAACTAAATTCATGACATTACACTGGTTTTTAACTCAACTAAGATTGCTCAAAATAAAAATAATATTTTCAATATATAATGTAATAATAAAAAAGAAAATATAATAATAATAATAATATTATGTTCATGGCTATGTATTATATATTTTATTTTTTTTAAATGTTTTAAAATTATTTTGTTATTTATAAATATTTAAATATTTTATTTACATAATAAATAAAATAATTCATGACATTATACCAGTTTTAACTTGGGTAAGACTGCTCAAAAATCAAATAAATCTATTATTATTGTTATTATATAATGTAATAATAATAATATATATATATTTTTTTTAAAGAAGAATATGTTGGTGCCATGATTTAGCAATTAGCCCATATAGTCCAGAAATGTTGAGCTGTGGTTCTCATACTGAACATGCAGGTTTGAATCCGCCCTTTCATTCGTTTTTGACAAAAAAAGTGTCCCCAAATAAACCTCAAATAGCAAAGGCACTCAACTTCATGCAAGGCTTATGAATCAGAATGAATCACAACAAAATCTGCAACCAAATGGTTCACGAGGAAGAGCTCTGTCATGCATTGTCAACGGTATGTAAAGGATCACTAGATTTCCTGCTGGAAACATCCACATCATTGCCGTACATAACTAGGCCTGTATGTCAATGGTGCGAGGGTGATTTATACAGCCAAACACTGCTGCTCTCTGGAGAGAATCAAATCCCTCTCAAATCCTACAACCAACTCCTCTGCAAAGTGGCCCAAATTGAATCATTTCAGAAGGAGCCGAGAAAAGAACACTCTCCACACGGCAGACTCAGAAAGCTCGCTTTATCTCTATCCCCATCATTCTCTTTCTATCTTATGAAATCTTCCATTTAACCCTCTGACAGCACAACAGCACAAGCTCTGTATCGAGCCACAACCGTCCTTTCAGGGGCTGTAATAGAGCAACGCTGTGTCTCAAACAGCAAACAGCTTTGTGTGCAAGGAAAATGTACCGATAAGAAAATAAGATGCCTCTAAAAAAAAAAGTGACATTAAGCACCACACCACACATGCAGACGTGCTTCAACAACTTCTTCTTCAGCAGTGGAATCTACCCAAAAAACATTATTAGCATTCATCTGCCACCCCTGATCTCCTCTCCTTTCGTCTGGATGACGGCGCGACCCCAGCTCAGAGCTCCAGCCGAGCGGTGGATTTTAAGTTCGTCTGTAAGAAGATAAGCCTTATAAGCCGCAGACATGCACCTCTCAGCAGCGTCTGGCAATCTGATGAAGCGCACACCATCGCATACACAGCTGAACAGCGTCAGTTTACTTCACACAGCGCAGCAGGAGATACTCAACAGATACCACACACTGAATACAGATTCCTTTTAGCCTGATGTTGACTTCTTGTCTCATGCATGCTGGAAAATAAAGTGGCATTAATCACTTTCTATAGTCGGTTGATGCACAGCAACTTCCTTCAGATAACTCACTCACTCACAGCCTACATACTATACAAAACACATTCGGTATGACGGATTAAAATAAAAAAAATATTCCACATTACCTAATGATACAAGTCCACAGATGTGCATCGGGTGCGTGTGGTAAAGTTCCCAAACAGAATGTCTGTCCCATGCGTACCATTGTCACCGCTTGTCTGCGCTCCCTTGTCGAGCGTGTGCTGCTCTGGATGCGTGTGTGGGAGAATCCTCTCTCACTCCTCCGCTGCAGCAGCTCGGACGAGCCGAGTGCTCTGATTGGCCGTCTCAGAGCTCACGGAGCGTCCGTCATGCATGCACCAGCCCTCGTTGCTTCCCTCTCTCTTTCTCACAGGCTGCACACAATGCATGACTACTATTATTTGTATTACGTCTGATATGGAGTTAATTTCACTTTCTTTCTTTGATCATATTCATATCATCACTAGCATTTAATTTTCTTCATTGCACACTGCTGGTTGTTCTCTGTGTTGTTTTGTTTTCCTGTCTTTCTGGAAACGTGTTTTATTGCTTTCTACTCCAGGCTGCATTGACATTGTCAAACAATATTTTGCATGGGTATTTTTGACACACTAAATCGATTATGAATCAAATGTGCTTCATAATTGATGAGCTCTGCAGCATTGACAGTGTTATTGAACTGAATTGAATCAACACTGAACTGACGACACAATTGCCTTCTGTGGAGATGCTTATAGTTAGATTAAATTAATAGTTCACACAAAAATGAAAATGTGCTGAAAATCTACCCACCCTCTGGCCATCTAAGATGTAGATGAGTTTGTTTCTTCATCAGAACAGAATTACAGAAATGTAGCATTACATCACTGGCTCACCAGTGGATCCTCTGCAGTGAATGGGTGCCGTCAGAATGAAAGTTCAAACTGCTGACAAAAACATCAAATAAGTCCATCAGTTAACATCTTGAAAGCTTTGTGTTCGAAATAAATAAATCCATCATACAACTCTATCCATAATATTGCTTTCTCGAGGGAAAAGTTGTCGTATTAATCAGGAGAGAAATATGCACAGATCAAGCACTGTTTTCAACAGAAAAAGAAAAACTTCAATTTGGGCAGAAAACACAGGACAGACTTTATCACCGAAGTAAGCATTATGATGGATTATGGACTGGTATTTTGCCCAGAAGCAGTGCTTTAAAGTTAAAACGTCTTTGTTTATGAATAAATTTGTTTATTACAAACATTCAGCTTTTACTAAAACGTGCAATGTTGATTGCACTGCATGCATCAATATTGATGCAAACAAACCATTTACTCATCCACATCCTTCACAAGATGTTAATTGATGGACTGGAGTAGTGTGGATCACTTGCAGATTATTGTGATGTTTTTATCAGCTGTTTGGACTCTCATTGTGACGGCACCCATTCACTGCAGAGGATCCACTGGTGAGAAAGTAATGCAATGATAAATTCCTCTAAATCTTTTCTGAAACAAACTCAACATCTTTGATGGCCTGAGGATGAGTATCTTTCATTTTGGGTGAACTACTCGAAGATCATTTTATAATTTGATGCAAAGTTTTTTTGTGCAAAGTAGCAGTCAGTTTAGTCACTTCTAATAATATTCAAGAACCAAAATGTTATATAATTTAATGGTTACAATTTTCAATTCTTACTATACCCCTGTAAATGTATTTATTTGGTCCTTGATAAGTTGTTTTGTTTTGAATTACTTGAAACATCACATTATTTTATTCAGCAAGGATGCAAAGTTAAAGACATTTATGACATAAAATATTTTAAATAAAATTATCAAAGAATCCTGAAATAAATGCAGCAAAACAAGCAACACAATTGCTTTCAACATTAATAACCAAATCAGCATATTATAATGATTTCTGAAGGATCGTGTGACACTGAAATCTGGAGTAATAATGCTGAAAATTTAGCTTTGCATCACGGGAATAATTTAATATTTTAAAGTATAGTAAACTGGAAAACAGTTACACAGTTAAAATATTTCACAATATTACTGTTTTTACTGCATTTTTAATCAAATAAATGCAACCTTGGTGAGCACATAAGAGACTTTTTTCTAAAAACGTAATAAAATCTTACAAGCGCAACCGAAGTCATGTGATCCACGAGGCGACACGGACTTAAGTAAACAAAACTAAACCCATGACAGTCACACAACCCATATATTTCAACAATGAGCTTTATGAGGCCAATCAGCCAAACAATGCACTAAACTACTCAACCGACTTGCACAGCATGCATCAATATTGACACAAACCAACTAGACAGAAGCAAACACAACCATTTACTCATCCATATATCCACTGATACAGAGCGCAGAACAGTTTGCAATGCATTGCAGAAATATTAAAGTAAACAGTCAGTTGTGTCTAAAAAGTAAACAGAAAATAAATTGGATGTACCATACGTCAAACTATCAGATGTGCAGGTTAAATGCAGCCAAACATCTCACAGCTTACACCTTTCATTTTAATATATCAGTTTGTCATCCCTCGCTCATTTTCTCCTCTCGCTCCTGCAGGTGGATTGAAGTCCAGCGGCGTATCTTTTCTCTCTGGGGCTTTGAAGGGAAACTTAATGAATAATGAAGAAAAGAAGAGACGTAATGAAGGGGGAGAGAAAAGAGAGAAAAAAACGAGCTGAGGAGATGGGGAGTGGGAATGAGAGGCCCTTCACGAGCCTCCACCGCCTTTGAACGGATAGATATATATAAAAAAAGATAGAAAAGCAGTGAAGGCCTCTCCAGCGTGTTCAGCCATCAATTAGGCGGACAGCAGGAGGAGGCGTGGAAGAGAGGGGAGCGAGAGGTGGAGCGAGTGAAGTGTCAGACGATTAAACCGGTGAGAAGGAGAGGTGAAGGCTGAGGAAAAGAGGACTGCTGAAAGACAGCGGGGACACCAGGCAGTCACTGACTTCTCAACTTCACTCATTCCAGCCATTTATCATTCGCACAGGCTACATGCCCTGTCCCCAGAGAGCAAGCGCTAACGTTTGCAACACATACAGGGCCGGACTGTCGAAGAATTTCGACTCCAATGTGTTTGTAGTAAAATCAATGATGACCTTTCATCCGTGACTGTTCAGTGTTACGCTGCTGAAACCTCAGAACCTTCCAATCTAAAGCAAACTACTACTGCTATCAGGCTTTCTTGAATTTAACAGAACCAACAAAAAGCAGATCAATGATTTTTGGTCAATTTTCCCAGAACATAAACACTTAGAGTCCACATGGAGACACGTTTAGCTGTAAAGGTAAAGATTTTGTATTGTATCTGGTATTTTAGGAGCGTGAAACCGCTATTTTTGAAACCAGGTCCCAGAGTGAATATATCCGTCACGTAAAAGTAACAACAACATGAACAAACACTGGATGATTGTCTTTTACTAACATTAACACATATCAATAAATGTATGTTAATGTTTTCTTGTTGTTGTGTTGGGTGGGTTTATAAAGCACGCAATGTTTATGTGCATGCTCCAAGTCTTCTTCTCCTTTTTTAGTGTATCTCTGTGGCAGAATTACAGCGCCACATAATGGTCTGGCATGTATACTACATCGTATTGAGTCGGTTTCATGGTTTCGTGTGTACACAGATATTTCTTGAGACAATGAAAAACAAAGATTGCATAGGGAAAGCTCTGGCTTCGTGTGGATGTGGTAAAACTTCCTTAGTTAACCTTAGTTAAGCACACTAGTTAACGTGAACTAACTTGAAAATCTTCTAAAGCATTTATTAATCATAGTTAATGTTAATTTCGACATACACCAATACATTTTTTTTATCAAAACTTGTATCTGTTAATATTACTTAATGAACCTGAGCTAACATCAACTAACTTTGAACAGGTGTTTTTTATTAACTAACATTAACAAAGAATTATAAATACTGTAACAAATGCATTGTGCATTTGCATTACAAATGTTACTTGCAGACTTAAGACTTACATGAAAAATAAATACAAATAAAACAAGGTCCGAGTACGGTATGCACTGAGTATACATAAAAAAACCTGCTAAAAATTAACATTGTATACAGAAGACGTCATAATATATATGGATAAGATAGTATATATGGGCAAAATCCTCAAAATGTAATGTTACTGATCAAAAACAATAAAAGGTAAAGTAAAATAAGATAAATTAAACAAATGAAACCCCGAATTAAACAAACAAATGAAATGAAATTGTGAAATAAATAGTGTTCACTAGCATAGAAGATTGTTTTATATTATATTATGATATTTACATTATGGGGCTAAAGTTTTAATGCTGTTAGTGTTAAGATAAAAAAAAAATACTAAGGGAAAGGGGTCATCGGATGCAAAAATCACTTTTCAAGTAATTGAACATAAATGTGTGTTGGAAGTGTGTGTACACATCTATCCTATAATGATAAAAATCCACCCAGTGTTTTTTTTTATACCCTATTTTAAAATCTCCTTTCTCAAATCAGGCTGTTCTGAGATTCCTGTCAGAATGATGTAGTTCTGTACAGGCCCCTCCCACGATAGTTGATTGACAAGCCGTCTTACCTTAGACCCGCCCTGAGTGAGCTGAGAGTTGTCTGCGCTCTCCGGTGCAGAGGAAGACAAGAACGTCCCAGATTAAGCAATTGAGGTGTTTTTATGAATCTTTGCAAATCTCATTTTCTAATAACGTGCTCGTTTTGCGGCTAAAATAAAGAGTACTGCTCGTCACCCCACGGAAGAAAGGGGCGGGGTCAGCAGAGCTCATTAGCATTTAAAGCAACATGGACTAAAAAAACTGGCTTGATGAAAACAGAGCTGATTTTGACATGGTAAAAACTGTGTTTTTGACACTACCATTGTGCAATTTTAACCAAAGTGTGTTTTTAGACTTTTCATTAAGACCCTAAAGAATCATGCTTCATCACATCACAACTTGTGGAAAATGGGCATCCGATGACCCCTTTAAGTAAAAACAGGTAAATCGATTAAAACAACAACAAAAAAGAGAAACTAAAGAAACAATTTAAAACAAATACAATAAATAATGATCAGTTTTTACCAGTAGGATTTACAATCAATCCATTATAGATTTATATTAATAGCACATCTGAGCATGTTTACCTGAGGCAATGTGAATGTACAACATGTTGATGGGAAATCAACAACAGACTTGAATGATGTTAGTGGTATATAGAACTGACTGCTTGGCACATTGATGAGGTCAGTCTTTAGCCGTATGATTTTTATGATGTGTTAAGTACAAGACAGGCCTTCAACACTGACATACGGTTTTATAGTGGCTGTGACTGACATATTGATCTGGAAAAAGCCTATTTTCCCCTTGATGTCTTCAAATAACCAAGCTTAAGACACGATTTACCAGCAGCCAATCAACCAGAAAGAATACAAAACCATCACGCTAATATTTTTGGGTTGTTTCAACCCGACAACGATGAGAGAGCAAATTCTGCTTTCACTTCTAAGATTTTTCTTTCAAGAAAAACACCACCATAATCTCACATATACGGTGTTTCAAACTGTACTCAGATTTGTCAACATACCAAAGTCTGCAACTAATAACTCAATAATCAATACAAGCAAATGTTTAAACAGTATATTTTATGCAATATTTGCAACATTTCTCAAACTCTTTAAACACCAACTGATCTGAACTGCTAAATACATTAATTGTATATTATGTGATCTGTTTATTAGCAATCATATTTGTCTATTTATAGTTTTCATAAATGTAAAATAACTTAAAGAAAAGAGTTAAAGTAAAAGCCAAAATTAGCCAGCTTAATTTAGCCAGGAATAAGGACATTCTTTTTTTATAATTTTTTTGTAATTTCCATAAATAAATACCATGACAACAGACTTGAATTTAGACTCCATTTAATTAACGCATATGTATCACTATATGAAATAATAATAATTATTATTAGTATTATTTAATATAGTGATTGGTAATTATAAAGAAAGAAAGAAAGAAAGAAAGAAAGAAAGAAAGAAAGAAAGAAAGAAAGAAAGAAAGAAAGAAAGAAAGAAAGAGAAAGAAAGAAAGAAAGAAAGAAAGAAAGAAGACAAAGACAGACAGAACAGAAAGACTTTTATGGAACATAATTATCTGTAAATCAAAGCCAGCTCGTGACAGTTAAACACTGAATCAAATGAATAGTTGCGTCTTTGTTCGCCTCTCAAATGAATGTGAACGCCGGTTGGTTCTTAGAAGGCCAGCGATCTCCTGGCCAAGCTGCACCTGCAGCGCGAACACCAGCACCATATCTGTGGAAAAGGGGAATGCGATTGGCCGTGTGATTGGGGATTGGCCGAGGCGGCAGAGATTCGCCCGTTTGGGTAATTAATCTGCGTAGAGCTCAATGGAGAGAGATTATGCAGTCAAGTGAATCTCATTTCAAGCTGCTGCTCTGGTGGGAGGGTATGCGTGGGCTACTCTGTGACACAAAGACAAATGACCAGCAAGCGGTCGAGTGTGAGCGGAAGATTGGAGAACCAAAGGGGGAAGCCGTATGGATTCTGTCGAAGTCCGTAATCCACTGCTGCTCTTGACTTCAAACGAGAAGGCGAAGATTATGAGTTTCTGCACCGGCAGAAATAACCACAGGCACTAGCAACACCAAGGTCATGGGTTCGATTCCCAAAGTAAACTGCCAGATGTATCATCAATCATCAGAGCCCTATGATTGGTCTGATTTTGTCATGAATTTGACTGTCCATGGAGCGGACCTGACTTACATTTCACTGCTGGTTATATTCTGTATAATTGTGTATGTGACGAAAAAAAAAATCTCGAATGATTTGTTTTGAATATGCTCTGCGTCTCCGTGTGAATGAGCTGCCAGTTTTGTCAGCTACAGAATTTTGAGCATACACAACGACATCTGCCATCACACTATATGAGGACAAGAACACATACACTTCATTTATTAAATCATAAAACACAGAATCCATAAAACTGAATACAGACTAAACAGAAATTCAGAAAATAAATAGTTAACAAACACACAACACAAACAAACAAACATTAATTTCATATGGGCACTATTATATTTTATTTAAATAAATTATTAAATTGTTCAAATTTTTATGAATTCAATAGATCAGAAATCCATTTGGACTATTAAAATAACTTTTGATAATTCATATGATATCGTTAATTAGAATTGAATGAAAACAAATTAAAATGAAAAACAGAATTTGGGACAAAATAAAATGTGGGGGGAGGAGGATTTAATAGGCCCATAAATCATGAATGAATGAATTATGAATTTATATAGCACTTTTTTATGTATTTCTGTACACCCAAAGCACTTTAAAATCATGTGGGGGGGGGGGGGGGGGGATGGATGATGTGACGGCTGCCACAGGACAACAACACCAGTGCGCTCACCACACACCAGCTACGGTGGAGAGGAGAGAGAGTCATAGAGTCAATCAAGTGGATGGGATTATTAGGAGGCCATGATTGACAAGGGCCAGTGGGGGGAATTTGGCCAGGACACCGGGGTTACACCCCTACTCTTTACGAGAAGTGCCATGGGATTTTTAATGACCACAGAGAGTCAGGACCTCGGTTTAACGTCTCATCCGAAAGATAGTGCTCTTTTACAGTATAGTGTGTCCCCGTCACGATACTAGGGTGTTAGGACCCACACAGACCACAGGGTGAGCACCCCCTGCTGGTCTCACTAACACCTCTTCCAACAGCAACCTAGTTTTCTCAGGAGGTCTCCCATCCAGGTACTGACCAGCTCAACCCTGCTTAGCTTCAGTGGGCAACCGGTCTTGGGCTGCAGGGTGATATGGCTGCCGGTCATATACAATCTCACTCTTAAAACAGAAGACACAGAGGAGTTCAGGGTCACTCGAATCATCATGTGGTGCATTTCAAGGTGCTGTAATGTCTAAATAGAATGGCACTCAGAAAATATCCCCATTACCTGACAGATATCACTGAATTATGGGTCTAGAAATGCCTCACCTGACTGTGATGGCGTTAGACTCTGTAGAAAAATAAACGTCACCAGATGCCATCAGATTATTCATGTAGCCAATCACAAAACTGTGAGGCAATGTCAATCATTCTGCATAGCCACATGCCGGCCCATATATAGCAGAGAGTGTGTTTAATTACATATCCAGCTTCATAAGCAATTGTTAGCTTCTCAAATGAGAACTTTCTCCTATAACACAAAAGAACAAAGCAAAACAACAAAACACAGGATAAATACAAAAAACATTGTCAATTCTGGTTGAATCTATTCTCAGCATGCCATTGTTGTCTTGTCCCAGAATATGACAGGAGTGAACAGAGCCCAAAGCTGAATATTCTTATGACATTACAACAGAAGCAACATCTCAGCGATTCCTCTCATGCATATTCACAGAAGCTGCCGAACATGTGACAAACGTCTCCCAGCAGGAAGGATGGTCTCCCCGGACAGCCGTGGAAGACACTCAGGCAATTAAACCAGTCGCAGGATCCATACAAACCACGGCTCTCACCGCCAGAGGCGGAAACTCGACACTAAAACTCTGAAACAGGTGCCGTTCCTGACAGCCGAATAGAGCAGTAGCTTTGACTTCCACTATATTTTTATACGAGTACAAATCACAGAAGCACTTGTGCTGGAAATTACCGCTAACGTCCAATTTTTCAACCAGCATTCCCTGAGACGAAGTACAGATGAGGACTTGGCTGGCAGTAAATCCATTTATATGTAGAACTTGTCTGGCAGACAAAGTCTCGCACTGGCATTTATAAAGGAGACAATGTCAAATTGATCTGATACCAGTTGAAAGTAAGATCCAAATGATGAGGGAAATGCATTGTGGGTTTGTTAAATAGAGATGGGAAATGCATACAGAAATCACTACAGATGTCACTCCCTCAGATCAGGTCTATCCTCACGCATGTGCTGATTATAAACCTGGATGATGGATGGATGAATGGAGATATGTAATAAATAAATAATAGCAAATATGATGGGAAAATAACCACATTTGAAGTAATAATTAAAGAAAACAACAACAACAACAACAAAAACTGAAATAAGTAGTGTGTGTATGAAAAACAAGATAAAACAGTATAGAAAAAACATTCTAAGTGAAATAAATATCAATAAAACAATTAGTATGCCTATATATTAGTATATAAGCAACCACATTTCTAATGAATAATGAAATATAAATTATATTTGGCCATTTATTTGTGGCAACAATCAAAGAAAATTGAATTGAATTAAAAAAATACATATTATGGTGGTTACATTTTTTATGAATACTCAAAAGAACAAAGATAACTTAAAAACAAACAAACAAAACAACTGTCCAATAGTTTAAAATGTTTCAATAGCCTCCAGATTGCAATTTTCATTCACATTTACATGCTTATGCTAATTGCAAATACTGTATTTCCTAAAAATGTACTATTTTGTCACTATTCAAATACACTTTTGAATATTATTTCACAACACAACATGTTAAAATCAAATTCAACAGATCTAATTATGGCATTTAGCATAAAATGGGCTCCACCATATGTACTTATCACATCATACATGTAAACGCAACTACTGACGTAATTCATTTTCACGTCCAAACAACAGACTGCAAGTGCCAAAAGTCCATAACAAAGCACCCCCCCTGCATTCATATGGAATACAACTATAAAAAGCTCAGAAATAATTACAGGCATCTAAATTGCCTGAGCAAACAACAGTCTAAATCTAGATACAATAAGCACAGCACAATAACTCACTGCTAGGTCAGGCTCATTCAGAGATAAATATGGAACATCCATCACTGATAATTAGAGGTAACATTATAAAAGTAGGCCAAAGCGTTCACGTCTACTCGTCTTAAAAGCAACTGAAACATGGTTACATTGACGCTTTATTTAATCGGGAAGAAGGAAATGTAGGCCATCAGCTCAACCATGACAATAAGACAAAATCAACAACAAAATCATATCCGCCAATTATAAATAATCATTTTAGATTAAGACACCCAGAACAGATCAGAATTAATTCAACATTTAAAAAAAAAAAATCAAAGAGGTTAATTACCATAAGGGAATTATTTTGCTTGTATAGTCTGCTTTCCACAAGAACTAGCTCTGGAGGCTGTAATAGAGGCTTAAGACGTTCATTTCAGAGGTTTCGGTTTCCTAGAACAAAGTGCAGTGGTATCACACCGGACTCATCAAACGACCTTGAATTGTATCTCAGTAGTCTCCAAAATCTAAGCTATAATGCTCACATTTCTATTGTAGCTTAAGGCTGTGGGTCAAAGGCCCCCAGTGGGAGCCCATTACGTCCTTTCCGAGACGTTTCAGTGACCTTCATCATCGTCTCCCCGAGCAACAGAGGAATAACAATTAGAACCACAGGAAAGGATCCTTCAGTTCTTATGTGATTCCCCCCTTTACATAACCAATGCTACTTGAGCAGGACGTGACGTCTCTTTAATTCTTTACTATTTAAACCCACTTCGATTCATGTGCTCTTGAATTAGACGCTTCGGGGACAGCTTTTTCTTTTGAATTAGACGCTTCGGGGACAGCTCTTTCTTTTTCAATAACTGCTGCTAATTCGTTGAGATATTTTCAGTCTTTCTGTACGTGAAAACTACAGCATGTACAGACGACAGAAAGCAAGGAGTGCGCTGACCACGGTAAAGTGGTCTAATTTAACACTTCATTTATGCAGAATCAAAAGCTGAAACCCAATCTCTTTCTCGTGCTGTGGAAAGTTTATGTATGAACTGTGTGTATAGGAACGAATACAAGGGAATGTTCTAGGTTAACGGGCTTAAGCTCTTGCACAAGACATCCATGGCTTCTTGTCAATTATCACCGAACTATGACTAGTCCTTCAGCTTGCGTAAACCAACAATAAGTTACACGCTCTCAACGGAAGTCTAAATCTGATTTTTGTGCCATATAGCCTTCTTTTGTCGACACCAAACCTTTGAATGTTAGTATAAATACAATGTATCTGTCAGTGCTATTTTTTTAATACTTATGATGTTTTATTTATTTCAATCATAAGTAAAAATGCCAAATGTGTGCAAATATTTAGACTGAATATTCAAAAATGTTGATAAAATGAATTACTTGTGGAATATCACCAGTAATGCGGTCACATTATCATGAATTAGCAACATTAACTCTGTTGTGACGATCAAAAACAACAAATAAAACACAAAATTAGATCGTTATGGTAAATGGAAATAATAAAATGTGTCTTCTTAAAAAATAAAATATATATATATAGTTTAAAAGAACCATATCAAATAGCGCTACTTTATTTTATGACAGTGAAAATGAATTTTATAAAGTCAATAATTTAAAAAGATTCAAACTTTAAAGTCTCAACTACAAAACACAATTTTTTTTACCCGTAATAGAAAAATTACAGTTCACTGAACACAAAATAACCTTGTGACAACATGCCCCAACATCTCCAACGTACAAAACCACTGCTAGAGAGAACACACATTTCTGAAACTCAACAGCTTATAGTTACAGTTATTTTATAAAGAAAACTATCCAAGCTGAAGTTACAACAAATGCAAATCATGCCAGTGTAGAGTCAAGTGATGAACACCTGTCTAGGGTGTTTCAGTAATATCAAATTAGAATTTCAATTAGCTCTGTGTCTTTAATTGTGTCTCATATGCTACTTTTATTCTCCATGCAATATTTTTAGCTGTATAATATTCAGCATACTAATGTGAACAGCAGGTAAGAGTAAACCGGCATGAACAATCAAGGTACAACCAGACCCTAGTCTCTCTGAACTGATCATAAATACTCCCCGTGTATGCATTCATCTGATTATTATGTGGAGACTAATGGAGTCTTGTGCCTGTACATGATGCACAGGATCAATATTCACCCTGAGATGGGTAGTATTTATGTCTGCAGATGAAATTGGACACAAATATCAAAGGGTTGGGGACGTGGCCATGTCGATGTAACCGAACACATCTACCCAGAGTCTGACAAGATATCAACACAACATGAGCCAGAGAGACAGAAGCAAGACACTATCTCGCCTAAGAATGGAGAGCATTATGTCTATTTGCAAATATTTTCAAATAATAGAGAAAAGAGCAAAATACAAACCCTAACAGCTGCGATATTTGTTAATATCTCCAATTTAAATGCACTGGAATAAACTATATTTATTTGAATGAATGAATAATTATATATAATATATATATATATATATATAAAATTTGCTCATTTTTTAAGTTAAGTCAAATCTATTTTGTATTAACTTGTATATTAATGTAAACTGAGTTTTGAATCATTTCAGTAACTGAACTTTTAATGACCAAATCACATAGCATACAGCTGAAATAATTACACTTAAGACAATTAAAAACACCAAGGTAATCAACATTATAATTTGATGTTATTAAAATAATAAAAGACCTCGGACAGACACAAACCCACACACATTGGACATATGAGCATGTAGAAGTTTAAAGCATGCAATGTTTTTAACACACGTACAATAATGTTCAAAAGTTTGGGGTCCGTTAACTTTGTTAAAGAAATCATTCAAATAAATGCTGTTTATTGAACTTTCTCTTCATTAAAAACAAACTTAATCTCAACAATAACAACTGTGTAAATAAAGCTTGAAAACACTGAAACTGCATGCCCTGGTGCATGCTGGGAATACCCACAGCTTGAGAAACCAATATCCCATGTACACCAGCACCACAAACATCACAACACAAAACTACACAAACTCACTCACTTGCACTGTAGACATATATTTGATTACAACAGTAATGACTGTATTCATATAGCTCAAATGGTCATTTTCTTTTCTTTCAAAGTTGTAGTTAAAACATATTAGAGAATGTTGTTACAAGAAAATACTATTTCAGTCTTTCCATTTCAAAATTGTATTCAATTCAATGTGCTACCTGCAGTTTCTTTGTCATTATTTGAGAGTGTAAACGGTCACAAACTGCACTTTATCCTATATAGCAGCATGTCAGATCTATGAAATATACTCAAATCTGTGAATAAACATTACATTGGGATCAATACTTCGATCACTGCAAAACTACCATAGTTCTTACAAGTAATGCAATTACTTAAAGTTAGAACATGCTATGTGCTTGAATTGAGTGCACATAACAAATCTACTTAATATTTTGAACTTTTTCAAATGCAAAAAATGCATTTTCCCCTCACACATTTGCTTAACCACAACTATTTTTTTCAATGTGCAAAAACAACAAGCAGCATACAGACACATTTAACCTCGTCTGCTCCAGGCAGCTTGTGGATCCATGGTTTTGCTCATTTGTTGCACGTCCTTTAATACTTTAAACCAAGCAGTTGCTCTGGGCACGCCTGCATTAGTTATGTTTTGTTTTGGCCTGAAGATCAAGTGCACTCTGCAAAATCCTGTTTTGAGGAACACACTAATTCTAATGTTGCGTCTTCTTCCTCCGAGGATGCATTGATACTGGAACACGGGACCTGATGCTTCAGGCATCGCATCTGTAATAGGGCTTGAATACTGACTGACCTCTGTCAGGTTCCCTATAGTCACATTACCAAATCTACCAAAATTGGACCTCATAAAAATTGTATAACTTCAATGCTTTAAAGAAATACTTCTGCCATAATGGGAAAAAAAGTATTTTTGACACCCTTCATTGCCTAAAGTTATCAAACTGAATTATTTATATAAGAAAGGTATTGGTAATATCACTTCCCAAGTGTTTGCCAAAGCACAGACCACTGAGACGAGCAAAAACCCACTAACTGTGTTCCAAAAAACTCAAAATCTCTAAATGATCAGTTGCTGGACATTCAAAGGTTTAGAATCTCTGCTGGGCTGGTGTTCATTTATCCGCCCCCTTCCCTGTGTGCATTACTCTTTAAAATTTAAACCAAGCATAAAACCAGCTCAGGGAGTACTTGCAAAATCCCCTGTCAGTCCCCATCCAATTACTCTGCTCTGGTTCAGTGGACATCAATGACAAATTCCTCTGTTCGGGAATAATTAAAACAGATAGGTTTGATGCCCTAGCGTTGTCTAAACTCTGCTCATCAAAGAACTGCATAAAATCACTGTCTTATTACTTTGACTGTTTCTAATTGTTGTGTAATCTACAATAGAAGACTTTTGTTTAAAATATATTTTGACTTCAGAGGCTTGCACAAAGCGATAAGACTGAACATCAAGCTTCATCTGCAGAGACTAGAAAAGCATGCTTTTAAAAGGAAAACATCCCATTTCTGACCTCACTCTGAACTGCCCATAAATAGCAAATCCACGTGGAGTTTATGTTAGAAGCATTATACTCATGCATTATTCCCAGTGGTGGATCTGGATTTGGGTTGCTGATGCACAACATGCCCAAGGACTTAAAAAAAAAAAAAAACAGTTACAGTATTATAGATTTATATTTATATGAAAACAAGATCATCTCTTCAAGGAATAGTTCATCCAAAATAATGCGATTTTTCTTTCTTTTTTTATTGTCATCCTTTCCAATCATAATGCTTGTTACGGATGTGAAAATGAAGAAAATCGTTTTGAGGGCAAAAAAAAAGTTGATGGCAGTGTGTAAACATGATTGACAAAACGTGGTCATATTTATTTTTTAACATGCAAAAGATTTGGACGAAAATTTCAGACTCAGTGTGCAATGAATGACCTTAACCCTGATCAAACACACTTGAACCAGCTAATGAAGAACTTCAAGAGCTGTGCAGGTAAGTAGATCTCCAGAAACAGAACAGAATGCTAAATATATGGATGGATGGATGGATGGATGGATGGCTGGATGAAACGACACAACAATAGAACAATGTATGGATGGATGGAACAACAGAAAGAAAGAACAATAGAACAATGGATGATGTATGCTTGGATGGACAGATGGATGGATGGAACAAAATAACAAACAACAGAATGGATGGAACAGATAGAAAAATGGATGTATGGATGGATGGATAGGTCAATGGACGGTGTATGGAACAAGAGGACAAACATCAGAATGGATGAACAGATAGAGCAATGGATGGATGGATGGAACAACATAACGATGGATGATGGTGTATGGAACGAAAGAATTATAATATAGATAGATGAGATGAGATGAGATAGATAAAAGCCCTGGTGTCTAATGAAGGAAGGCCTACTGTTTAAACTAGATAAGGGGCATAATTGGAACACCCAGCATATCTGGAGACCAGCAATGCAGGGATATCACATCTGCTGGGGTTAAGAATAGCATGCGGTGACAGAAGTTATCCTCTTTGGGAATATTTGGATATGTATTCTTCAGAGACGGCTGTGATAGGATCTGTAATTGATCTCACCTAACCTCACACTGCTTTAATCCATCCGTCTCCACTGCTCCTGCTGTTTTAGTCTATCGGGTGGTGTTTGTGGGAAGCCGAGTCACCTCCAGATACACCTGTGTGCTCTTGGTATCTTCACAGCGACAGCGGAGCTAATGGCAACTGACGCGGCCCCCTCGCTGTGACACGAAGTGTCTGTAGAGCTGCAGACAGCGACGTCTCAGAGGACTAGATTCACAGTCACAGTCAGAGAGTGAAGAGTGGACACAAACACACACATACATGCTCAGAAAATCTGTAGCGCTGTTAGGAGATTTACACAAGTGCCCACGCACGCAGTCACGTATACAGTATGTCCTATTCACATTCAATATCGGCTACATGTAATGAATGATACCTCAAATTGTGTGGCTTATTCTCTTCTTAATGATCTCTCTTTCACTTAAAGAAGATAATAAGAGAACCCATATCTATGATCAACCAACCAAAACAAGCTTACTTAGCAACGCCAGCACAACATGAAAACCCATAGAGGAACGCCCTGGAAACCACGAGGTTGGGAACCATGAACTATCTTCACTCTTAAACTTGACTCTAATGAACCAGACATTTTTATTTCATTAAAAACTTGATTCCTGAACAAATCATACTTATAAGAGGTTATTTTTTGTGAATAAAAAAATATATGATTTAGCTGGAATGTTTACTAAATTAAACTGATATATATAGAATAAATTCAAATGACAAACATTAAAAGTTGTTACTATATTTTGCTTGTTTACATTTTTTGTAAATTAAATAGTAAATGTATAGCTATAATTCTGAATTTAATCAAAATGTGTATGATCAATTAATATGCAATTATCTCTAAAAAGTCTATGAAATTTATATTTAAACAAATATTTGGTAAGAATTGTATTACATTTGTAAAACTGTATTAAAAATGGATGTTTGTGTTTGTTTTTTAATGTCTGTTTGTTTATAAAAGCTGACATCTCACCATTTAACAGGTGCCAGATAACAATAAATGCTATAATTGTATAATATTTATAATAATGATATATAATTGTCTTCATATTTCTTCTTGAAAAAGTACTAAAAGTAACATCTGTACTTAAACTAAAATGGGTGAATCCTTACAATTCCCTACAAAATACAAAAATCGAGTTACAATTAGAACATATAAACTAAACTAACATGTCAGAACATGAGTTTCATAAGAATTCATATCGAAGGTTTACACAAGCTGTTGCATTCATTGAAGGTGCGACTCATCGGTCACAGAATCATCAGTCAGTGATTATTTGACAGCATGAGACCGAACATTTCTGTGCTAATGTTGCTTTTCAGAGAAGAGAGCACTACTAGAGAGAGAGTGAGAGAAATGCATTTTTCCCCTTGACAAGTAAATGAAGCTTTTGTCGTTTAACAAGGCTGTCAGCAGCTGGCAGCGAGCGATTGCTAGGTTAGTCGGGGTACAGCTTATAATCTTCCTCAACCTTCCTGCTTGAAAATGAGCCTGCCTGTCTCGTTTCCCCGTTTACCCACAGACAACCTTGACTCTCTTTTCCTGAACACAATCGCTCAGAGCAGTGACAAGAGAGGATGAAGTCAGCTGCTTGTGCTGTCATTTGTGTTGCCAGCTTTGGTGAACTGATTATGTTTGTCAGACTCCTGCACACGGGTTACAGGCAGGGTCCAGAATTATCTGTCAATGATGACTGATTTTACCAGCTAAAACATTTATTATCAAACTGTATTTGGCACGTTTAAAAAATAAATAAATAAAATAATCATAAAAAAAAAAAAAAACATGAAGTAACATACTAACTATAGCTGCAAAGCATGTTTCAAGTTAATGCAATTTAATAGCACTGTATATTAATTCAATGACGTCACGTAAACTTCTCTTTGAAAAGAGATTTCACTGTTGTAAAAGCTCTAGCTAAAACCACTTACAGTATTTATATATATATATCTAGCCTAATATCACCATTAACACAATATCTCTATAATGAAAACTCCATTTGGTTTCTTAGGATAAAATATTTAATTGTTACAAATTCACATTAAAATCTATTAGCTACTTTTCTAGTTCAAACATTACAGAAATATTGTGTGCTTAACATTGATATTTATTTACTGGTGAAATAATACCAAATGGTGTTCTTTCCGCTGTCATTATCAGTTTGTCCACTTGTACTTTGTGTATGTTCACACAAACATTCAAAAATTGCATTAAATTGTTCAAAAATAATAGATAGAACAGTAAATGTTAATGTCACAAAATATGTATATTTCAAATCAATGCTACATCGTAAAGAAAATCATTTGCATCACAGGAATATATATTACAAAGTATATATATAAGTATACAAAAACAGTATTATTGTTAAATATTATTACAATAATATAATATATATATATATATAGTATGTATATAAACATACTTATATATAATAAGTATGTGTATTTATTTTTTATCTTTTTTATTGTAATAATATTTCACATTAATACCGTTTTTTTTTAAATGTGCAAATAAATGCAGCCGTGGTGAGCATAAAGGCTTCTTTTACAAATATTAAAATGTTTTACCACCACCGCACTTTGTTTTCTTTTGATATTGGCATCATGCTCTACTTTAAGTCGGAAGAGTAAGACACGACTTGATAAAACAAATTAACCAGCAACCTTTTTCAAATACCACAATATGAGAAACTAATCCAACTTGATATGAATTTTTGTTTCTTTAGGATTTTCTTAAGAACACATTTGCAAATAAAAAGACAAAAGCGAAGCAACATTAATAAGACTGCTTAGTCAACATGCTGTTCACAACCCTGGAATGCAGCAAACACAAATCATATAAAGAAAAGGACACTATTTTACCTCATGAATGTAAAATAATGGTGATATTTCATGTTTTGTTTTTTTTTTAAGTAGTTGACATTGGGTTCACACAGTTGCTTTGGCTTGAGTTAACGTGAGACCAGAATGCCGTTGTGGGTGAGGTGTCATGTGCGCATTTGACAGTCAGAGAGATCCGACATGAGGTGCGTGGAAGCCACAAAAAGCTGTTCGGTCAGAATTCATTTTCTAATAGGTGCACTGAAATCTAATACTTAAAGTTAAGTGTTTAAAAACCCTAACTGTTATTAACAGCAATGCTTGCTGTAGCACACACCACTAAAAGCTGACAGTCAACCCAAGCCTCGTTCCAGATGCAAACTGTCCTTTGTACTGAACAAAATCAACGATATGGGTCACCCTGTCTATCCTCTGCAGAGGCACGACAATGCGGTGTTTACAACGCAAGTCTAATTATTCCCGTGTTTGACTTCAGTCCCGGAGATGAATGGGTTTGTAACCAGCGTGGACTTCCACAGGAAGAGTAAAAGAGACGCAGCTGAATCCGGATTTGCTAGTGATGCAGAGAAAATAAGCGTTCCACAGTACTGTGTTTATCTCCCACTGCTGTACACACACTTTCACACAAAGTGTCTTTGGTATATTGAATGTGCGGTGGTAATCCAGGGCTAGGAAACGCTCTCCCACGGTGAAGTGAGGCAGATCACAAATGCTCTCTGCCTGTGGATCCGCATGTGGGCCCGATTCAGAGCTCTCTCTCTCACACACACACCTCTTTATCCCTGTCTCTTCATGTTTGTATGTCTCTCTTCTCTTTTTCGCCTCCCTCTTTCGGCATTGTGTGAGCAGAACAGAATTGTAGCATTAAACGTCCTTCCATTTTGGACCACTCAATCTGTGTCGTGACCCAATTCATAATGTGTTTCCAAATCTCACTATTATTCTTAAAGCAACGGCTCACCCAAAAATGAAAGGCTGATGAAAATGTACTTACCCTCAGGCCAATCCAAGATTCTTTATCAGTACTGATTTGGAGAAATGTAGCATTATCACTTGCTCACCAGTGGATCCTCTGCAGTGAATGGGTGCCGTCAGAATGAGAGTCCAAACAGTAGATAAAAACATCACAGAAATCCACAAGAAAAGCTGCATGTTTGTACAAGAATAAATCCATAATTTAAGGTATTTTAAATTTAAACTATCGATTTTGACTAAAAAAATATTTTGTAATCCATAACACTTCCTCCTATGAAAAAGGCAATTCTCTGTTGTCCTCTAACATCAAAATTAATATTTTTTAGGACTTTTTTTGTTGTAAACAGTGCTAGATATGTGTATATTTCTCTCCTGATTCAGACTAAACAACTTTTTCATGGGAGAAAGCGATAATTTCCTTGTTTAATTTACAAATGCAGCTTTTTGCTTCATAAAATGTTGATTGATGGACTGGAGTGGTGTGGATTATTTGTGGATTATTGTGATGTTTGTATCGGTTGCTTGGACTCTCATTGTGACTAGAGGTTGACCGATTGTTGGCATTTTTTTTTTATATACAAGCGCGTCTGCAAGCAACACGTGACGCTGTCTCGTGCATTACCCTGTGATGTCCCCCTCTGCCTGCTAACTTGTTGAAGAGAGAACTACCTGGTAACTCCCCAAGAAAACGGTAAGACTTAAGTTCTTATCCTTCTTTCTTAATCTAGCCTTGTATTTCATTGGTTAAATAGGTATATTTTTGGAGAGAGAATGAGAATAACATTTGGAAAAAGAATGTGAGTAACTTTTTTAGGGCTGAAACGATTCCTCGAGTAACTCGAGTAACTGGAATACAAAAAAAATCATAGAGGCAAATTAGGTGGCTCGAATAATCGTTTTGAATCATTTTGTCCATTTACTAGGGATGTACTGAATAGGGATGCACTGAATTTTTGGCAGCCGAAAATATATGCCGCGCCACACGCCCAGCATTGTTCATGTTACTCTCCCTCAGGCCACTGCGCTGGCTCTTCAATCATTCTGCTCAGTTACCGCTCATGCTCACCGGAAAAGCGTTGTCCGCTCAAAAGATAACGCGTTCACATGAATGCAACTATGCTTGTAAACGTTAGTATATGTGTTCCTGATTGCAGTAGAGCTGCTGTGCTGTGACATGCTGTGGTACAGCTGTAAAACTGCTCCTTCATCACATCTTTGCTCTGCTCACATGCGCTGATAATCTGCTTTGCCAGGGTTTTTATTTTTTTTTTACTACACCAATGTTTCCTTACATCATCATTTCTATTAACTCACACGCGTCTCAATGATAAGCGTGATCATATCTCCTGTTTGAATTGCAGAACACACAGACCACGAGCACACATCCCACTGAAGCGCGCGTGACGTCTCAATGAGGACATAAACACACGAACAACATCTCCAGAACTGTTTGAGCACTTGAAACCGAGGTAACCCAAGGTATTCGAATCCGCTCTGGCAGGAAGTGTTCACGACTGAGGTGAAGACCCTTGGGCAAGGCACCGAACCCAAACTGCTCCCGGGCGCTCCCCGGGCGCAATGTCAGCTGCCATGTGCTCCACTTGGATGCCCACTGCTCCACTTGGATGGGTTTAAATGCAGAGAACACATTTCACTCCTCATTATACTCTGTATAATTGTGTATGTGACAAATAAAGCTCATCTGAGCTTAATTTGTATTTGTACTTTATGAGTGTTTCACCGTTTCATTTGACTAAAATCCTCATCCTCATATCATATACACACAGCAAGTAAAGGTATTCACGGCAACCCGTCAAAATAAAAGTCCAGGTTTTTTGAAGACAGTGCAGCAGAAATATTTGTTCAGCAGAATGTACATAGTACTACTAAAATAAGAAAACTTTATTTTTTAAGGAATGATCACTTGACTTCTTATTAAATTTTGATTAAATTTTATGTTTAATTTTCAATAATTTAAAGATAAATAAATTAATGAATGTTTAATTTAAGCAATCGGCCAAACATATCGGTATACACTTGAATCTTATTACTTGACTTAGATTTTATGAGAAAAAAATAAGAAAAGAAAATCGGCCAACATATCGGCCAAAAAAATCGGCATCATATATCGGCTGCCCTGATTTCTAAATATCGGCATGGCCAGAGAAAAACCCATATCGGTCGACCTCTAATTGTGACGGCACCCATTCACTGTAGAGGATCCACTGGTGAGCAAGTGGTGTAATGCTATTTTTTTTAATGTATAAATACTGTAGTGTACACAGTATATAATTTATTATTGTTGAAGCAGGTATCATGTTAAAATATGCATATAAAAATATGCAAAATATATGAACCTAAAGTAGATGCATTTGGGACGCAGCTTTAGATTTATAAGGATTTTTCATACAGGCTTCAAGTGCACCAGAATGATTTCCTCATGTTAGACAAAGTTCTGGCATTACATTTCTTCAAATGAACATCCAGAGAAGGACTCGCTGCTCTAATCTAGCATACCTTGGTAAATCCTGTTTCCCCAGTGTAAGCTTGTTATAGCTGGTGTTCACTGGTATAGTATCCCTGGGTTTTCTGAGAGTAGGTGTGTGTGGTGTGGGATTTCTGCATGAAGGATTAACAAAGAGCCAGAGAAACGCTTCTGTAATCCACAGGTCAAACATGGAAGTAGGTAAATGTGAGTGTGCTCTAAATACAGCTGGCTTACAACAGCGCCTGGCCTTGTTGAGTGTGTGGGCGCTTGTTGTAGACACAGATAATCTTCTTTCAGGTTGAATGACATGGCCAGGTCAAGCACAGAGAGGCCAAGAGCAGCAGAAGGGTCAGTGTAAAATATCACATGACATAAGATGCTCACACACAGCTTGGAAAAAAAAAATCACATGACTTGTCTTGCATTGAAAGAGGGATCTGAGAGAATAGACAAAACACCTGGCAACTCTGAGTAACCTCCAAAATACCCTAGAAACTGGAAAGCACTAAACACAAACAGAACTCCTTAGCAACTAAGACAACAACCTAGCAACGTAGCAGCAAGTTCTGCATGAGCAAATAGCCACAGGGGCATTGAGCTGTCGAACAGCAAAGACAAAACTCATGCTTCATTTGAGGGAAAACAATACTAAAGTGATAAATTAGATAAAAGACTAGATAACAATACATTTCTTACAGATATAGCATCAAGATGCATTGTGCCAATATGGCTACACACATTAAACAGGGCTTCCACACCTTTTTTATACACACACACACACACACGCACACACACGCACACACACGCACACACACACACACACACACACAAAAAATGCATGAAATAGATCAAAAGTAAGAGTAAAGAATACATTTATAATGTTACAAAAAATATATATATAATAATGTTTGAAGTCTGTTCAAAGAACCCCCCCAAAAAACGTATCAAGGATCCACAAAAAAAAAAAAAACACTTTTTGACACCGATAAGCAGAAATGTTTCATGAGCAGCAAATCAACATATTAGATTGATTTCTGAAGGATCATGTGACACTGAAGACTGGAGTAATGATGCTGAAAATTCAGCTTTATCAAAGGAATAAATTACATTTTATATAAATATATATATATATATGAGTTATTTGAAATAATATTTTACAATAATACTGTTTTACTGGGCGTAAGAGACTTCTTTCAAAAATATTTTACAAATCTTAACTCCAAACTTTTGAACAATAATCTAAATATAACTAGAAAAGTATATTTACTATAAACAAATTTAAATGATTTTTAATTGATTATTTCCACTTCCATGATTTGAAATCACAATTCTGTAAAATATTACACATTATTTTACACTGCACATCAAGTAACAACCCAAACAGTACTAACATTAACTAAATGTCCTTAAAATGAAACATTAACATTTTAGAGTCCATTGCATGAATGTAGCCATAAAGTGAGGCAAGAGGTATAATACATTCAATTCAAGAGTTATAATACATTTAACTCAATGCAAACGTCGTTGGTTTTTAAATACACGTGGTGTTGTATCGTATCTAGAGCAAAACGTCACAAATATGGAATATTCCCTGCTGTATATTTCACACATCATAAAACATTATTATTTGAGTATGTCCTTGCGATACTGTGAGTCTGGGACTGCAGGGTTTTTCATTGACAGTCTCGCCTGTTCACTCTTACGGAGTATGAAATATTGAATAACATCTTTAGTATTGCAGTAACTCGTAAGACAGCAGGGGGTGGTTTTCAAAGCAACTAGATGTAGAGAACGTTTTGATCCGCTGAGACATGATTGTTTGAAAGAGGCTATCTAAACAAGAACAGCTTTGTAGTCGCTGCCTGTACTGCTCTGCTTTATCTGGAGTGATCCAAGACGCTTCTGAAGGTCATCTACATAATATTAAATTAGCCTGACATTTAGCAACAGCACATTGCATAAAATTAGACGGACACAATTAATGACATCATGCATTCGGACAAACAAGCAGGTTTAAGGTGAAAGGGTAGTGAAAAAAAACTACTTACCCTCATGTTGTTCAAATCTTTATGACTTAACACAAAATAATCTTAAAAATAATATTAATAACCTGTCCACACAATGAATATCAGTGGGGTTCACTGTTGTTTTAGGCCTCATTGAATTGTATATCACAGACAAAAATAAAGTTATTTCATAATTATTTTTTAACCATATAAATGCTCTTTGATATTTTCGATCAGTTTTTTTTTTTACTTGTTTATTCGTTCATTAATTTCAAAAGAAGCACTTCATATTAGCTCTTCATTAAAAATACTCGCCCTAAGAACAGTGTTGTTAACTGAAGCTAAACGTAATTAAAATCATTCTCAGAAACTGAAATAAAGCTGAAGTAAATTAAAATATAAATAGAAGAAAATAATTATAAATAAATGTCAACAAACTGAAATAAGCTGAAGTAACAATATTAATAAATAAGCACAAAATCACTAGAACTAGACTTAAAATAAAATGAAAACAAAAATCTAATTTAAAATATTAACAAATACCATAAAAGTGAATAATAATAATAATAAATACAGATACAATTATATTTTATTTAAAAATAAGCCTAAATAAAAATAATACTACTTTAACCACTTTTCAACTGCTTTAAAACTAAATCAAAAGTTATATAATATAATAATAATAATAATATACAACACCTTTAAATCAAGTTTCAATTTTGTTCAGTTTTTCAATCAATTGTGTGATCAGAGCTCGAGTCAACAAGAGTGAATCTGCTACAACAACGGTACAATGTATTTATCTATGATTATCTATGATTTACAGTCATTAGCGTCCACCCTTCGCCCCTCTGTGCTGTCTGCTTCAGATGAAGGGCAGGCAGAGACAATGATGGCGAATCCCCGCGCACGCTAATGGAGGACGGCTGACATGCTAATCACTTACCTCATTAGCCTGGGTAACAGGATAATACAGGGCAAACTTGTCAAATGTGGCTCCCTGTGTCACCATGTAACTGCACTTTTAGTACGTGGGATAAATCGTGGCCTAGTTAGCATCCCCGTTCAAGCAAGCAGACGTGCATTTTGGGAAGTGACATGTTCCAGGTAAAGGCTGGCTGCTAATTCTTGAAGTAATCCCTCTTTATCATCTTAAGAGAAGAAATCACATTAAAGGGATTGCGTCACTTATACAAGATTTCCACCACGTCTGTTCGACAAAGGTGTCTGAGCCGTGTCATTTTCTATTATACCGCCTGCAGGGTGAATCTATGACACCCAGGACTCTTATATTTCATGCTACTTTAACATGTATTACAAGAGAAATATGTAGCTGCAATTGTCAATTCAACACAAGCAGCATCTTAACACGTTATATTTTGCCAATGCAGTTTTTCATAATTGTAAACCGATTGATAACTTGACTTTCTTGTTGTTTATCTGCTCATTTCACATTTGCAATTCTTTGAAAGACCCGTAATGTATTTTTTACACTTAATTATCCCCAGTTCTCAGAACATCTATTGAGTTTTCTTTCAGGCTGCCAGCGTTTTTCACAACACAGTCTAATGTAACTGCACTTAGTATGAGCACTTAATTATGAACTTTGGGGGAAAACATTTAGAGAGCTGCCAGATTCCTTCCTGAAGAGCTGCTCAGAAACACTCACACTTGTTTGGGGGGTTTGGAGAGCAGAGGAAGCGCTTCTAATAGGATTTGGGATCGGTGTTTGTGTCAGGCAGGCTTGATGAGGTTAGAGGGGTTAAAACAAGAGAAAACAACTAAAATATGTTTCTGACAGACGGTGGATGCCTGAACAAACAGTGAAGAAAACAATTGACAGAAACACCAGCAAGGCACATTTACAATGATGCATACTTGCAAGTATTGTCACATTATCACATTGACTCATGCATGTTTTTTTATTTGTCTCTTAAAGTTGTTTCTACAACACTTAACGTAAAAATGTGGTTATTACACAAGATATTCATACCTGACCTAATGCTTACAAATGACTTTGTTGGTGTAGCCTAGTATAGCTGAGTTCATTCATTCTTGTCAAATACGTTAAATAATCTTTAATTAAAAAAGTGTTACTACTGTAGGTTACCAAACAAACAATACATAAATAAACAAAATAAAATACATAAAATGTTATTGTCTAAGGTCATTTTTGAATACTAAAAAAAGTTATTGTCAATTAGCATCGAGGTCTTCTACATACTGTAGCACATAGGTGATCTCAAATCATTTATTTTGATTTAATTTTATTTTGAATATATGACCTCAATGAAAATAAAAATGACAAAACAAAACAAAATATTAGTGTTGAGGTCATCTATTTAGCACATATATTACCTCAAATTATTTATTTTGAATACATTTATTTTGAATTTTAAATGTATGACATAAAATAAAATAAAGCTATTGTCTATTAGCATCGAGGTAATCTAATTAGCACATATATTAATTACCTCAAATAATTGATTTAATACATTTATTTTGAACAGATGACCTCAATGCAAATAAAACAATATATAATAAAAACAATACAAATTAAAAAACATTGTATATTATAGTATTTAGCACATAGATGGCATAAAATAATAATATAATAGTTACTGTATATTAGCATTGAGGTCATCTATTTAGCATACACATAACAAAATCTAATTAAATAAATTTCATTTTTTATTGTCTATTAGCATTGAGGCAGCTATTTAGAATATAGTTAAGTAATACATTTCTGCATAGATTTAGTTAATAAAATAAAAAACTATATTGTACATTTCTGTCCAATTAAATGCTCTTTTTGTATATTTTAGTCCAATCTAGAATGATAAAGTCCTTACCCCTAATAGCACCTGCCTGATTAGCAATACAAAGTAACTGCATTCAACAGATCTGATAAACTAAAGCCTGCATCCAGCTGAGGGATTTCTCCAACCTCAGCCTTCTCTTTCAATAGCAAACACACACAAGAAAACTACACACGTCAAGCATATTTCAGTCTGGAACAATGCAGAGCCAACTGTCCTCATCACGAGGGTAGTTAATTCTTCACCCAACCCACACAAATCCATTAATCTGTTTTTACTGTCCCATTGCTTCTCATCTCAACCTCTACGCTCTGCCAGCCAGATCCTTCCCCAGGTTTTCCAGGGAAGCACTGCAGACCCCTGTCCCCAGGCAGAGTGATCAGAGACACGGGCAGCGCTCCATCCCTGGACCTCTTCCACCGTTGGGTTTAAACATAGACACAGCTCTGTATGTGCGCCTGCAAGCAAACAGGGTCTCTGTGACAATCTGGCAAACAGACTTCGCCAGCATTTTCCATCTCCCCAGAATGCCTGCACTGTGCCCGTGTGGTCAAGCAAGAACGAGTCTGTGCATGTGTCATCGGCGCACCTGGGACTAATCAATTCTGCTGCTACGGACAGATTCGCCCTTGTGTTACAAATCTCAAACACTAGGGACTTTCAAAAGTGCACATGGGCGGTAAAAGAGTGCCGTCACTGTCTGTGTCGTAATTCACAGTGGCCAGTGTCTAGCATGCTCGGACAGATGGCATATAACTACAGCAAGATTAGCCTGCCTTAATGCCATCTGTGAGCAAAACACGTACCTGTGATCAATGAAGAGAAGGCTGTACGTGACAGACGAAGCAAACACAGCTGCAATTAACACTTCATTACCATGTTTACCATGTTTTGTAATTGGCTGAGACGCAGTGTGATTTATCTACACCAACACGAATGGAAGCATGCAGCAAATATGGGCGACACCAGTGTTGAGAAAGGAAATGTAATATAAATGTGTTGGTTTGTCACACATGCTGCCATAAAGCCATAAGATGAGTGCTTATATGAAGAGCGCTTATGAACGGCAACAATAACAACAGGAAACTCTGGCTTTTCTTTCAGACTTTCCAACATGTGGATGGTCTATATAGTTGATGGTAAGTTGCTATTGGTCATGTATGCCAACACGTATTAGTTTGTACACATGCTTAATAAATACCCACAAAACACACATCTTTTGATATTGATTCTGTACCAGAAGCAGTAAAACGATGTCGGCTGTATGAAATAACCAGTCTAACCCATCCATTTTGTTCAGACCAAAATAACTTGAACACTTGTTGACATGAAATAACTGTAATTACTGCATCTGAACTCAGGCTGAAGTTCTCTGCTCTTTTGACTTCTGGCAAAAAAAGAGCACATTGTAGTTTATTCTGGTTAAAAAACAACGTAAAATGATCAGCCACAATTTTATTGGTTTTTAATTTATTATTACTAATATAATATTTATATAAATATTTTTGTTATATTATTTTAGGGACAGGGATATCTAAAATCCACAATAAAAAAAATACTTTATAAATATTTTATAATTTATTTTAAATATATAAATAAATATGTTGTCTAAACATTGTAATCAAAACTTATGTTAAACCCATGTAAAAAAAATATATTCAAATGTCAATCATTCTAATAAAATAAATAAAAACTATATAATAATATTATAATAAAAAAATCAAACAAATAAATGAATGTATGAATTCATGAATACATATTGTGTAGACTATGTAATAACTTCAGTCAAATGCATGTTAATCATTCTAATAAAAATACAAAAATATATTTTAAATATTTATAAAATAAATAAATGTAAATGTAAATAAACAAACAATTATATTTTAGGGGCTTAAGCATATCTTGGGTGCACTGTACAGCACATCTCCTGAAATGTGCATGAATTCATTCAACCAGTCCAACTGCAACTGCTGATTTTCTGCTCCTGCTCATAATTCTGTGTTGAACACGTACCAGACAGTCAACAAACAGACGGTTGGTGGTCTGAAGGCGTTCAGTCTGATGCTGAAACTCGAGTTTCCCAGAAGATACTAATACTGATGCTCTTAAAACCACCCAACACTGAACAGCAACGTTCTCAGAAGAGAACAGAAAATCAGATTCAAGTCACAGAAAAAAACAAAAACACTATCTACACTAAAATAAAATGTGCAGTCCACTTAAACTAAAGTTTAATTGCTGCCTTATGGTTTTAAGTGCCATCAAAGTGTGTTTAATTTAACGTTTAGTGTGTTCTGTTAATTGCACTTTATTCAATGACTCTGAATGTCTTCACAATGAAGAAGATAAAGCTACAACTCTGAAAACCCAAAATGCAGAAATTACTGTGAAACGTTCAGGAATATTTCACTCAAAAATCGATCTTTCTCTAGTCTAGAGGGCATGTCAAGCTGCTAAAAAATGTGCATACATTAAAGCGCATAATATTAAATCAATACTCTGATCAAATACAATTATAAGGAGCAAATGTGTTTTGTATAAGGAGACGGAGCATAAAGTGAACCACATTCAAAACATTAAGAGGGAGAGCAAGAGAGGCTGTTACAGAAAAGTGCAATTAACCAAGTTAGCAGTAAATGAATGTCGGAGCACTAATGATTTGAGTGCTCCATTTAATTGAATCCTGGAATATTAATTGTACAGCGGTCTCGCTCTAATCTGTTGGTCCTGGTAGATTTGAGCCTGTGATTCACCTCTATATGTGAGCATATGGCAGCCACCGGTGGAATCTCCCGGTAAGCTGAGGTTTGTGACCTAACACATATGGGTGCGCCCGTAACATCTGCTCTGATACGGCACCGCGAGATGCATGTAATCGCTTAAAACGAACATAGACTGACACAAGCCACACACAAGTTCCTCACAAGTTCATTTCTTTTACTGCATGCATCAGAGTGCTGCTCTTTTCATGTGTTTGTATTTATAGTATTACACTCTGTGCTACCTGGACACATAATGCCTTTCAAAAGGTTTGAATTTCACCTGTTGGGTGCTTGGGGGGGGGGGGAAACATTTTCAAAGCTTTTCTTTCTAACCTAAGGAGAAAATAGATATGTATTTTCAGGGGTCATGATATGAGAAATCAATTCTCCTTTATCTTTTAAAAATAAGAGAGTTCATTTTTATATGACGTCAGAGTCTGGTTTGTTTGGATGATGTGAACTATGTTTTAGAACCTATTATTCAAACCCACGCATTGTAATAGTGTTTGCTTAAAGATACTGGTTGGGGTTTAGGCAAATTTCTGTACAGTTCAGTGCTTATATAAAGGTATATAACATTGTCCTAAATTGTGGAAGTGGATTAATGTAGAGTTCCAGAAGTCAAAATACCATTCATTTTCTCCATAGGGAAAATTATTTTTAACTTATAAACCTTTAAAGACAGCTCCAAATTTGTCAATCAATGTACATCATGTTTCAACAGCGGAATCCCTGATGAAAACTACATTACCCATGATTCTGTAAAGAACATACCACCAATCAGAGCGTCAAAATGAGATCAACAACTTTAAATGGATAGATTTATAATTAGCGTTTTTAATTCGATTATGTCATTTACAATGATTTAAGGGATTGTAGTTATTTCCCTCATTAAAGCCATTTTCTGCACAGTTTTGTATGTTTGTCTTTTTGTTCAGTTTACTCCAAATAAATGTTTGTAATGTTGTGATTCTATGGTCAGAAACCAATAATCATTAGCACATGATCACCAAAAACAGTTATTTGGTGGTTAGCAACTATATGACCCACACAGTCATAGTGAGGCAATACGATATAGACATTGTTTCTCAACAAAATATGGTAAAGTTTGCAAACCATTGTGTGTTTTGTGTAGAATCAGTAGAACTTTGCAGAAACCCAATGTAAAGCAAGAGCGCCTCAGGAATATTTTTAACAAGATCCCTAAGTTAGCAATTCAAATGAGCCTGTACGAAGACGTCTGACAATGACGGCATTCCTGCGTAATGAACCTTACGTTTATATACTGCAATGGGACATATAATGGAAAACAGGAGTTCCCTTGCACTTCTGACATTTTTGATGTATTAACACACAATATTGCATCTTTCAAGTCCACCTTGAATCTTTCTGCACTGCAAAAATGGGTCATTCACAACGTGCTATGTTTATGATGTCAGCATATTAACATATGAACGCCTGAGTTCACATATCTAATATATAAACGTTTTTTTAAAGGACAAAAAGAGAGTGAAAAACAGTCATGTGTACTGGGAAAAAAGTTCATCCATTTACATGAAACTTGGAAGCATTTAATGTCATAATTGATATTATTATAATCAAATCTATAATCAGTAAATCTGTTAAAAACTGCAGTGAATATATCACTGGTTATAACTTTGGCACCAGTTTGATTTTACTTAAAAATGTAACGTGAAATGCTAATCAAAACCCATTTTACACATGAAACAGGCTATTAAACAAAAATATGGGATTGGGCATAAAAAAAATAATTGTTCATACCTCATACCTGGAACATGTTTTAACAAGTAAACCGGGTAAAAAAAATAAATAAATAATAAAAGTTTAACTTAATTTGAACTTTTAAACTTTGTGTAATTAGGCTGGATTTTTACAATGTAATTTTATTAGATTTTTTTAATGGTGCAATAAAGCTTTTACGATTAAGAATACACAATTTATACAAATTAATTTCCCATGTTGAACAAAAGTACATTTGAAATCACAAAGCGAACAGTTGTTTATTTAATTGGTTAACTTTTTAATTAAAACTTTATGGTTTCTCCAACAAAATATCTCTAAAAGTGTGAAATTACACAGAGACAAAGAATTCAACCGATTTATGTGGTCCTCCCCTCCATCCAAAGCTGTTTTTCTCTAGCTAAATCTAAAGTTTAACACAACAAAACCAGTCCAACATCAGTTGCAACGAGCCAACAGCAGGGTACGGGATGCTCTGGAGGTGAACCGTTTTCACTTTAGCAAAACAGAGCCACGGGGACGGAGGGAGGCGAAGAGTAATTGGAGCCTTGTGGAGGATAGTTTTCAGACTGTGTGCTTCAAGGCCACAGCAAATGATAAATGAATAAAAGAGGGGTTTGATAAGGGCTTTGGAAATAGTTCTCCAAGGCTGAGATAAGGCTCATATTCGATGGAATTATTTCTGGGCTGGTACAGTTTGTTCAGGTGACGCACTGCAGATATTAATTCAATTGGTTCTTGTTCTTTCTCTCCTTCCTCGGTTGTGGGCATCAAAGTCTGAGCAAAACAAAGAACCATCAGGGCTGCTAGAATCCTTGGGCAACGGCACCGCTGCTTCAGCAAATATTTATTATTTTATTTTTGGGCACCAATTTGCCTTCCGAAGATCAAACAACCGTAGATCTATTCATAGTCACAGAGTGCAAGTGTGTGAATTCAAAATGTACCTCTAAATGGAGCGTGTTCAGCCCAGTTTCCAACATATTTTTAATACTATATGCACAATACCAAAAACGTAATTCACTTACCCGTATGTCTTTTGAAAACCAAATTGACTTTTTAATCAGTAGAACACAAAAGGAGATGCTGGCCAGGACGTTCATGCTGCTCTTTTCCATTCAATGAACATAAAGTGAACACAGTGTTCCTCACACAAAGCTATTGAATGACAAAGTAGTGAATGAGTCATACAGAATACTGTTACAGTGAAAGCAGCGTGAACATTCTGTAAACTGTCTCTTTTTGTGTTCACTTGAGGAAGTGAGTCATGCTGGTTTCTAATTCTAACAGCACAAGGGTGAATATATGATGATTGAAAATTCACTTTTTCTTCCTTTAACGTGTCAAATTGAACAAGCTACCTAATTTGATATAAACCGCTTAGAAATCTCACTGAACATAATTAAAGGCATAATTAAAGTCTGAGGATAACACCATTTCATTATGTGAAAAATTCTTATGGGATTCAAAATTCTGGAAATAATCAGATTCCGGACACAAATTTCACAACATAATCATAATACATAGGCTAATAACTAAAGTTTTCATGTCAGGACTCAAACATCATAAACAGAGCTCTTATGGGTCTATAAAAGTAGTCTACTTTAAATAGATGTTTAGCGTACCTGTGAAGAAAGAGCTCCACGTGTCTGCTGTATCGATTGGAACCCAAACATTCCATCAAATTGCTCCATCTTGTAAAAACACTACCAGTGTTTACCCTTGTTTTAGCCCGTTATCTGTCTCTGTGTATTTTGGAAAGAATTTTGCTTGCACTTGGGTAACAGAATCCGAATTAATTTTTTTCCACACCGGCTAAAAACACCCTCTGGCGCTCTTTTTTAATGTTTGGATTATTATTGTTGATTGATATTAGAATTTAAAGAGACTTTAAACCAGTATAACACATTTTTTTCCTGAATAAAATGCCTTAATTTATCATTTTTAATCTATAAGCATCCACAATTAAAATTACGTAAATCAACTTGGACAAAAAAGGAGAAAAAATGAATACAAATCAGGCTTTGCCCAGCAAACATGCTATCAGATTCAGCATCGCAGAAAGATGAATAGAAATGCACTCTGAATCTTGACCTATAAATGCCCCAGGCAACATCCATTCCTCTAACCTTCTGCAGTCAGACATACTTTATGGGCAGCACCGGAGAACTTGGAAAAACAACCTGAAACAAATTCCCCCCAGTGTCACTTTCTCAGGTCATAAACTAGCATTGCATTCTATGGACCGCTTTGTAGAAATAAATCTATTAAGTTCCTTTCTGCTTTCCACAATAGATCAAAGGCAGACAGATTCATAAAAGACCTTGTCTCCCACTCAACACGCCATATGAAAGAAAAAATAGTAGTGACTTTATAGATTTCATGTAGTAAGAGATGTTTCAAAATAGTCAGGCTGCTTTGAGAGCGCTTCAAAAGATGATTGGTGAAAGGGTATATCAATTATTTTGCTCAATACTTGGCAGAGGAAAAACAACACTATGTATGCATGTCCTGATTTGTTTTGGCTAATTATATCTTGTCATTAAACTTTGAGTGAGACAAAGCAATTACTACCACACAATTTCACAAAATGCATCCAATAAACTACTAATACTCACTGAAGTTTGTGCTGTTTTCACTCCAACATGATGATCTCACTTCCTGGAGGATGATGTTAAAGGGACAGTCCACACACAAATAAAACATTAACATTGTAAATTATTGACGGTAGCCATAGCATGGAAAAAAAAATACTATGGATGTCAATACCATCAACTGTTTAGTTACCAACATTCTCCAGAATATCTTCTACAGGTTTGAAAGAAATGAATGTGAGAAAAGTAATTTTAATTTTTGGGTGAACTATCCCTTTAAGAAACAGTTTGTGTAATTTAAAGGGATATTACAAAATACTAAAGAGATGTAAAATTGAAGACAGGAAAAATAATTACAATTTCCAATTAAAATTCCCAAGCAAACATTTTTGTTTGAAATATTAGGACTAGATAAATAATATTCCCCTATCCTCATTAATAAATTCACACGCATTGTTTTTAATTAAAATAATTACATTATACCTTACATGTTATATTATACTAGCAGGGATAATAAAGTAAGTTGTGCAGCCTGTCAGCAATATCTACCCCCCCCCCCCCCCGTTAATGAATAAATGTTTGCCCAAAATCATAAGTCTGACAGCTTTCATAACAGTCCAGCCTGTGCTTTGACCCTCCAGAAATCCTCAGGTAGAGCCATAGACTTATTACACTTCACAATCCCCTCCAAGGCACAGGTTTGGTTTAATACTGGATGGTAGACGCATTTTAAAAATCAATCAAACTATAGTGTTCACCTACACAGTGAAATTGCCAATCATTCGTTCTGCCACCTTTTGTAGACTAAATAAAAACGTCCAAATAGAGTTTGATAACTTTACTTAAAATGCTGTATAGCATAAATGCACTTTAAAGTGTTTGGACTTCTTTACATATATATATTTTTACATGTGCAAGTCAACATCTAAATGAGTGTAAACTGCAAGAAACGTAAGTGCCTGAGTGCATGTCTAGACACCGGTGGTTATGTGCTCTTCTTGTTTTGTTCACCTCTGACCAACTACCAGTGAACGATTACACCTGGGAAAGAATCAACGTAAAGTTCAGCAAACTTCTCACTTCACACTGTGCTGCAGGTTCGGTGATATTTTCTCTGTGCTGTTACCTGTTATTTTATTGAATATAGTAGTAGAGAACTATAAACACACCTTAATGCCTTCAAGGGGTGCAAATGTGAACGTGGTAAAGCACAGACTACTAATAATTCATACCAGTAGGAAGCTCTTAACTAGAAGATTCTTCATTACCAATATTTAATAACTGAATGTGTAGTTAACAGTGCATTCTTTGATCCATAAAACTGTTTAAATTATCATTTTAACAGCCAGTTTATGGTAGCTAACTAAACATTTAATTGTATAACTTTGTTGCCACGACAAAAGAAACATCAAAAAATATAAATAAATTATGCTTTACAGCTCAAATGACGCATAACGTTGTAACAAAATCATTCATTTTATAAGCACAAATAAATACTCCAATCACTAAACTGTAAAATGACTTTTCAAATGATAATTTAATAACAATAAGCTTCACATTTCCAATGCTTCAATTGCTAAACCATACATTTAAACAGCATTACAGCTCAAATACACAAGATTTAACTAAATAATTTAAGTAATTTTATAAAAGTTTTTTTATATATATTTTTAATAAATGCTTGAACTGCTAAAGTGTAAAATTACTGTTAAAGTTAGGATTTTAAACAGCTTTACAGCTCAAATAATGCAAAATGTGTACTCAATGTTTAATATGCAACTGCTTTCAGCATCTATCAGCTTCACGTTTCTGATTTTAAATGCATTACAAATTGCTCTTCCATTGTAAGTACCTCACCATAATCTCCATTTCTGTTTTATTTTTTATATTCCTTTAAGTCTCCGTCACGAATCTAAACGTCACTGGCACTGATCATGAATAAAGCCTGCAGTAGCAGCATGTGTTATAGGAACAAACACCACATGCAGTGTCTTGAGCACTTCCACAATTATACCTGTAATAATACCCTGTAATCAATCCTTGTGTGGATTCAGACTTACTCTGTATACAAACAATAATACAATCTGCATGCTAAACACATCACAAACAGGTGTGACAAAGCCACACCTGTGCAATGCATTTTGAAATAAAAAAGACTGTTGTTACCTCTGAGCCAGCGTAACATGCTTTTGGCTTGTAAAACTCATTAAAATCATTCAACATGGGCTGCAATAACACTGGAAGTCTGATGCATCATATAACAGATGCAAAAAATCTAGCGGGTTTGAATGCATGACGGCGTCCTGTGTGAATGGCACCTAAGGGTGCTTTCACACTCAAGCTTTTGTGGCGGATGTGAATCTGTTTGACTCTAAATTTTGTAATTGGGAAAAAAAAGTGTTTTATTAACTCAAATGCGTGAAACTTTTGGAGGTGAATACAAAGGCAAAACTACTTCAATAACACTGTGAAACTGAAATTTCTCTTCTTATTTAAAGCAACAAACAGCTGCTTAATATACAGTATGCAAACATCCTGTGATTTAGACTCAACGATAGCAAAAGAGACCTGCAGAGATAAAGGTTTATGTCCATGGGTTTCATCCTGCTGAAAAGCCAATGACATTTCACTTGCAAATGCATAAAAGCTGTTGCTGATATGAATATGCATGAGAGTACCACACGCTGGAAATAAAGCCAGCCACTTAAATATCAATAGCATTGGAGGTCTCTGGAAGTCTCGTTATAATTAGCTTTTAACGAAGACGCAAGTGTCTGCCAGCATTCCAGGCATAAAGGAATTGAGGATTCCTGAATAGAGTTGCATTCTCGCGCCGTAGACTTCATTACGCCAACCGCCGAGCATGAATAGGACTTATCGAAAACGACATGTTTTCACATCCTTCATGAATAAAGAAAGATGTTTTGTTCCCTGAAACATAAAATCCTAATCATCCGCAATATTTGGACCCCATGTGACAGTAAAACAGAAGAAAACATTAATTTGCATAGTAAACATGAAATAAGATGGACATAATGTGGCTACGAAATGTACAGACTTAAGAATTCTGCATTTGAATAATTTCCCAAGGAGACAATTAAAAGAATGATCATGCTGATCATTCTTATTGTTGAATGATATTTTCATATTGGTCATTGAAGCTGTCAACAAATGATAAAAGCAACAGCATCAAATATTCCACCAATTAAAATGAACATATAAATGAAGAGAATTCAAATTAAATTAAAAACCTCATTAATAAATGAAGAAATATTACATTTAAATAAATATATAGTCTACAAACAAATATTATTTTATATTTTAAGTAAAGTCTACACAAAAATAATGCATAATAAAAACACCCTTGGGTCCACACAAATCATAAATAAACCTCTTCCATCATAATTAAATAAAGTCTACACAAAAATCATTCATAATAAACCTTGGGTCCACAAATTTAAATAAACAAATACATAAATAAAAACCTCTTCAGAAGAAAGATGTTGTAAAACATCTAAAAATAAATGTTGTTAAATAAAAATAATTAAATAAAGTCTACACAAAAATCATTCATAATTAAAAAACACCCTTGGGTCCACAAATTTAAATAAACAAATACATAAATAAAAACCTCTTCAGAAGAAAGATGTTGTTAAACATCTAAAAATAAATGTTGTTAAATAAAAATATATTAAAGTTAATAGTCCGCTCAAAATTCTAAATGCTGTCATTATTTACACAAAAGAAGATATTTTGAAGAATGTTGCTTTACTTCCACTGCATGTACAAAAAATACTATAGAAGTCAATGGCTGCCATCAACTATTTGGTTACCAACATTCTTCCAAATATCTTCTTTTGTGTTCAACAGGAGAAAGAAAGCGTTCAGGTTTGAAACTAAATGAGGTTACATGAATAATGAAGAATTTTCATTTTTTGGGTAAACTATCCCTTTAAGACAGAGAGGAACATAAGAAACTAAATGGTCCAGAAATGAGTCTGTGATACTCAGACCCATTCTTAACTTAATCCAAAGTGTTTTATCATCCTTTATATTCAAAGAAAATGACTTCATCTCTCTCATCTCTGCTGAAGAAGTTCAGAATAGAATTTATCAAGAGGTGAGAAACAATAGTTGGTCTTTTGCACTTCCTCTTATCTTCACTGAATAAAACAAACTTCAGTATAATTGAATGAAAGTCCTTTTTGGCCAGCAGTACATTATCTTCTTGTATTCTGGCAGACACAATCTCGGAAAATCACAATTTGCCTTCAAAACATCCTGATCGCCCTACTAGAGCGGAGGAAACTCAATAGCAAATCTAATAGTCTTTTCTTTTATAAGCCAGGCGTCTTGAATGCACATTTATCAGCACATATACAGTATGTGTGTGTGTGTGTGTGTGTGTGGGGGGGGGGGGGGGGGTCTGCTTTTGCCCACATTATGAGGACCAAGTATAGTAAGACATTAAGTCACCTACACCAAACAGTAAAAAAGATTCATAATAATAATAAGGTAATGAAATAATGTTACATATTCAATGTTAATGAAAATGTAAAAAAAAAAAAAAAGTGGGTTAACAGGGATTATTAAGGTAAGAAAATAATTAATATCATGGCATGTCCAAGTAACCAATAAATTACCAGTAATGCATTTCACAGCAATTTTGTCCAAAAAAATTGCTGTGAAAAACTTTTTTTTTTATATAAATTTGAAAAATGCAAAAATCAGGGTTATTATAGCTAACTAAAACTGAAATTAAAACTAAAAGAACATTTTCATTAATTTAGATAAAAAGTTAACTGAACTATATAAAACTAAAATGAGAAATACTGCCTTAGCATCTGGCAAAAAAAGAAAAGTAAAATACATTTAGTCATTTAGCAGACGGTATAATAATATATTGATGTACTAAAATATCTTAACATAAAAATGAATAAAAACTACAGTATATAGATACACATAAATTACTAAAATGACAAAAACATACAGCAAAATTGCTAAACCTTTAAAATGAAAAAGAAAAGATCAAATTATAAATATAAAATTAAAAACATTACAAATATTAATTCAAATATATAGTATATCTATGATATTATAAACACAATTATACCAATATGCTTAGAACATATTGTATTTTTTTGTATTCTTTTATATTCCCTGAGGTCTACAAATAAAATAAATACATTTATTAATATAAATTAATTAATTTCAATAAATAAACAAACAAAAATATTTATACCCATGTGCATATAGTACATACTGTATATATTTTTAGCATTTTATTTTATTCCCTGATGTCCACAAATCTTAAATTAAATAGATATTCATTAATTCATGGTTATTTTATTTGTTTATTAATTTTTTTCATTTATTTATTTACCTTTTTTGGCCCTTCTGGCTGTTATTTTCTGATGTGCCTTTCAGACATCTATGTGCATGAGTTCATCAACATCTATTCTAGCATGAATCAATCACGGTATGACCTCTTCAGAAGAAAAGATGTTGCTAACATGACCACCACAATCACATCTGTCCAGCATGAGCGAGTAACACAGAAACATTCACAGCAGTCTAACACGAGACTCATGGTGTTTCCAGCAGATGTAATCAGAAGTACACCTCCTCTGATGTGCTTTATGACTGCACGCTCATGTTATTAACACACATTCATCTAGCACATCTGAGCCCAGCGCACACCACGTTCCCATCATCTACAGCTGAACAACGCACTTTTTATTCCTGTAATGTGTTTTGGATTGCCAATGGGACTTTACTGCTTATGACGCTGTTCGCTGATGGACCATTTCACTTAGTGATTGATCCGGGTATTACGATCGGTGTGTGCATAGCATTGTGGGATGTGATGCGGCACTAATGCTTACGCAGTCATTACAGTTTAATGCTTCATAGGTCATCGGCTTGTCTCACTTGACCTGCTCGCGATGCACAAAAGGTCAAGTTATCACAGAAGCCAGCTATGAACAGTTGAAAACACACCAATCCATCAAGAAATCAATAAGCAAATTGTTTAAAAGAGGAAATATTGCTCGAATGTGATGTATTGGGGTTGTTGTGGTGCCTGTCAAAGGGTTCTTTCATATTTAACCCTTTAATCTATGAAATATATATATATGGTAAATAAATATTTCAGTCTGTAGAAAACACAATGAATTTAGGGACGTACTGTAATTAATGCCAACTAAAGGTAATACGCCCTCATACTACAACATAACGGTAACTTTTAAAATAACTAAAATATTATACAAATAGAGAAGATGTTTATATATAATGAAAACCTAATGGAAATTATAATTGAAATTCTTCATAACAATAACAGATATACCCATTAAATGCACAATGTCCACGAAAACAAAATTACATTTTATACCTGTCTAAAAAAAAAGAATATAAAAGATTAGATCCTGTATAGGATTTACTTTAAAAAATTTCAAATAAATTTCCAATACAATGAACTTGATTTTTTTTTTAAGTAGAAACACTGAAATAGTTTTTTTTCTTCTTGTGAAATATACTTCAACAATACTTGTTTTATTTACAACTTTTTTTTTCTTTTTTAACAGCGTAACATGCTGAATTATGTTGCCATACATAAAAATACATTACTATAGAAATATGTATAAAGGGTCAGAGGTAATAAGTCATATTGTTTTGAATGCTACACTACAACCCACGCCACACACCAGAGGGTTAATTGTAGGTTAAAACATGGCTGCAGTAAAGCAACACCCTCGGAACGATCAGCCGATAAATTAAACACAGCAATCAGCCGCTAACGGTGAGTTTAACTGAATGATAGAAGCATGATGACAGACAAATAAGCACAAAACAATGAAACATGCTCTCTAGATGAAAAGAGACTGCTCTTGACACTTCATCAGGACGCCATGATTATATATGGAGCGAATCGGCCGGTGGAGGCAGATGTAGGAGCGTGTAAATAAGGAAAATGAGACCCCAGTGATGGCTGGAATGGGTGTGTGTGTGTGTGTGTGTGTGTGTGTGTGTGTGTGTGTGATACACCTGTCTCTATACTCCCAGCGGTCAATCTCTGCTTGATTGCACTCAGGTCTGTAGAAATGCTGTGAGTTCATGAGGTTACAGAAAGCTATACGTGTCTTGTTAGCACTTGTCTGTTCAAGTCAGTGTTAATGCGACTGAACTAGCCTGTGTGTGTGTGTGTGTGTGTGTGTGTGTGTGTGTGTGTGTGTAGCAGTGGGGAAGTGATTTAATAGTAGGCCTAATTGGTATTAGGAAATAGGGATCTCACGATACCACCTTTCAATATCTGCAAAATGTACAAAAGAAAAAGGTTCTTGACACCACGGCAAAAAAGAAAAAGAGTGTTTTATCTTAATGTATAAGTTTCTTAATGCAATAATTAATTTCATATTTATTTTATCACATAAATATAATATAAAATTAATTATAAATGTTATGTGTGTATGTACATACATACATATATATGCACATATACATGTATTGTAAATACAATCTGTACTTACATTTTTGTATTTTTAATTGTATTAATTTATGAGTTTTGGAAATTCTAATTAATATATTTATAAACAGTTATACCCTTTAACGCAGAATGTAAACTAAACCTCCCCCCAAAAAAGAACATATTCCAGGTAAACCACAACATATTAAAAACATCTAAGATGTGTTATAAATCATACACAATATAACTGTTATAAAATATTATAGTTGAATTGAATACAGTTTAAAGACAATAAATGAAAGAACAGAATGTTATATAAAACAATGTGCTAAATAAATGTGATCGTACTGAACATAATTTATCACATGGTTTATTCCATAAATTAATATGTACTATGAACCTAACATTGCTTTTCTACCATTTTCTTATACATAAAATGACTGTTTTAGATGCTGCCAATACGTCAATAATGCATGTCTCGGAGTCTATGCAAATGAACAAAAATGTGTGCTAGAAACACATTTAACAAATGAATACCTCTGATTAAGGATATTAATATGATTATGTTGCACACACACATATTTAGTTCCTGTGCCAGCAGCATTACAACTCAACTTCTGAGAAAGAAATGACAATGCAATGACGTGGAGAAAGATATAGAGTAGAAAATGTCAGGAATACTGGAATGCTTAATTGTCAAGCAAGACAGCAAGAAGAAAGCTAGACCAAGAGCTCACAGGAAGATTAAAAAAGCTTGCGTCGCTGCCGGCAGAATTTATTTGAGCAATTATCTCAGGCTTGAAGGGGGAGACAGTAAGTCTAATTGCCGAACGCACATATAGCCGACATCCCTCGCCTTACTGTTGTCCTCTCCCGCTCTCATTTATCAGCAGAGCTGACACAGCCTTGGTAAATAAAAGAATAAATAAACGCTGTATGAAAGGGAGAGTTAAACGCTGGCTTCTCAAGGGCAGGTCAGAAGCGTCTTGACTCTCTAAAAGGAACATTCTCAGACTCACGGTAAGTGCAACTTGCTTGGCGGTCGTCCTTTGCATATCAAAGCAGGTGCACACTGTACAATTTTTGCCATGATTTTGACATCTGAGACCAATTTTGTGAATTGCAAAAAAATTATTTCGACAGAGCAGACCAATGATGCTGACAGGATTTTGATCAGAAAAACACTGAGGATATCATCCTAATGACACATTCAGAATGTATTAGTGATTTACTAAAAAAAATACATTCAAAACAAATAATGTAATATAAAATATCAATATTAATATTCTAAATGTACTAATATAAGTTACTATAAAAAGTTGTAACATTTATTCAAACTGTATAAACATAATATCAACATGATATTACTTATTATAGCTACATAAGTTCCATTGATTAATATGTATTTGTAATTTGTATACCATGTCATTTTATGCATATTCATATATAGCTTCATCAGCATAGTAAACACAGTTGAAATCAACAGTGAACTGTGAGTTGTTGCCTATGTAGACCGCACCAAATCCATCACTTATGAGGTTTCATTTCAGCTTGGATGATGCCTTGTATGGCAGTTGGCTATGTGGACAGAAAAGCAGTTTGCTCGGTTATGAAACAATCTGTCTTGTTTTTTCTACTCAGTCACATTTTACACAGCATCCGAGACCCAGATGGATCCTGTTATTACTGTCAATGCCACTGACACACAGAGACGGTGAGTGACCTTTAACCTTCACACCTGGACAAGACTAATGTCCCCACATGTAATGTTCTAACACGGTCAACCATCTCCGATCTCTATGAACCCCGTCCGGTTATTGCTATTCGATTACATAAGCACAAATGTATGAAGCATACGCAGTCATAGTTTATGTATCACTTGCCCTACAGCTCGAGCTTGACTTTCTTTTGTCTTTGCTCGACGGATAATAAATAAATAAACAAATAAAAGAACAAATCTGCAAATGAATGGATAATGCCACCATCTGCTGATGCCAAGCTAAGATCCCATAAAGTTGATTTCTCCTCACGCCTGTGCGGAGATATACAGAGAAGCAGACCTTTCAAAAGCCATCATGTCTTAGCTAAACGACCGCCATATTTCACATCAACGCTTTAGTCACCTTCTTGTGTGTAACATGTCTGTCGGTTTCTCCGTCCACTTCCTCCACACTTTATAATGCTTTGTCCTTTGAAAAGTGGTTCAAAGACAGCAAGCGATAATCCACAATCTGTTATGTTTCTGCAGGAACAGGCTGGCATTTTTTGTGTAGGTTATTGAGACTCAAGCAGTTGGTGACATTAACTGCCTGTGATCTGACAGAATTACAAGCATAATCCAAGTGATTATTAAATCACAATCATCTGCGCAATTTTTTATGCAAATGTGAGCGAGAGACTTAAATTAGTTAAAATGCATTACAATTAAAACGGTTTCAAAGACTCACTGTTCTGGTGACCGAAGAGATCATAAAGCTCACAAGGACAAGCACAGCGGTGGCCAATTATCTCCATTTCCTTGGCTGTTTTAAATAAATATTAAATATAATGATTTGACTGTCATGTTAGTTCAGCACAACGTCCAAAACATATATAGGCCTAAATCTTGATGAAAGAAATTATCCAAGTCATAATTACCTGTGAAATATGAAAGTTTTAGGTTTAAATAAGTCATGCGGAGCAAAAAGTGAGTCCAATAACTTGTTTCAAATAGAACCAAAGAAAAATCACTAAAACAAAAAATAATTTAATTCTGCAATGAAGCACAATTGTTCAAGCACGTACAAGCACGAAAAACTGTCAGCTTCAATGGCTAATATGCATTTTCTGTTCTCAAATATTTTGTGAATTCTGAGTGACATGCTACAATTTAGTGCTGAGATCAAATCAAATTAATATTTACTCAAAAATCACATTATATTAGCCATCCTACTGTCTAGATATCACACTGTCATCTGTACTGAATACTAATATACAAATATAACAAAAAATGTTTTGCAGCTTTTTGTGCAAGTTCCTGGCAAATTAATATTGAATTAACTTGTCCATAATACCCTTTTAGTGCCTCATATTGGATGAGTTATATTTTTATGACCACATTACTGCTTTAAACATGACTAATTCAGTCCTGTGCCAAAGCGAGTAATCTAAATGTGTTCTCAGACGGACATATTGTACTTCTAGTGCACATTCAGTTCATAGATGTCATTATGCAGTATTTTCCTCTCCTTTCAATAACACATCCAGAGAGCAAGGTCTTTAATGTGCCTCATATTGTAGACTCTGATGAAAAATTCCCCAGTGATGCGAAACGATACGCGCCCTCTGTGCCACATTCAATCATGTGTTTTAGGAAAACGAAAGAGTTGTTCAATAGTATTATTTTTTATTTTGTAACCATGCATGTGTTTCTGCAGACAGCTCTCAATCTCACGGTTTCCTTCCAACTCCTACCTTCAAGGCCTGGCGATTCTTTGCTAATTCATGAAATCGATGCAGGACGAGATAAATAATTCAGCAGCCAGCCACACGCTGAGTGATCGCGGAGGGTTTGTTTGCATGAGAAGGAGGTGCGCAATACCGTTTGTCCAACTCTGTTGGAGTCACACCTTGTGACACACACACACACACACACACACACACACACACACACACACACACACACACACACACACACACACACACACACACACACACACACACACACACACACACACACACACACACACACACACACACACACACACACACACACACACACACACACAGCAAGACTAGCTTTCAGACTCCTGCGGGTCACACCGAGACCCCTGTTGTGATGAAAATAACTATAAAACAAAGTGTACATAAGGAAAACAATGGAAAAACAACAAAAGCAGCAGGAGAATCCCGATCCGTCAGCGGTCCAGCAGACACATGGGCGGTATGGCTGTAACCTAGATTTAAAGAGCCTGCTACTGTCTAAGGTGGAAACGAATGGCCAGACATCTCGGGCAAAAAAAATGAAGAGGCATCCTCTGAAGACCTAGGCCGACAGCACAATCCATCCTTACACAGGTAGAATAAAGCTACTCACCTCTGGTCTCCTTGACCCGTTCACAAATCTCAGGCTTAGCTGGAAGAGTTTCTCGAACCGCTGATCAATGGGATCCTCTCTCCAGCCTGCAAAACATGAAGAGCAAGCGCTGTTAAGCTTCAAAACCTACCGTTCACTCTTAAAATGAAGGTTTCAAGAAAAGATTTTGGCATTGATGTGATGGAAGAACGATTTTGGGTTCCTTAGGACCGATAGTAGGGAAATAAATACTATTAAAGTCAATGGAGACCATCAACTGTTTGATTACAAACATTCTTCAAAATATCTTCTTTTATTTTTCAACGTAATAAAGAAACTCATGGAACAACATGAGGGTGAGTAAATGATGACAAAATGGTCATTGTTAGGTGAACTATTCCTTTCAAGGTTCTTCTTGGAACCATCGATGCAAATAGAAAACCTTTCGTTTTGTGAAGAAGTGGTTTAAAACGATCAAAATAGGGCATTTAAATGCATATCACGTCTCAAAAACATTCAGCAATGCATATACAAGGCACGTGTCACCTGCTTTTCAATAATTATTTTTAAAATTATAATCTGATACACTTGATTATTTGTGACAAGCTCAATTTGCATCTCATTATAGTCATGGCACAGACATCTGGCAGAATTACTCATTAGGAATCCTGCGAATCCTCTGGCCTAGTATTATTATTATTGATATTTTCTTGCTCATTTTTGAACAGCTATACATGTCTATGTGTTAAGTGAAAAAGGACCAGACTTTGCATGCATGAGGCATCTGTTGATGACTGCATTTTTTTTAATTATGGGATGGCTGGGTCGTATGGTTGTCTAGCAACTAGCAGTTCCATTAATGATATTTAAAATGTCAGGCTGTTTGTTTTGTAAATTTAACATAGTTCCTCTTCTCACGGGAAACAAAAATTTCCCCCAAAAAAGGACCCATAAGTTCTGCCATAAATGTTTCAATTTAACAGTAAAAAGGTAAAATTGTAAAAATCTTCTCATAAATCACTTGTCCAGTGGATGGAGCTTTTTCCACATGTTGTTTGTTCGTAATGCCTTTAAAGAAGGTCTGTGTACATTTGAAAAACAGAGTTATCGAAGACCTAGAAATTAAAATGTTAGACTGTCAATAAAATCCACTTTTCGAAGATCTAGAAGTAAACTCACAGTCTTAGAGGATCTAGACTGCAAGATCTTCTTTTAGCCAATCGGTCTGTAGTCTAAAGGAGATACAATTATGCACCAATTTCACAAATTGTTAAAGAAATATGTTAAAGGCGGAATATTTCATTGCATATCGTCAAGCAAGCCATGTGAGCAATATGAGGAGTGCTTTAATATTTCAACACACCTTTCATACCTATTCACAGCTGCTCAAAACACTTGTCAAGTCTCATTCCATCCACCAAGTCAAGGTGCAAATTAAACTATCCAACACCATATTGGATTAAATTAATGCATCCTATGTGAGAAAGATTGAAACAGGCTCAAATCACTGAAGAAAAAATGGAGCAGAAACTATTTCACAAATAAATGTAAGATATGTAACATTGTGAAAATTTGAAGTAGAAAGACTGAAAAAGTATGTTCTTGTAAAACAAAGCGATAGTCTTTGTTTTATTTGCAACTTTGAAAAATATTTTTTTACAATGTATTGCATATGATGCTTTTATAATGCATAAAATTCACTTTTATATATAACAGATTTCGCCAAAAGTTGCTACTTGCAGCCATATTTGCTATGCAAATTTCAGTCAAGAAAGTAAATCAATTTACAACACACAAACAACTGGAATCGCTGCATTTGTATTAGTCTTATGAACCATAAACAATACCTGCCATACACATTCATACTGATTTAAGTTTGGAAGTGGCCTGTAATCACTACACCTACACTCACACAAGCATGAATGATTTCCTTGAAAAGTCCAAATATAGTGAGTATGGCCAGAAACGGAGACCTATCCAATGACACGTTTCAATATGAATAAATAGCCTTCTGTACATTGATTTGACTCTCGCGCATGACGTAAGCGTGAGTTCCTGGAATATGTTTTGTAGGCCGTCGCCCACATGTCTGCTCAGGGATAAAACCAACCAACAGTTTTAGAAAGAATCCACAGCACTCGTGTGTAATTAGAAGCCTGGAGAGCTCTACTGCACAACACGCAACAGGACAGAATAATGATGTTGAATTAAAAAAGTGTCTATAAGTCTTTGAAAATACCTCCTTTAAAGAAAACATACTGGGGAAAGGGCATCAAAAATAGGTGCATTCTGTGGTTGAAAAGCTGTCAGTGTAAAAGCAATGAAAGGTAAAAGGTTTTATCAGCACACCTTCAAACGGCTGACAGACATATGCGCACCCCAGACAATCTTCAAAAAATATTAACTGCCATTGATTAACTGCCACACTCAGAAATGAAGGTACATAAGCCGTCACTCGGGCGGTACCTTTTCAAAAGCAACACTTTTGTAGCTATTAGGTTCAAATATGTACACTGTAAGTACTAACATGTACCTTTGAGGAACCAAAATGGACCCTTTAGGTACAAACATGTTTGAAAAGGTACCGCCCCAGTGACACATTTTGTACCTTTATTTCTGAGAGTGTATCACACTGAAAAACACCATCAGATTTGTAATTATTTATATATTTTGAGTAACTATATTGTGTAAAGAAAAATAAATGTAATTCAGAATACTTGCTTGTATATTATCATGTAAAATTAAGTGTAAATTTAGGGAAAAAACCTTAATAAACAAACAAATAAAAATAAGAAATAACTAAAATAATATTCTGCATGTAAGATAATCTCAACATTATTTTGATTGCCAACTATTGCCAACAAAAAAAGAAAGAAAAAATTGAGAAAGACAAACAGTTACATACAAAGTTGTATTAAACTAAGAAAAAAAAAAATCACAAAAAATGAAAAAATATACATATCATATCACATGAAAAAAACCTATCAGGTTTGTAATTATTTAACATTTTCAGTAACTAAATTGTATGAAATAACATAGAAATGTAATTCAGGATACTTGCTTGGAGGTGTATATTTAAGTGTAAATTTAGGGGGGAAAGAATTTAAAAAGAATAAATGAACAAATAAAACTAAAAACATTAACTAACTAAAAAAAATATACTATCCATGTAAGATGCTAACCCTCATTCCAATAAATAAACAAATACAAATGTTGATCGTATCACATAGGAAAACCCCAATAATATTTGCAATTATGCAATACTTTGTGTAATTAAATTACAGAAATATAGAAATTATAGAAATAAAATTCAGGACACTTGCTTGGATAAGGTGTACATTTAATAATAATAATAATAGTTATAATAAATAAATAAACAAACAAACAAACAAATCAAGCAAGCAAGACACTAACCTCAACATTACCCCCCCCCCCCCCCAACCAAAAAAGTTATATACAAAAATTACACTCAAAAATGAAATACAGTAGAGTTTTGTAATGGCTTGACTGGGTGACTTATTGATTGAGTGAACCATCCCTGTAACTTTCCATTGCTCTGTTAATTGTCCTGTAGATGCCTACTAACACCTGCTCTCTTTAGCTCTGTACTGGAGCTGCAGTCCGGTAAAGGATCCGGTCGGAAAGCTGGCAGTGGACATTAGTCAGCGCTGACAGATGGGAAACGTGTGATTTATGTTAGCGACTGAAGGCAGGAAAGCGGCTACGATGTGACTGAGATTTCAAAGAGCGGGCATTAATCTGCTTCCCGCTGCCGTGTGGGCCATGGAACAAGTTCAAGGTGGAAGGAAAAAAGAAGGTAGCAGGAAGTTGCAGAATGACAGGCAAGATGAGGAGGAAAGAAGGATGGATGGAAGCACTCGGAGATGGGACCCAACTAACCTCATGTTTCACAATTAGGAACTTTGAAGGCTTTAAAGGAGCAGTGCACCCAGAATTACAAAAACAACATGACGGCGTGAAAGTGAATAAATAAAAACTGGTTTAAGAAAAATAATTCTTAAACAAATCCTGTAGCTCATACAGTAGGTCATCAATTTCATGGGTTCTATTCCCAGCAAAGCAAGGAATTATTAGAGTATACCTTGAAAACGATTTAATTAGATTGAATAAAAGCATCTGCCAAATGTATAACCTAAATGAAAAAGCAAAATTCTTAATTCAAAATAAATTACATTTTGGGGTAAAAATAACTATAAGTCTTTATATATATATATTTGTTTATATAATATTGGATTTTTGCTAGTTTGAGGCCATGTCCACAGGTATTTTTATAAACTGAGTTTTTCATTCCGTTTAAAAAAAAAAATCTCTGTCCACATGAAATCGCAAACGTATGCTTTGGAGCGCTGTCAAGAGCATGTCAAACCAACAGGTGGCGATATAATCTCAACCGTAAAGCCACGTTGGCCAATCAGGAGCCTGAAAAAGTTTCCAGTAGGCGGAGATAACAGCGCATTCTCTGACGTCACAAGCCAAAATCTCCTGTTTCATTATCTACACAATAACACTGCAACCAGAGTTTTTAAAAATCTTCACCCTGGCAGGAGTTTTTAAAAAGGTTTGGTTTCAGTGAACTGGTGCGGCGCTTGCTTGTGGATGAACGGCCAAACCGCATAGAAAAACCTGCGGTTTAGAAAATACCCAGTTCAAGTGGACAGGGCCTGAGTTGTTTTGTGTTCTGTGAAAACCACAATAAAACTAATTTCAGTAATTTACAGTTCATTGAGCTCCAGTTTGCATCCAACCTTTGTGAAGAGTTCAAACTGAAGAATTTAGATGATGCCAGCTTTGGCTCAACATACAAAACTGTTAAATATTCATCCTTACATTGCAATCATCACAAGTTGTACAGCTGCTCTGAAACAATATTTATTGTGAAAAGTGGAATACAATTAAACTTTAATCAAATCAAATTTAGTTACATTTACATATATGGCAGATGTGTTTTATCCAAACGGCATACATTTTTTCATTTTATGAATTCCTTGGGAATCAAACCAATGACCTTGGATTTGCTAGCACCATGCTCCATTATTTGAACTACATGATTATTTATGCAGGTTGGTGCATTTTTATTTATTTATTTTTTTAGTGTAAATAAGGAAAGGTAACCATCATAAGACTTCAGAGAGAACTTAACGAGAACGAGCAGTAATTTCCTTTAATTGACTGGTTTGCTTAATCGTGAAAGCTTCCCTCATGATGAAAGCCAGGTGAGGCCTTTGATGTGTTTTTCCCACTTTCATGGCCTGATGAGCTCATTAGTCACAGATGTCACTTTGAGATCTGCTAAGGAGTCACAGGAACCTTTTCCACCTCCTTCATTTCTATCTTCTCAATTCAAAATATTAGCCCCGCTTGCCTCTCTTGAAGAAATGTATATTAATAAGTCATCACTCATTAGATTATAGTCTCAAACAAGCTAGAAGCCTTTACATTTCAGTAAAGTAATTGTTTGAATTACTAGGATATTGGATATTCAAGTCTGTTAGTGATTGAAATGTCTTATAAACTACAGAAAATGGCAATGCAAAGATTGCAGGTTCGATATCTAGGAAACACATGTACATTATTTTTTGGAATTCACAGAAAGTCATATTGGATAAAAACATCAGGCATATAAATAAATGCAAATTACATTTCAAATGACAAAAATACAATAAAATGCTTTAGATATAAATCTAAACATGAACTATTTATTTCCTGTCCACATATGCTTTGATATATAACCTTCATATAAGATGTTTAAACCACAAGTAGCTCAGCAGTGTAAAGCTTTGAATTTCATTCTGGTGAGGCGTAGGGCTGCAACGATTAGTTGACATTATCGACAACAACAATAAAATATTGTCGACAAATATTATTGTTGTCGAGTAGACGTTTGATCTCATATGACCTAATGTCAGAGAAAAGCAATACCAGCATTCATACTGCAGGTTTGCATCCAACTTAAACTGTTAGTTTTTGATACACTATAATTCAGCCCGTTTAGAGAAGCTACTGGATGCAATTGAGGGGGACCCGCGGTATAGTAGTTATAAAGCTCATTCTAAGGTAATAAAAACACAGCGTACTCCTCTGAAAACGTAGTTAGTATATTAATTGCAATGCATCCAAACTTAAGCGGCGTTTGGATGAATATGTAAATATGTATTGCGCACTTTCCTCTCAGTAACGAAATAAACATAACAAAAACTGACAGCAGTGTGAACGCAGCAGTTTACATCCTTTTTAAATGCATCTGATTACAATGACTAATGACTCTGAAGTTTAGTGACGTTACTCCAGTAAAGTACGGTCACATCATTTTTATTTATATAGTACTTTATGCAACAGATAGCCTTAATTCAAGCAGCTTTACGGTATTAAACATGAAAAACCAGAGTCAGTGTGGCTTTCGGTTAGAATTACAACTTGATTTTCTGTTATAGAGCAGCTCTCCAGTGTGGAGCTAGATAATGATCAAATATGTTTATAGTGGGAAAAACAATATTTAATTAAAGTGACAGTTTGGTTTACAGAGATCAAAAAAGGATCTAGCTCAGGACTGTTTTGGTTATCATAACCCTATAAGGTATTTTAAGACATTATGTTGTGAATAAAATAGTTTATCCACAGCATCTTATCACTTATTACCTTTATTTTGATTCGTATCTATATGACTTACACAATCAGATGTTCGGCAGAATGTGCAAGATGTGTCATTCAGTTAATTTTTCATGTAGCTAATTAAATGGTGAGAGAGTGTCTCTGTCTGTCATCTCATTTTGTGAGCCAAATACATTCATTTCTATAAGGAATTGGTAACACTTTACAATAAGGTATCATTTGTTAACATTAGTTAATGTATTAATGTTAAAAAATACACTTTTGTAATTTTAATAATGCATTAGTAAATGCTGAAATTAACATGAACTAAGATTAATAAATGCTGTAGAAGTATAGTTCATTACTTCATGTTAACTAATGAACCTTATTGTAAAGTGTTACCAATTAATTATATAATAATTGTAAATGACATAATATGCTTTTTAAAGCTGAAGTGACCTTTATTTATGTTAGAATATGTATAACTTAATATTTTAACAAATAGCAAAAGCTGAATAAACCAAGTCAACTGATTAATCAGTGAAATAATCGACAATTAGTCGATTAATCGTTCTAATAATCGTTAGGTTAATCAATCGGTTTTCAATTCCAGTCCAGACTGATATAATTAACATTCTCAGACATATAATAAAATACTTATAGTATTTTCTTTTAGCTGCACAATCTGCATTAAAACTGAACCACACAGCCCTGATCTCCCGCACATCAAGAAGCTTTCAGAGGGAGTGTTACCTTGTCACTTCCTCTTAAGTCACTTCTCCCCTCTCCCCCAAAATGTCTGGAAACACCTAAGTGAGACGTTAAAGTTTGCGGTTTGTTATGCAGCCAAACCTTGAGGCCAGTATTGACGTGTTGTAGCTTGACATTGATGGATGTAGGTGTCGCCGGGACTGACAAGCAGGTCTAAATTACATTAGCTTGCTTCCCTCCAGCCTCTCAAGGCTAACGCTGCCCATCATAGCAATGTGTGGGCAACCTGGGAGAGAGAGCGGGGGGGAGTGACGACGCCTGTTTCAAACCAATTATGAAACATTGGCACAACAGAAATGCTGGATTATGGTAATAATGGACATGTAGAAATGCTGGCAGTTGTGCTCATGAAGGTGTAATGACCATAAAGAAGCACAGCCTGTGCTCTGGATTAGCATGATAATTCATGCACCAACTGCCAAGCACATGATGCTCATGCAGGAAGTGCCAATCAAGACCACCGGAGCACAAGAAATTACTGGAGCAAGCATACAGTAAAAGTATGGAATAGTTCACCCAAAAATAACAATTTGCTAAAACATCCTCAGGTCATCCAAGATGAGTTTGTTTCTTCATCAGAACAGATTTTTAGCATTACATCACTTGCTCACAAGTGGACCCTCTGCAGTGAATGAGTTAACAGTTAACATCTTGCAAAGTGAAAATCTGCGTGTTAGTCATTAACAAATCTATCAAGTTCTCTTTAAACTGCTACTTCCTGCTAAAATATAAGTCCTCTATCCAGAATAATTATTTCTCCTATGAAAAAGTCACCTCGTCTGAATCAGGAGAGAAATATGCACAGGTCAATCACCGTTTACAGGCGAAAACCATCCAAAACTGTTCCAAACAAATATGTGGGTGTATTTTAATGCGAGAGGAAAACGTTTTCAATGGACAAAGTGTTATTATGGACCTAAATATTTTTGGCCACAAGTGTCAAAACACCTTAATGATGGATTTGTTAACTAAAAACACACAGCTTTTCACTTCACAAGATGTTAACTGATTAACTGGAGTGTTTTGGATTACTTATGGATTATTGTGATGTTTTTATCAGCTGTTTGGACTCTCATTATGACGGCACCCATGTATGCTAAATTTATCCAATTCTGTTCTGATGAAGAAACAAACTTAACTACAACTTGGACAGCCTGAGGGTGAGCACATTTTCATTTCTAAAAAAAAACAAAAAACTACTATAATGTGATGAAATGTTTGTGATTGTTTTGATATATTTTTTTTTTGTTTATGTTTTTTATGCATTAAAATCTTATTTCATTAGATTATGACTTATTTTGAATTGTCATCTGTGGAAAAATATGCTGTTTGCAGCCAAACGGAGTAGTCATATATCACATACCACAAGTATCTAACAGCACCCTGTTAACTAACTAAACTATGACTCATGATTCTGAATTCTCACACGCCTCTCTCCCAGTGCTTTCTATATCCATACATTATTACAATTATGTTCATGGTGGTGGGAATGAGTTTCAAAACTAACAAACTTTGACCAGAGATCAGTATAAAATCAGGTTCAGATAAGCTAATCAAAGCTGATTATCTCTAAGTTGTCATTCGATGCATGTCACATTTTAAATCGTGATATAGTATACATTGTTACATCCCTTAGCTACAGCTGGTGGCCATAATAAAATAACCTAGCTCAAGAAATCACAGATGCCAATCTATGTGCCCCACGAGAACAGACAATTATGATGGGGCAGAATAATGTGAACAAAACTACCTCCTGTTACATAAAAATCAATTAACTGCAAAACTGAAACACCTGTTCTGTCTTTATCTGCCTGTGACGTCGTAAATTCTGTAATATGTCCAGTGTGCAAATGTGCGTACACAAATGAAATTACAGCTTAGCTACACGAGCCAGCGAACTTCAGTTTGAGTCAAACTGTTTACAAGCGCATCTGCCTTACAAAGCCACACTGAAACACATTACAAGCATCTCAGTCCATCCAGTCACACGCCATATTGTAAACAGTTAGCCTATCACAAAACTTCATTAAAAGCGCTCTGAACACTTTAAAAGGAAACCGTTTCATGACATTTATAAAAGCTGAAGTATCACCGTCCCACAGTCTGATATGAATGACATTTAGCGTAGACAGAAATGAGCTTGAGAATTGTATGATTCTATTTCAAACATATCATCCACTGAAACTCCAGGCTTTGGTTGCCCTGTGATGCAGCAAGAAAAGTTCAAACTGACCTTTCATACTTGAGATGGACGATGAAATCATTTCCTTTGGTTGGAGGAAGGCCTGTGTGAGGTGAGGTGATGTATTTAGCTGGTTCGGATAGTTTGCCTCTGCTGGTAGATATCGTAACTACACTACAATCATACTGGCTTTCAAATGTGCATTCTGTTTAATTTAATTTAACATCAACATATATAGTTGTTTTATGGAGGACTCCAACATGTTTAGTATATATATATATATATACATCAAAGTTGTCCTAAAACCAAAACACGTTCCTGTCTTAGGATGACTTTGATAAACTTTTTTTGATCCACTTCAAATGTTTGACTACTATTATATATATATATATATTTACATTTAATTTAGCAGATGCTTTTATCGCACATGAGGACAAAAGAAGCAATCAAAACCAACAAAAGAGCAACAACAACATGCAAGTGTTATGACAAATCTCAGTTAGCCTAACTGGGTTTTCCTTCTGGAGCATCAGTGAGTGTTTGAATCTTCTGTAATAGTTGCATATGAGTCCCTCAGTTGTCCTCGGTGTGGAAAGATAGATCTCAAAATCATACAGTCATTGTTGGAAAGAGTTCAAATACACAAAAATGCTGGAAAACCAAAGTATTTGTGGGAGCTGAAGGATTTTTCTGAAGAACAGCAGACAGACTGTTCAGGTAAAATAATCAACATTTTGCAGATTGTGAAAGGTGTATGTATAGTTTTGAACAACTATCACTAAACAAACACAGCTGTGGATTTGGAGGAGGTAACAACACTAAAATGCTTTGAAGCCATGCTTCAATTTTTCATGTCACTTTATAAATTTTTAACATTTATTATTTTCTCTTGTGGACTACATTTAAACTCTTTTATGATTTCATCAATTCATTATCATGTCTTAAACAAAAACAACACAGGTTAAGCTGTGGTTATAAACATAGAAAAATGACATTTATTTAGAAATGAAATTAATGTATCCATTATTCTATATATTCATGTTGCCCATATGACCAGCACAGCCCAATGTGTGTGAACCACAAGGTCAAGGCTCCTAGACATCACTTTAACATTTTACTGTATAGGCATTTTTAGGCTCAGAGTCTGAAAATGAATCTGTTCTTCACTCCGCCAGTGATTCACGTTGGGTGTCAGGAGGCTTGCAGTTCAAACAGCCTGATTAAATTTGATCTATGATTGTTCATGCTTAAATGTGTGTAAGAAAGCTTTCCATTAGCGAACGGGAAAACCCATCCATTCTCCCTTGAACACCCATGCATCCCACTTTCACCTTCTCCTTTTGTTCATTTAAATAGTGGTATTACCACCAGGAATCAGTTGAGGTGATTAATAACTCTATAATAAATGTGTGTCTTGAAATTGACCTTGGCTGTTGAACACCCATTTTTTCTTTTTGCATCCCACTTTCACATTTGGAGAAGTGGTATTGCAAGAGCATCTGCAGTTGAGGTGATTAATAACTCTATAACTCTAGACAGACAGAGAGAGATTGAGAAATGCATGAAATGAAGCCGTCAGCCTACCAGCGCTGTCAACACTCACTGAGCTGAGCAGCGCTTGTGTTGGCGGAGGGTGAGCGTGGCATCGGGGGGAATATACACACACGCTCTGTATAAACTGAGAAGACACTTGTTTAATTATGGGCCACTGCGCCATTTATTTGCCACACAAAAGGATTCACAGTCAACCCTCAAATTGCTGCGGGTGCAGACAGGCTCTGTTACATTACAATGATTCAAAAACACAGTAGGTTCATTGATTTTTATGCAGCTCTATTATATATGGCTCCTGACATGCCTGCACTGCTCTTCACAGACAGAGTGCTTCTGTTGAATCTCAGAATGAGCTCAGGAGGGTCCAGACTGGGAAACTGGACACTGATTGGTCAGATATATATCACATGATATGCACTTCATCACCTTCAGAAATTCTTCATTTAACTTTTTTAACATAATATATATATATAATATATATATATATATATATATATATAAATGTTTTATAATATATGATATAGTGTATTTCTCTTTCTTTTTTTACATATTTTATTTTATTTTATATCCTATATACTATAAGGTTTTTTATGCTTTAAGTAATCAGAAATAACAATTATCTGTCCATTTCATTTCTGCCCATTTCACTACCATAATATGACATATCCCTAGTATAAAAATACACAAATATAATAAATAATTCAATATAATCATATAATAAAAAATAAATAAAAAAGAGGTCATGAACCATACTCTACCACTCAAAAATGAGGGTCGGTAAGATGTTTTTGAGAAGTCTCAACTATTTGATCCAATAAAAAAGGTGTATATATATATATATATATATATATATATATATATATATATATATATATATTTTAATTTCATTTTAATATGTTTTCTATTTTAATATATTTTGATACATTTTGATAAATAGAAAGTTCAAAAGAACAGTATTCATTTGAAAAAAAAAATCTAGCATTATAATTGTCTTTACTGTCAAATCTGATTAATTTATTGCGTCCGTGCATAATAGAAATATTATTTTCTTTAAAAAGTAAAGTAGTAGTTAAAAAGTTACTGACCCCAAACTTTTGATAGGTAGTAAATCTCAAATGTTTAATGCATTATTTTTTACTTATTATTTTTATTGTTTACTGTAAACCGTACGCAGTGTGTAATATCTCTCTCTGTCTCCACCTCTCATTTCTGCTCTCCACCAGTGCTTCAACACCGCTGTCTCTCTATGCGAACTACAATTTAGGACATTTTCACCTGCCTTGAAGTCCAAAGCAGCGGTGAAGGGTGGACTAAGAATTATTGCCAGATTTCGGTCTCTCCCTCTTCTCCTCTCCTTGTCACTCTCTTGTTATTTGCAGGAGAGTAATTGTTGCCATGTTAATATTTTAGGCTGACATTGACGCAGCAGCGCATGGCTGCGAGCGGGACATCGAATATCAAAAGATTTCCGTACACAAAGGCATCAGTCATCCGGAACGATTCATCACCCGCTTCAGACCGGGGAAAGTTTTTATTCACACATACAGATCTTCTGTGCAGTTTATCTGCTCACAGCCTGTCAGCAACCCAATATCCTTTTGTCCTGGACAGATATTACAGTGAGGTCAAACTTATAAACTTATACGTCCACTGTTATTCACAAGTTTAGGCACAGTACACATTGAAAATGTTTTTTGAAAGAACTCTCTTATGTTAACAAAGGCTGCATTTATTTGATTAAAATACAGTAAAAACAGTAATATAGTAAAATATTATTACAATTTAAAATAGCTGTTTTCTATTTTAATCTATTTTAAAATATAATTTATTCCTGTGATGCAAAGCTGAATTTACAGCATCATTACTCCAGTCTTCAGTGTCACATGATCCTTCAGAATTAATTATAATATGCTGATTTGCTGCATAATTTGCTGCTTATTATTTGTTGTGTAAACATGATACACTTCTTTCATGATTCTTTGATGAATAAAAAGCTAGAAAGAAAAGATGATATAAAAGCTAGAAATATAGCATAATTATTTTATTTTTTTTTAGAAATTACTGAACTTACTGAACTCAAGTAGGTGCACTTGAAGCACAAAATTACCACAAAGATCTTTGTATTCAGGACTCAATGCTTCGTTTCAAACAGTTCAAGCTATGGGCTCCTTTCCTTATTTCTCTGCTTTAAAAAGGAAAACCCCATAGAGTTATTATTTAAATCACATGTTTTGCTGTAAGCTAGAGCTAAAGATGTACTATGGGATTCATGTCATGCCCTGAGCTGGGTTTCCTTCACCATATGAATAAACATATATGATAATGTAAATATATGCACACTTACTAGTCACAGTGAGAAAAAGAAAGAAAGACGATGGAGAGCGATGGAGAAAGAGAAGGAGAGAACAAAAGCAGCAGATGAAGCAAAGCACTTAAAGTAACAGTCCTGAAGAGCCCGGTGTAATGACCATTAGTGCAAGAAGCTTCTGTCTCCTTCAAAAGTAACGGGGAGATAGTAGAAATACTCCAAACCTAGTGAGCTTCCTACTTAGACAACATTTCAAGACATAAAAAAACAAACCTACATTGAAAGGTGGTGTATCATTTATATTTTAAATGATAAAATGTTAATCCCAGAATGCATTGCTATAACATCATCCAAATTAGTATGCGAAGCTAGAGAGATGTCATTTATACATGTAATTATTTTCATATTAAGAAAAATTGGTAACTAATGAAGGTACTGTATTTGAAAACAAGGACATGTAGCTATGAAAATTCAAAGTTTTTTTTAAAGATGTCCAAATATTTTTCTTCAGCAAACATGCTTTCTTAAAAAAAAGTTATTTTGAGCCTTCTATTCATCAAAGAATCCTGAAGAAAATAAGATTAAAAGAAAAACCAGTATAAAAACAACATTTGCACTGTTATTCAAAGGTTGAGGATTTTTAATAATACCTTTTATTCTGCAAGCATGTATTAAATTAATTAAGTGCAAGTAATCACATTTCTAAAGTTACAAAATATTTCTATTTTAAATAATTGTTCTTTTGAACCTTCTATTCATCAAAGAATCCAGAAAAAAAGTAGAAATTATTGAGCAGCAAACCAGCATATTAGAATGATTTCTGAAGGATCATGTGACACTGAAGACTGGAGTAATGATGCTGAAAAATCAGTTTTGCATCAGAAATAAATTACATAAAAAAACCTTATAACTTTTGTTTAACTGTATTTTGGGATAAATACATGCAGCCTTGGTGAGCATGACATTAAAAATCTTACCAGTCCCATGTTTTTGAAAGATGGTGGTTTTATTAATATTTTACTATATTTATGTTGTATGTTTTCCATTCACACTGTTAAGTGTCCATTGTTAGACTATTACCTTGTTATCTTAACAGCATACTAAAGCCAAACACTATCGATTATGTGCTGAGTCTCTTGTGAGTGAGAAGTGCTGCTGGAATGATTCACAGAGATGCTGCCTATGTAAAACATTCAGAATCAGTCACTTACAAGGCTTTATTGCAGTTAGGATGCTGTTTTAGAAAGCAAGACAGCTCATGGGCTTTGGACCAGAAGAGCTGAGGTCAACAACAGCTGTGATTTCCCTCTTTCCAGCATACTTTTTTCTGCCCGGAGGATACAGTGTGAACTTGCAGGCTAGCTCTTCCCTCTTGAATATGTAACATTGGCAACAACTAATTAAAATCACTGGCAAGAAAAAACAGCCTGCAGAAGAGGTTTCAGAGAGCTGATGGAGAGCAGCGAGTGAGCAGCAGCGTGCAAGAGCCAACAATAGAACTGCAAACATCTCACTACACATGCTGATCTGCGTTTTCTGCGTGAAGATTTATTGTGAGAGCTGTGTCAATTCCATCTGCACGCACACAGAGAGAGTTCAGGCAGCAGCCACGTGCTTCACAACTTATGTGCTGCTGTCGTCAGCCATTTGTACTTTTGTTATTTATTTTTTATTTACAACAATGATACTGCACTGTAAAAATATCAGAAGTTGAGAAAACTCAAAAACTTCATGACTTTATTGAGTATAATGTAATATTGACCAGAAATACTATTGTGTTTTTTATTAATATTTTGAATCAGTTTTTATTTGTATATTTTCCATTTTCATTTTAAATGTATATAGTTTTTATTCATTTTTATTTCAGCGTTAGTATTAGTTATTTTAGTACATCAAGTTAAGCAAAATTAAAATTAGAAATTAGAACTAACTGATTTTTTTTTGTAAAAAATTTGTTTTATTTCAAGTAACAATATTTTGTTTTACTTTTAGATTTACTTAAATATAATAACCCTGGTTTGGTGATCAAATTGAAAAGGTCATGAATGTTATTTTCTACATCAAAGCAAGTTTCAGTGTTATTTTAGTATCATTAAGAAAATACAGTTTTTATTAATATTTTGAATTAGCTTTTATTTTCATATTTTGTATTTTCATTTGAATTTTAGTTAAAGTTTTAGTGTTTTTTGTTTTGCTTTTGTTTCTTTTAAACACACACACACACACACACACACACACACACACACACACACACACACACACACACACACACACACACACACACACACACACACACACTACATTGTTATAACAAGTTATTTTCAAGTTAAACTAAAAAAGTTTATTTTTATTTCAGTTAACGTATATTTTATATAAAACTAATTGTTACTATAACAAGGCTGTTGTGCATCTGTCTGAAATGGGAAAAATCTTCCACTAATCGACTGACTTGAAACGTAACTTTTACAAAAAAGTGCCATCAAAAACAATATATAGAGTTAAAACGTATGTTATTTCTGAATAAAACATATTTTTGTCATCATGATGTGCATCAACAGTGATCAAACTAAGTATGTGCAACCAACTTGTCATTGTAAGTTATTGCATTCTAATATTTTAAGCTACTTAAACTAAATGACCTTCAAATTAATTAGATTTAATTTTATGCAATATCCTTTTTCTACATTTGGTAGTTCAATCAGCCTTTAAAATAGAGCTTGTTTGACAAAACAAAAGCTGTATTTTTACAGTGGCATAGGGCGCAGCTGTTGTCACAAACTTTTGTTAATTAAGTTAACCGTATCCACAGCAACCCGCTCTCCAAAGAGGTCTTTAAGGGCACCGCAAATGGATTCGTAGGAGGGACAGACAGGTTTGGATTCGTAGGTCTACCCAGCAGTTGTTTGAACCTCTACAGAGATGGAGAAACACAGAAAGCGTTTCTTAGGTCAGAGGAATGGCACCGGTGCTCCTCCCTCCCCGTGGAGATCAAGATTGCGCTGTTAGTGACAGACAGGTTTTACAGCCTAGTGTGAAAAATCAATGCCATTGAATCCTCACAACAGGTGTATACCGAGCCCCCACAGATTCAGTGAGGAGAAACACAATTACCTCTCAGTAATGGCAGACCGAAGAGCGCCAGCGCCAGCGCGCTTGGCCTGGAGGAGGTGGAACAGTCCCAGACACGTACGGTGCTCATATTGGGGTCTAAACCTGAAAGTGTTCATCTGATTCCCAGAAAACAGCCATTATGACCCCTCAAAGCAAAGCTATCGTTACGTAAATCCATGATCTCCACAGATATGTGCCTCGGATTAGTCAGGAAAGCCCTGAAGGTGCGTACAGAATATGTTGTTGACATACTGAGGTCGTGGCCTATAAGTGTTTTTTCTCCCGGGCACAGTTTACATCGGACATCAGTGCTGTACCTTTTCATTCCAGATGAATCCTGACACCATAAAGATGCTAAACATAAAATCAGTGGTGCTTGTTTGTTGTTCTGTTTTTTTCACATTAATCTAATTTGGAAATGGAACATATATAAAACCGTAGAATACCATTCAAAAGAGGTAGAAATTAATATGTTGGTTCAGCAAGGATGCATTAAATTGATCTAAAGTGAGAGTAAAGATATTTATAATGTTAGAAAAGATTTCTTCTTCAAATAAATGCTGTTCTATGGACATTCTTTTCATCAAAGAATGACAAAAATGCACCATGTTTTCAAATAAATATTAAAAAGCACAATTGTTTTCATTGATAAAATAAAGATATATAAGAATGATTTCTGAAGGATCGTGTGCACTGAGGACTGGAGTAAATTCAGCATTGCCATCAAAGGAATTCATTAAGTTTTGAAATATATTCAAATAGAAAACAGTTATTTTAAATTGTAATAATATTTACAATATTTATTTTTATAAAACATCTCAAAGCACGCATGGAGAACATGAACACAACGATTTGTTTATGTGAGCTCAAATGCTCTGTCATTAAAACAAAATTAAACCAAATACTTACATTTATGCAAAGGTTTCGTTGAACTTGTCACTCGAGATGTTATTTGTTATATATTTTTTTTTTCAAATAAAAAAAATAAACAAATATGAAATGACTTTTGGACTCCTGCATATATGTACTTTTTCATCTAAATCAACTGTAAAGCGTATTTTATTAGATTCTGCAAACCTGGGATCAACATGAGACCTTCTTCACCTTTAGTCCGCTAATGACTTCATGCAAATCCTGTTCATCTTTGGGTGTTTGTTAATTAGATCTGAGAACATTGACACCAGTGCCAGAGATACACAGAGGAACATATCACTGCAATAAAGACTTCATGAATCTACAACATGAATGGCATACATTACAGAGATTATGAGCTTATCTGCTTTTTGTAAATCACAACTTTAATTACTAAACGAGTTATCTACAGTAATACAGTGACTTACTACAAATACAATCAAGTTGTTTTCCTTGCCGCTAGTAACTTTAGCACACTGCATTCTAATGTATTTCTATAATATGCGGAAACTGCTGACAGCAGACTTCGGATAGAAATCTGACAGATACGTGAATAGGTTTATTTGTGAATATGAGGATGTGGATTTTCTGCACACAGTGTATTGACTTGTGCGTCATGTCCAGTCTCCTGTGGTTGTAACCCACACAGAATGACAGTCTGATTGTGAAAAGAGATGGAAAAATGACATCTGTGTTCCTTCACAGCTAATATTAAGCTTCAAAATTGTCAGTTTGCAACTCCAAATATTTGAGGGGATGCAGTTATGGCACTTCAAAAATACCCTTGTCACGCAAGTTGCACTATAAACAGATTCATATTTTATCTCTGTATAGTTTTGTATGTAACTCCTGACTTTTTTCTGCTGCATTATTTATTTATTTATTTTAAATCAGGCATGTGACAACTTACACCTTATAATATGTCACAAAATGTTAACATGTTTTTGAAACTGTCGCAAGTTTGTCGCTTTTAGTTTCTTTATTGTGACGCATCCACTAAGTTCACTAAGAACTTTTCCTTTCAGTGAGAAACCCTGAACGTCAATAGACGTTTAGCATGAGAATAGGCACGGAAATGCTGTTCTCATTATGTGTCGGAGTACATTCTAATAGCAATTCATAACTATTTTGCGTTTTAGTGAATAGGTGGCTAACTCATTCAGTCTCATTTATACATTTTCCTGCGATCTGCTCGCTGACGGTTTTATGCTCAGTGGTTAGGGGAGACTGTTATGCAAATTGTATTTTTATGTAGCATTTACATAAAAATCCATCACCATATAAAAGAGTTACAATTACAATAACGTTGTCAATATGACATAATATATTGAGGTAAGATTACAAATCATTTTATTTTAGTTTTAGGCAATTTCTAGAAACCCCAGTAGTTTATTTGTTTTAGACATTATTAATCCCCAAACCATTTCTTAACATCATAAAACACAGAACATGCAGATAAAATACAGTCAAAGTCATTTATTAACAATCTACAAACATTCCAAGACTTTTGAGTCCAAATTATTAGTTTGTGTGCAAGAACATTTAATGCTTTTATAGAAATTATTGAATGAATGACTAGATAAATGCTTTTTGTATTATTAAGAAGTGGTAAGGTATACTGAAGGTGCTCAGACATGTCTATAAAATATTTGTATAGATACTTTTATAAAAATTAAATACTTTGTAAATATATAATACGTCTTTCTTTAAAGATACATTTAAGTGTAGAAACTTTGAGGAGCAAATTAGATTTTTTTATCATAAAATAGTATGTTTTAAACAATACCAGCAACACTTGTGAAGTGGAGAATAATAATTCATAACAATCAGAAAGTAGAACTGAAAAGATTAATATTGTGCTGTCTGATAGGACTATGTTATGTGATTGATAGATGCTTAACCATCTTTCCTAGTGGTTAGTCATGAGCTTAAATTGTGACTTTCTTTGTATTTATTGTTTTTTTTTTTTTTTGTATTTATGTATTGCCCAATTGTAATTCACTTTGGATAAAAGCGTCTGCAAAATGACTAAATGTAATTAAGTATGTTTTGCATTTGCAGCCTTTAGGCCTGATGAAGGCCAGTGCGCTGAAACGTTGGCAAAATAAACTGCATTATTTTCACTTCCACTTTCTGATTATTCTGACTTCTCCACTTCACAAGTGTTGCTAGTATTGTTCAAAAATACATTTACCCCCTTCAATACACCCTTTTGTGAAGTTGCACCAGAAGAACCACACAAAACTTTTGCATAGTGACATCAAGGTGTCTTGTTAAAAGAGACACTAAAGGCTCTTCGTCTTTGAAATGCTTACATACTTCCACATGTGCTCTTTCAGAAAGGTATATTTGCATATGATATTTGATTTCTTTCCACGTCTTTCCTGCCAATGCTACCTTGAAGTCTTTCATTGTTAATGCCACACTGTATGCTCAGGATGCAAGCTTTGCTAAATGTGCACTTGACACCATTTTTTGCTGCGTGCAACTGGACACGGCACGTATAAAGAGTTTAGCGTGATGTGTATAATGACACACAGAGAATGCCCTGGGATTGAGAAGGAGTTTTTTCAATCACCCCATCACAATCTCAAAGCCTCATGTGAAATCTTTACCTGCATAGTTCATGTACGGTTGAAGGACAGAATATCAGCATACTTCAACACGTAATGTTCTTGAGGACAGTTCTGTCGTAAGCAATAAAATACATCCACTGCCGTGTGCAACGATTATTACTTTGGCATGTTTTTTACATGAGCAAAGATGTATGTTGTGCATCTTGTCTTACAGTCACCTCTCTCTGTTCTATCTAATGATAGCATTTTATGTCACGACAAATAGACGACAGCGGGAACGTTATGGCCTCTTCCTTCACTTCTCCAGCGTGGATGGCCATGGATAATGGATGGAATCAAAGCTCCCAGTCCTTCGGAAATATCTGGGTCATTCCTAATATGCAGTACATTTTCATATCCCCATCATATGTAATTTATTGGACTGAAATATATTGGACAAAACTCAAACTTTGATGGAAAGCGTATTCATTATTATTTTGGTCTATGTGGATGGTGCAGTTTCTGGCTCTGGATGCTTGAAAACAAAACATGTTGCTTTCTTATACAAATCTCAGTTAAGCATTATCAATAGTTATAATTCATAAAGTTTAAGTGCACTTTACTTGACCGCATGCACTTAACAGGTGAAATATTGCCTCACTCATCCATATTAATTTTTAAAGGTACATTTGTGCATAACACCAATGATGCTTAGCTTGTACTCATACTTGTAGTGTCGTTGACACAAGGCCCGGGTCTGAATAGAGAGGTATTTTAACCAATTATTTTGTCATCGTCTGCCAAGCTGACTTGTCTGCATATGGGGAATAATAAAAGAAGTGAGTTGTACCTTATCAGGAAAGTGATTTGTTTCTTTTCAAGCCGTATGTCTTTCTCTCGCCCGCTTTTTGATGGAACACAAGGCATTATCAGAGAGCATCCGAATTTCCTGCCACCTCAAATATTTCTTCCCGAGAAGCAGTCAAAACAAACAAGAAAAGAGAAAAGGCAACACTTAATCGTTCCTGCTACTCTGAACTGTGTGCTTTAGTAGTCTAGAGAGAAAACTATTGATTTGTCAGAGAGCGTGAAAGAGATCGATCAGGCCAGTCATCTCATTTGAAGGTGATCCAAGGTGACATCTCACACGGCTTCAACAGTCCTCTCTGAGTATACCAAACACATTATATCTGGCTGGAAAAAAACAACACAAAATGCCAACTTCTATAGAAAGGACCCGTTTCCTCACAAGGAAATGTTCAAGTTACAAGTCAATATGTTTCAGATTTCTCTCAAACAGTGCAAATTAAATTCAATTATTTATTTGTATATGACACTATGAAACCAATATACCACAAGTTAGGTTACTTTTATCTTATTATTATTTTACAGGATATCCTCTATGTATCAGGCAGGTTCTCTTCTCCAAAAAGGAAAAATAAGCAACTTACATTTCAGTCAAGGTATATTTTATCAGAAATCGAACCTTGATGTTGGCATTGGTGTTACCTTTGCTATGTTTGAGCAACTACACATATCTAATGCTAAATTATACACAAAATGTCACACAAAAAAATCTAATTTAAAATAAATGCTGTTATTTTGAACTTTAGATTAATCCAGAAATCCTGAAACAAATGTATCAGTTTCCACAAAAATAATAAGAAGCAAAATGGTTTTATAATAATAATAAATATTTCCTGAGCTTCCAATCAGCATATTAGAATGGTTTCTGAAGTATCATGTGACACTGAAAACTGGAGTAATAATCCTGAAAATGCAGCTTTGCATCACAGAAATAAATAATATTTTAAAATGTATTACAACAGAAAACAGTCATTTTAAATTGTAATAGTACTTCACAATATTACTGTATTTTATTTAAATAAATGCATTAAGGGAGACTTATTTCAATATTAAAAACTTAAACTTTTTGAATCAAGAAATACAATTGCTTTTTATGAGCAAAAGACCCTAATTCCCAAACCCAATTACTGATCCATCAAATTTTTCTCATTGAAAATCAAGTTTCATTCAAACATATTATGTTGATTTTAAAGTGTATTATTTGGTCTTATTACAAAAGGAATCATCCATTGAGATAATAAGCCAGTCATTGCCTATCTTGTACTCCTCTCTCCATCTTTTCAATCTTTCACTCATTCAACATCCCCCCCCCCCTCGCAGCCCAAGATATCTTTCTCATCGTCTGTGCTGGGAATTAGCCCAGCAGACTCCGCTTATCACCTGAGGTCTGCCAGCTTGCGACAGTCGTTTTGACCATGGCCATGTGCTGCTGATGGAAGGAGGCTAAATGAGGCTTGCGGTACCATCTACGGTGCCAGCTTTACGGGCTGATTTGGCGGATGACTCCAGGTCCTTCGGGACAGTCCTTGGATCTGCTTGAAAACTTGACTGACAGACACCTCAACCATCTGTGATTGAGGGTTTAGAGATTGTTCTTCTTGTTTTAGTAATGAATCGTTTTTCAGTCACTGGCTTTCCTTCCTCCTCGCTGTGGCTGTGCTACCCCAGACGCCGGGTCTAATTCGAGCTCAGAATGAGCACTTAGAGGCGTTTCTGGGGTTTTGCACTGGGAGGACCAAACAGATGGCCCAATCAAATCTGCATGGAAGCCTTATGTGTTCATTTTCAGCAATTTGGTAGCTTGAATGAGGGAATCATAACAAGACTGAAGCATAAAAACTGGTACACAATTTCAAAGAACTGCCCTTCATGCAGCCAAGAGCCCAAGAGTCTCTTTGTTTGACATTCTACATTTGTACTTGGGCATGTTTGTGCACAATTGTGAGCACATGCCATGCTTTTCACTCCAGCACACAGTCATGATCATACCACTCTTACAATAGTCCAAACAACAGGGAAGTGTCTTTTCCCTAGTGTGAAGCATCTCAGTCTCGCTTTTACACTGTGGCCTTCGAATGAAGATAACAAGTAAGCACTTACGTTGGGTGTGTTGGGTGGTTGCCAGGGTAAGGTTGTTGATAGAGTGGTTTTAAGTATGTTTCTATGTGGCTACCGGCCCAAGTCAAAGTATACTGTGACTCAGGTTTTGTGTTCACTTACAGCTCATTTGTATTTTTTTCCATTAAAACTGCTGCTGAAGTGGGACATTCTTAAAATATGGTGACTTTCTGACTTAAATTTTGAATTGTTTTATTACTTTAAAAACTCAAGGTCAGTATCTCAAAAACACCAATTACAAATGCTCACAAAAGATGTAATTGTCCAGGATGACTACAATAGGATTTTAAAACACAGCATTGATCTGACTCAAACCAATACATTATGCTATTATTTTAGTAATAACTGACAATGTGTCTCATTGAAAAAAAAAATCAAATAAACATAATTCAAGGTAAATCAATAACTTTTTCAATGTGATGTGAAACATTTGAACAGGCTGTGTTTTTCCACAATGTTCAAAACCAACACCGGCAACAGTAATGACTTGTCGAATGCCCTTAAATTATTTATATAATTACTTTGAATGTATTATTTAACATGGACTCTAACCCCTTCCGTATTAGTTCTTATGAATATTAGATGTAAGCAATATCACATGAGCAAGAGCAATACTCTACATTTCCGAGCAACACATAACAGAGGTGTTGTCGAATAAATCAGTGCTTTTGAATGAATCACTTGAGTGAATAATTCAATAGCTCACTTATATAGACATTCACTTGTTTCTATCCTGAATGAATCAGAAGTTCTGAACAAATCGGTTGAACAAAAGGTTAGTGTTATAAACACAATCACTTTTTACAACTCTATCTGTGTAACTTGCAAAAAGAGTTGTTGAAAATTCACCTCTACTTCATTTCTAGTCTCTGGAAGGCAAAAACAAAATGATTCAAAGAGTGAAAAACCCATGATATTTTGAGGATGACCCATTTAGGGTTTGGGATTATGGAAAAATACCCACCCCCAGTTTTGCACAGACAATATTTAACTTCTTAGTATTACTGAAATTAATGCTTAGCGCATCCTATCTTTCTATCCCTAGTTAAGTGAGAAAACCTGAGGTTTTCAGATGAAGGTCCAAATGCCATTACTATGTAAATGCAATGCCAGGACTGGAGGGCAAGTGCTAACAATTGATCTGAAAATTGACATGCTGTCTTCATGAGCGCCCTTCACTCCTCCGATAAACAAACTTGAGCTGGCGTGGAAAAGAAATCCATTCGATTTTTTCTTCTTCTTGGAAAACCTACAACCCAGAAAAAGCTTCAGGGGAGGATTGGAACAAATGGACTTAAGTCATTCTGCACAACAACAAAAGAGTGATATGACAAAACCACAATGCTGCACAGCTGCATGCTTGAGTTCATTGCAGAAAAATAGACTGATTTTACACTGAAAAAAAATCCTTTAAACCTTTGATATCAAAACAGCAGAAGATCATACTAAGATTTATTTTCAGATAAATTATTTATGTCAGCGTAAGCTATAGCTGACAAACACAAAACCCAATATTGCTTGCAAGTCAAAAGTAATGCAGGAAACATGCTCTAATACTTTTCTAACAAATCTTTTGAGTATCAGTTCAACAAGGCAAGATATGTTTTTTGAATCAATGTTAAATACAAATTTGAAGAAATAACAGATGAACATCAAACAGGTGTAGGTTTATGTATGGCCCCTGCCATCACTGCACATAATATAAATGTCATAGGTGTCTGTTTTCAGTAGTACAATTAAAGTGTTTCATTATTATTACAGTTTTTATCAGTCGCTTTGGCACATTTCTCAGATCCGAATTGAAATTCTCAAAACTACCTGTTCAATCTTCACATCATTGTGTCACTTGTGCACATCAAAAAAGCAGTTTCTCATTTCTGTGAACAAGTTGCAAATGCTTTGGTACATCCATGCAAATGATTATGTACAATTATCTGCTGTTTACATTATCAATTGCTCATGTCATGTTGATCAAAATGTATTATAATGGGTCTCTGTTGAATAGTCTCACCCCCCACAACATTTAGGCATTAGTTCATAGCATAAGTCTTTACATGCAAAATGGTTTAGCAAGTTGTCATAATATGTCAAGCATATTTCTATACATTTCCATTAGACATTTTTTCTAAATCTGTCCTGATTTGGTAAATTGCTCCCAGGTGAATCTTGACTTTCTCTAAGGAAGGTGCATCTCATGAACCATCAACTGGCAAGTATATATAGCTGGAGCACAACACAATGTTACAATGTCTGACATGGGAAGGACAAGGAATTGAAAGAGTGAAGGAGCTGTGCTACCAGTATCTACAGGTAAAACATGCATGAGCACGCAGCAACTGTACCTCACAGTAAACAGTACAACATCGTATAGTGATATATACCTGCAAGGCTGTGAGTGTTTGCAAGTTTTAAGCCTTGTTTAAAGCGTGATATATTCACGTTGGTGTGAAACACTAGTGCACGCACTTCATTCACACACTAATTCACCACTAGATAAAAAAAACGAGAGGCAGCAGTGCTGATAAAATATCAGCTGAACTACAAGAAACGTTACATGTATTATACCCAATAAACTATAGCTATTAATTGTTCACTTGTAGTTTGTCATATGTCAGATCAGCATGTCTTAAGCTGTACGTGACACACAAGTGCTTGTTACGTGTATATTTTTAGACTTTCACATTCGATCATTTTATGAAATCAAATGACACTTAAATGCCCATTAATATGTGAAGTTACAGGTGATTTCACTTGTGTAGGCGGAACATGGTGCATCTGTACATCATCATGAAGTTAAAAATAAAAGTTATAATCAGATTTTAGAGGCATGGACACTTTAGGTTCCTCAACTTTTAATTTTCTACCTTTTTTGAAACCGTCTATTTACTGGTGCTTTAAAGATCCTAGAAACCAACATATTGAACTGCAGATCCTATTAAGTCTCACTTAACTTTTAAACAATCTTGTTACAACTCAAGAGTCCATAAAAAGACAAAACAAGTAAATTATTTTTTCTAAATAGACAGATAGATAGATAGATATAACAATGCAAAATTAAAGCAAAAAAATGCAACAAAAAAATGAAATCCTTGAAAATCCTTTATTTTTTACAAGTGTACAGTATGATTGATTTGAAAATGTCTCCAGCAAGTAATGTCCTTGTCTATTCACTGAAGAGAAAGATTGAAGAGCCTAGAACTCCACAGCACACGGCAAGAACATATTGTTCACCTTGAAACACAAATACTCAAGAAGGTCTGACTCACATTCATAAATCACAATTTTGGTTTCATTTGTGTCTGTATTGTATTTTTTTAAATATCGCTTCAATAATTTTCTCAGATTTCATACAAATGGTATAGCATGGAACCACATATTTTAATGTCAATCACGGACGGCTTCTTTCTTTTACTTGTCTATAGTGTCAAAAAGATTGATCGCAGGGGTGAGGCTATATATTTGACTGCTGGTATTTCAAAAAGAGCGGGGGGGGGAAAAAAGATTGAAATAAACAGATTTGCAAGCATTCTTGCAGAAAAAGCAGAGTGTGTCTATGTGTGTCAGCGAGACACTACTCCATCACTGTACCTCCCAATCATTTCTCTCTCTCTCTCTCTCTCTCTCTCTCATTTCTGTCACAAGTGCATCTAAACACTTGCAGGAATATGGACAGCTGCTATGTTTTTTTTTATCTGGAAAAATTTCACCACAAATTCAAGGCAAACCGAGCACCTAATTATGGGCAAATTCCATTGCTAAAGCCTCTAAATTATTAAGCACAATCTGGAATTTCTGAGTCAAAATTGCTATATGCATTACATCAGTAAAATATGATCTAAAACCGCTGGCATTTGCCTGCATGGCTGCCGGTGTCCTCGTTGAATTTCAAATATGAATGCACATCTCCGTCAAAGTGAACTCTCAAGGTTCAAACGTGTGCCCATTTTAAAGCAGAGCATAACAAGGTTACTGTGACATAAACACCCCCCCCCCTTCCTCTGTGATGTTATAGACTCTTTCAGGTGGAATCTGAATCTGAACAATAAGTGCTGCATCTTAAGAAAAATATTGAAAAACTATCCAGTAATCATTTGAAAATATATATATTGGTGTATTTTCCAGCCAGGGAAGCGTTTAAGGACAGAATGTTTGTGAAAAATGGTGATTCATTGCTGAACTGCATTTTAAAATGTATCATCCAAATATTTTAGAACATAAACATTATATCTTGTCCAACATACTGATATCATGCTGTTTTCAATTTATAGTTCTGCTATACTTTTATGGTTTTCCATGCAAACCTTCAGTGCAAGCCATTGTTTGGCCTTCCCTAAAAGATCAATAAACTGGCAAATGAAACACATTTGAATCCTGCATATAATTCCTCCAAAACATATGCTTGACTCGCCGTCCCCCGCTCACATTAAAGCTTCTGTATTGCTCAGTTGTTGCATCAGAAATCAGGATCTTGGAGAATGATATTTTATCCCTGTGGGGCTATTTCTTTCTCTCGCACTCAACTTCTTAAAAAGTATACACTTTTTCACCACTGTTCTCCTCCTGACTTTTAGTCTGTTTCATATGAATTCAGGGTAATAGTGTTACAAATGTTGGGACCAAGACCACAAAAAAAAAAAAAATCTGCTATTCAAACCTAGAAACACAGAAAACATCTTTTTGAAAAGGCTTTTCGAATTTTCTGTTACATTATAACTTTTGTTTACCAATGGAAGAAATATGATTTCTACTGTAGGCCTAAATGAATGCTGTAGCCTGTATTATAGTTCAATTTCATATTATAACAGGAAATAAGTTGTTGCTTACCAAAAATGATCTGTTCATAAGAGTCATTTGTTAGAGAATGTGCATCCTGGGAGCAAATTATAATGTTTTTATTGCCATTTATTTTGGTGGTACAGCCTTTTTTATTTCACCACATTAAATTCAGACTGCAAACGTGAGTAAAATATGACATATTTTACCATGGAGTACAAACAGAGCATCAGAGAGAGCATTCATATCCATTTTTTTCAGTTGTGGTTGATTCTGTGTTTTATTGAATCATTTGAGTCAATGATTCAATCACTCATGATTAGTATCTATTAAAAAGGTGCTCAATTTGTCGCCACCTACGGCATAATCTAATCAAATTAATTATGCATCAAACTACTTTAAGCATTAAACGGATAACAAAAAAAAATGAAGTGAAATGGAAATAAAATAAATAAAAATAAATATTAATTAAAATAGGCCTAAGAAAAATAGTCAACAATGGATTCAAAAGACTTGAGGCTATATATTTCTATTGAAATAATATATAATTTAATATATTACATGTTTTATAATTTATGTCTTAATGTCAATCCTAATTCAAAATAAAATGATATTTTTGTAAACATTCTTATGCTGTTTATCCCTGTCATGCAAGTCTATTTTACACAAAAAAACATGATCAAGAGAAACTAAAGGTGTATTTTACTGATCTGAAATACCTGTGCTATGAGATGAAATGGTTTCAGAAGAGTTTGATGCAACTTTGGTGGTGTGAAATTGACATTCTCACATCGCTCAGAGTGCAGACTTTGTTGGAAATCTTGCTCGCTCATCCGTGAAGCAAACTATCTTCTGGCGAAGCCATTGAGAATCAAAGCACACAGCGCTCTCCAGACGCTAATATCTGTCAACACTGTTGTCCTAACTGGAAGCAAACAATCTGGTGTAGGCCAACATACATTTATGTTTACAGTGCAGGAGCATCTGCAACCATCCACAGCAATTATGTGTACTGAACAAATCGCAGACTCCAAGCTTTATCTCCCCCTCCTCCTCGTTTGCATGCAAGGAAAAAAGCGCAGCGGGCCTTCGGAAACACCCGCATTAATATTTTCAGACAAGCCTGGGCTTTCGGACAGATGGATCGCACCCAAACCGGCAGCTAAGCATCTGGTGTGGTTAAGATCGCCCCCTCTGCTGACTCTCCCCAAGGCGAGCAGAGGAACCATAAAGCGGTCCAGACACGGACCGTCCGTCACACCGGATACAGGCATTAGGGAAATGCAGCAGTGAAAAAGAACAAGGCTAAAGGAAAGACAGATGTGTTTTGTAATGCGTGGTGTGGATTATGTGATTTGCAGGAGGTATTAAGCACCGAGCTGAAGGTACGGATCGCTGCTCGTATAACATCTTGCCAATAATGTTTCCAAGGAACAGTAACGCAGCACAACGAATCGGTTTACGGGTGTGAAAGTCAAATGTCTCTGTGATGAATATAAACAGGTGTACTTTGCTCTGCGTCGGTGATGTTTACAGCCTTCTATAACAATGGATTTGCATGTTTAGCAAAATAATCAGCCCATGGATACAAACCTGTGAAGAGAGGTGAAAACAATAGCTGACCTCCCTCTGGTGCACTAATGTGTTGATAATTAATAAAGCTTTAGGACTACACATAAATAAATGGTGCATTTTTAGAAGTGTGATGCACAATACACTATTGTCTTGTAAAGAAAATAATACATTTATGCAGCAGTTTATTTGATCAAATTGATCATGGTAAAGAAATTTAAAATGTTGTATTCAATTTTTTTCATAATTTGCACAATAATATAATAAAATAATATTTTATAATAAATAATAATAACATTCTATTGAATCAAATAATCCACAGAGAGAGAGAGAGAGAGAGAGAGAGAGAGAGAGAGAGAGCGAGAGAGAGAGAGAGAGAGAGAGAGAGAGAGAGAGAGAGAGAGAGAGAGAGAGAGAGAGAGAGAGAGAGAGAGAGAGAGAGAGAGAGAGAGAGAGAGAGAGAGAGAGAGAGAGAGAGAGAGAGAGAGAGAGAGAGAGAGAGAGAGAGAGAGAGAGAGAGAGAGAGAGAGAGAGAGAGAGAGAGAGAGAGAGAGAGAGAGAGAGAGAGAGAGAGAGAGAGAGACAGTGGTGTGCACTGTCATTCAGTATCAAAACTCTGTTTTCGCATTACAGGAATAAATTACATTTTAAAATATATTAAAATACAAAACATTCATTTACACTGCAATAACATTTCACAATATTGCTGTTTTTTACTGTTTTATTATTATTATTAATATCATTATTATTATTAAATCAATTAAATGCAGCTTTGGTAAGCATAGGAAACTTGTTTCAAAGCATTAGAAATAAAATAACTTTCTATTCATCAAAAAATCTAAATACATAAATGAAAAATAATAAGTTCCTAAATTTCTGAACAGTATAGAGTACACTGAATAAATAAATGGCATCAGAAATTTCAAGTAAATTTCACAATTATTTACAAAGAATAAAGTAATACACTGAATTAAACATGACATTTTGAAGTAGAAAGACAGAAATATTTTCTTGTAATAATTACTAGTGTTTACAGTGTATCTCTCTCAACTCATCTTCCTACTCTATGCCTATGCTTTGTATGTACTTTACTTTACTTTACTTTTAGTCATTTAGCAGACGCTTTTATCCAAAGCGACTTACAAATAAGAAAAAGTAACTAAAACTATAAGTTAAAAGTCTATAAATACTATATATACACATTTAAGAACAAAGAAAAATGACAAATGCATACAACAACATTTCAAAACTAAACATTTAAATGAAAACAATAAAGCTAAAAACTATTCAAAATATTAAAACAACAAAAGGTATGAGTATGTATGTGTATATATATAATTAAATGACAGTGTAGACAAATGCATCATTGTTAATGTTAACATTATTATATGATAGGCTACATAATGCATTACAGATCATTAGAAGCAGTGCTGCTCAGTACCATCACTAAAAGCTTCTAGTCTGAAGAACCCAGAGGCTTGATTGCTTACAGTTTGTCATGATGTTTTATCAAATACAGTCACAGCATGGGACTGTTACATATGGTTCAAGATAATTGAATCAAGGAGAGCTGCAATTGACAACAAGAACAGCCCCATTAAAGTAAAACTCTACGAGGCTAAAGGAGAATGTTGTCTTAATTTGATCTGGATGACACTGCAGCAGTATTCTGCTTGGCCTTCAGTATCCACAGAAGCCAAGCAAGCCTTTAATGTAGCACACGGACATGCACTTAATAGCAAAGCCATTAGTATACATGAGAAAGAAACAATATTGAGATTCAGGTCTCATCAGCGCTGGGGAAACTGGGTTCGGCGGAGCAAAGTGGAATTGAATTGACAGCAGTGATGACACAAGAAGTGAAGGAAGCTAATCAAATTATGGTGACCATTTTCACCTCGAGTGTATTCCAGCGGAAGGGCACGACCTTTTCCAAGACAAAAAAGTGACAATGATGGAAGTGATGATTTCTTGGGTTATATAATTAGATGGATCTTTAATATCTGAGTCCCTTGCCTCATCAAGTGTGAATATAGATAACTTATTTCATTTCTATTTAACACTCTGACACGAGAGAACTCAACTACTGACATAATACGTGTCGGGCAGTGTATCCTTTAGCAAACTAACCACTCAAACCTGAATCCTAGCAAGCTCACCTGGGGAGGAAATCATTATTTCTTAGCCTATTAACCTTTTTTGGTCTCTCTTTCAGTTTTCATTTTAAGGGTCACCAGGCAAAAGAGTTTATTAAGAACTACTTAGGCTCAGTCAAAAGCTTGACATTTGACAATAAAATGATCCAATGGGCTGAACCCAGCATTTGGGTTAAAAAAAATAACCCAGAATTTTGCCACTGGATAAAGTAGGCGGACAGTATTTGGTATTTCAAAACCGGACTGTCTGACCATCCTATTATGAACTTTATATTATAAAACAATCCTGAAAAAAACATGGTTTCCTCAAAAATATTAAGCAAAACAACAATTTTCAACATTGAATAAAAATAGGAAATGGTACTTGAGCACCAAATTAGCATATTCGTATGACTTCTAGTGTTTCGCTCGGGGAAGACGTCATTATTTCTTAGCCGATGAACCTTTTTTGCTCTCTCTTTCAGTTTTCAGGAGTCGTCAGGCAAAAGAGTTCATTAAGAACTACTTAGCCCGGTCAAAATCATTCTCGCAAGCTTGACGTTTGTCTCTCTGCCTCGTTAAAAGCCTCCCGAATGGGTAAGGTTTAAAATCCCTTCGAGCTCCTTCCCGTTGAGTCATTAAAGTTCAACCGCGGCCTCGGGGGAAATCAACAGAGGTGAGGTCTACGGAACTCCAGCCGAATACCATCTTGTCAACGATGAGTAATCCAAGCACCACGACATTATGAGCAATAAAGAGAGGACATATTTAGCTGACTCACAGAGAGCATCAGCCGGCGAGGAAGAAATAAATGCAAATTGACAGATCCATCCCAGAGGTTTGTTTCCTGGCAATTGCATTTCGTGGTGTGACTTGTGTGTTTGTTGTGGGCGTAAGTGAAACTCAAAGGGCAGATACTTAATGGAGATACATTTCTCTATTGACTGGCTCTTTCTTCCGATAGGTTGTGGGTATCTCTTCCAAACTCATTATCTGAAACATCCATTATCAGATTAGAAGCCTATTTCATGCATATTTGGTTTGTGGCACTGTACTTCAAAGAAAATTGATTTGGAAAGTAAATAATAACCAGCAAATGATAGCTAGACATCTCTATGCCATCTGCCATGCAGTGTAGGTTTTTTAAGCAGTCGGTCCTTAGCTATAATGTGCTTTCCCAGCATGCAACAAGAGTTCCCTACACTGTTTCGCTGAGAAAAGCGCTTCTTCATTTCTTTTGGTGCAGGCGTCTTTAATAAGCCATGAAACTTCACACTCTGCTGCATTACCTTCTCCACATGTTGCTTAAAGCCACTCAGTGTGGAGCAGAGAGGAAGGTGTTTCAGTGCCGGGTGAGATGGAAATCCATCTCAAACTGAGTGATGATGAGGAGTGCTGCGTTTCCACTGAACATACTCCTTAGGCGCTTACATAAGCTGGCGTGCAATTGATGGCTGTAACTTCTTTATTGCGGGTATAAAATATGCCAGAACTCAAAACTTGGTAAAGTTGGTAAAATATTGCAGGAATTACCCCTTGTGCATCCTTATTCATGTATTATCTTAATTAAGATCATTTTGGCTATGTTAATGCGAACAGCTAAAGTTTGTCAAATATGTGTAATTCATCCTTGTTTCCTTTCAAAATCTATTTTAACACTATAGGTACAAAAATAGTTACACCCAGGACCTTAAGGACAAAAATGTCCCCATTAGTGCCATTAACTTCATAAAATATGCTTTCATCTCTTTAGTGTTTTTCAATTGTTTTACTATTTTCAACCTGATATCACTATTTTCTCATGTTTGGCCAAATAATTAAATCAAATATTTCCTTTTTTCTGTTTTCTGCTGAAAAAATGTTTTTCAATTGTTTTACTATTTTTAACCTGATATAACTATTTTCTCATGTTTGGCCAAATAATTAAATCAAATATTTCCTTTTTTCTGTTTTCTGCTGAAAAAACACTGCATTGAAATAGCAATAGCATTACAAGTTGTTTTATTTATTTTAAATAATTAAATAAAGAAATAAATAACCCAACCATTGACATACTTGGCAACTGACCTATACAGTATATTTTATATACTACATACAAAAAAACACCTGCATTGGCCTTGGATTACTTTATTATATGCATAATTTATTGACCCAAAGTATTTTTCCCTCAAGGTCACATACAGAGCGTTTTCAATTTTAGTGCACTTTCAGGCTGGATAGGTAAATGTAAAAATGAGATGGAAATATTTTCCAGAGACCGTTAAAGGTTGTACAAATATATATGCTTGTAATATGATTGCTTTGACCCACACGTGATACTATAAAATCACTTACTCCGCACATGGTCCACCATTTTTTGTAGCAAAAAGCGACTCTTTGACATGAATGAGATGAGAAAACACTCCACCGGTTTATGTACATGTTTTATAGACTCTCAACATCTGGTCACGAATAAAATGCTGACGACCTTCAGTTCTCTTTCTCTTTCTCTGACCTTCCCGTGCGTCTCATCCCTTTAAGTGCTTCCCATTTGCAAAGTCAGTTTTAACATTCGAATAGTTAAACTATGCATCGTCAATTTAATTTGCCTCCAGGCTCCACACTTGGTTCAGGGCGAGTAAATGTCTCTTCAGCACCTTTAAAGTGAAAGTCTTTGATTTGTGACTTTTTAATCATTATTCCACTCGTAAAGCCACTGCTGGTTTTCTTTTATTCAATGGCAGACTCAATGCTAATTACCTCATATTCAATTTTTGTCCTGGATTGGATTATTAATTATATGCATATTTGAATGACCCTAAGTATTTTCCCAAGGTCGGCTGAGAGATTTTAGTCATTTTCCTCATTATGGCTTTTATTTCATTGCAATTTTCAGTCACTTTTCATACAAATCGACTCATAATACAATACTTAGTAGTACTATTACTACTTTAAGGTAGAGATTGCCCTAATATAAAATAAAAAATAACAACAGAGTTTCAGTGTATATATATATATATATATATATATTATGTGTGTGTGTGTGTGTGTTTGTGTGTATGTACGTATATATATACACTCACTGGCCACTTTATTAGGTACACCTTGCTAGTACCGGGTTGGACCCCTTTTGCCTTCAGAACTGCCTTAATTCTTCGTGGCATAGATTCAACAAGGTGTTGGAAACATTCCTCAGAGATTTTGGTCCATATTGACATGATAGCATCACGCAGTTGCTGCAGATTTGTCGGCTGCACATCCATGATGCAAATCTCCCGTTCCACCACATCCCAAAGGTGCTCTATTGGATTGAGATCTGGTGACTGTGGAGGCCATTTGAGTAAAGTGAACTCATTGTCATGTTCAAGAAACCAGTCTGAGATGATTTGAGCTTTGTGACATGGTGCATTATCCTGCTGGAAGTACATCAGAAGATGGGTACACTGTAGTCATAAAGGGATGGACATGGTCAGCAACAATACTCAGGTAGGCTGTGGCATTTAAACGATGCTCAATTGGTACTAAGGGCCCAAAGTGTGCCAAGAAAATATCCCCCACACCATTACACCACCACCACCAGCCTGAACCGTTGAGACGAGGCAGGATGGATCCATGCTTTCATGTTCTTTACGCCAAATTCTGACCCTACCATCTGAATGTCGCAGCAGAAATCGAGACTCATCAGACCAGGCAATGTTTTTCCAATCTTCTATTGTCCGGTTTTGGTGAGCCTGTGTGAATTGTAGCCTCCGTGTCCTGTTCTTAGCTGACAGGAGCGGCACCCGGTGTGGTCTTCTGCTGCTGTAGCCCATCTGCTTCAGGGTTCGACGTGTTGTGCGTTCAGAGATGGTATTCTGCATACCTTGGTTGTAACGAGTGGTTATTTGAGTTACTGTTGCCTTTCTATCATCTCTAACCAGTCTGCCCATTCTCCTCTGACCTCTGACATCAACAAGACATTTTCGTCCACACAACTGCCGCTCACTGGATATTTTCTCTTTTTCGGACCATTCTCTGTAAACCCTAGAGATGGTTGTGTGTGAAAATCCCAGTAGATCAGCAGTTTTTGAAATACTCAGACCAGCCCGTCTGGCACCAACAACCATTCCACGTTCAAAGTCACTTAAATCCCCTTTCTTCCCCATTCTGATGCTCGGTTTGAACTTCAGCAAGTCGTCTTCACCACATCTAGATGCCTAAATGCATTGAGTTGCTGCCATGTGATTGGCTGATTAGCAATTTGTGTTACCAAGCAATTGAGCAGGTGTACCTAATAAATTGGCCGGTGACTATATATATATATATATATATATATATATATAATTTGTGTGCTCTGTATATTTATTATCTATATATAAATACACACACATGCACATATGTATTGAAAAATGTGTAGAATATTATGCATATATATATATACATGCAAATCAGTTTGTATTTAAATATTCAAAATAAATATACAAATAACACACATATTATGTGAACAAAAACTTTTTCTTTGGATGCGATTCATCGCAATTAATCGTTTGACAGCACTAATATATAAGTATATATTAAGTGAGTGAAGTGACCCATACTTGGAATCTGTGCTCTGCATTTACACACACACACACACACACACACACACACACACACACACACACACACACACACACACACACACACAACATTACTAAAACTGAAATGAAAACATGGAATAAAAATATAATCTAATTCAAGATATTAATAAAAATTATAATTGTATATCAGAGATACTAAAATAACACTGCTATATCATTCTTGAATGATTTAAAATATTAAAGATGGCTTGCAGCAGTAATATTTAAATATTTAATGCTGGAAGAAGGAGCAGCAGGCAGTAGAACAAGAGTTAAATTGATGGCAGATTACTTTTACTTGAAGAGGCAGGTGATAGCACCATTAGGTGAACTGTACAATGCTGCATTCTCCATTTCAAGGTCCAAAAACTACTGAGGTGGAAAACAAAATCTGTCACCCTCCTTTTTCACTCTAATCGAGCTTAAAGGTGATCAATGACACAGCAGGCAGTCCGATCTGACTCTCTCTCTCTGTCCAGAGGGTGAAAAAATGTGTGAAAAAATCAGGTGAAAAGAGGTGAGACACCACACTATTACTGCGAAGCATGGACACATTACACAAATAAATAAGTATATAAAAGAAAGGCTTTGATTACAAAAGATGACAGCATAACAGGCTAGTAATGGGAAGCATAATTTAGAATGTTTAATAAAATAATATAATAAAATGTCTATTAGTGGAAAGCATAATATGGAAGACTGTAATGCATATAACAAATACAATAAAATAAAATAAGCTGATTTGTTAGCTTGAAAATAAAAATAAATAGTTTGCATATAATTTGGAAGTCCATTTTGAAAATAAAAAAATAAAATGTTTTGAATAATATAAAATAAGACAACATAGCAGGCTATTAGTTGGAAGCATAATTATGGAAGTCCATTCTGCATATAAAAGAAAACAACATGTTTTGAATAAAATAATATAATAAAATAAATACAAAATAATCTTTGTTAATATTACACAACCAGAACAAACTATGAAAATATAAATTAACTGATACGTGTGTTGTTCTAGTTTATTAATATCAAGCAATATTTGTTGTATAAGTCATTGTGTGAGCACCATTCTGTGTAAAAATACAATTTAATTGATTTTCTAGCTTGAAAAGAAAAGAACATATAGCTGGAGCTGCTCACAACCTGGGGCTTTTCTCACAGTTTAGTCCAAACTGTATTAATGATTAAACACGCTAAAGCAAACCTTTGCAATACTAATAAATACTCACTGCATTCACTCCATACAACACCACTCAAATAAAACAGACATAGATAGCAATATATCGACCCCCGAGTTTGTCTGTGCTTCTGCAAACTGTCACAGCATTGATTCATCTGGCGAATAATTGTAGCTGAATGCTGAAGTTTTTGCTTACTTTCTGTTTTCGCTGAAGAAGAGTTCTGTGTAGGAGACATTAATCAGAATCCAGAATGCTCTGAGTTTCCAAAACAAAACACCTACAACTTCAGTGCAGACAGATTTAATATATAGTGCTGCATTATTATACAAATCTCCAGCATGCAAGTTTCAAAATATGGCCATTGTATGGAGTTTTTGAGGCAGTGAATGGTAATGGTAACCTTTCCTTTCACAAGCCCCTCAGTCATTTTAAAGTATTTGATGTAGCAACTTTCATGTAATGCACTGATTGTAACATTAGTGACAGATGAAAGAATCCAAAGCATTCCAAAGGTAACTTCATAAATAATGAAGATCTTTTAATCCAAAAAAGCTACTGATCTCTTCAAAGAAGTGCAGCATTCTATGACGCTGCTGTATTAAACGATGTGCTCAGAATACAAAGTAGACAACGTTCATGGGAGTTACATAATCAGTCACACGATCTGACATCAGTGAAGTGCACTGTGTGGAAATGTGTCTTCTGACTCTCAAAATCCAACCCTTAAAATGCTGAATGAATTATTTCTGATGCTAGTACATTTTTAACGTGGGTTTTCTCCCGCTCCATGGGAACATGTGCATTATGGATTTGGCTGATGTGCTCAGAGGAAACGTCCATATGTTTTCAGATCGACGGAACAGGTTAATTATAGGTAACACCTCCTCTCTGGCCTGGATATGTACAATATTGAACATGCTAATTTCTTGTTTGCAGGTCAACACTGGCTTTTGATGCATGCAAGTTTGGTGTTTTGTTATCCAGGGGTGAAGTATTAATTAAATACACATCATGCATCAGTTATAAATGTTTTGTTGCCGCTCTCAAGAGATTCTGTCTGAAAGCTTCAAAACTAAACTCTCCAGAAACGTGTCACTCCAAAATGTGACTTTTAAGACTCACTTAAGTCATTTATAAAATAATTGTTAGAATCTAATTAAATAAAACGATTGTCTGAATATAATTACATGGGAAAAGTAATATAATATAATTTAATAATAAAGTAATAAGAAAAACAAAATACATAAGAATATTAGAAAAACTAGTTTATCTCTCTCTTTTTTTTCTGTACTTCATATCAAATAAATGCAGGCTTGGTGAGTGTGTGTGTGTGTGTGTGTGTGTGTGTGTGTGTGTGTGTGTGTGTGTGTGTGTGTGTGTGTGTGTGTGTGTGTGTGTGTGTGTGTGTGTGTGTGTGTGTGTGTGTGTGTGTGTGTGTGTGTGTGTGTGTGTGTGTGTGTATATATATATATTACATTTTATTTATTTTTACACGTAATAATATTTTACTAACATTATTAATATAATGTAATGTAATATTTAATGTAATATAATTACATACATTATTACACACACACGCTCGCACGCACGCACAATAAACATATATATATATATATATATATATGTACAAACCAGAGAGATAAATATATGTTATATATATATTACATTTTATTTATTTTTACACAAAATAAAATTTTAATAAAAATATTAATATAATGTGATGTAATGTAATGTGATATAATTACATACATTTTTACAAAAATATTTGTACATGCACACACGCACACATGATATGACATATATATATATATATATATATATGTACAAACCAGACAGAATTTAATGTCAGATAAATAATATAGTGATGTTAGATGATTGCGATGTTACTTTTACAGCCCAGTAATCAAAAAGGTAGTATGAGTACTTGGATTCTAGACATAACACTGATAGTTAGCTTGACTATTTTTGCTCCAGCATCAGAAATAATTCCAAACAAAACCACAGCATCGTGAACCACTGAGCATCAAAGAAACACATAAACAGAGCGATGCAAACAGTGGAAACTGGTTTTGTTATGCCTGTCGTTCCCCTGTATTCACACTTTTCAGTTGAAATGGAGAAGCCAAGGTTAATAGCTGGTGTGTTCTGTAGCTGGGGTGTAAATCTAGTCTAAAAAAACGTCCCAATTATAGCGTATTAATCAAGCAACTATTAATTTGATCTTGATTAGTTGGTTCAGGTTCATTGCGACGTTCTTTATGTCCCCGCTGTTGGCTGAAGGGCTAAATTAAAACCCCATAGACACAAAAGGCTTGAGATTGTCCTGTCTGGCAGGAACACTGACCAGTACCTCTCACCGAGGGGAGGGAGCGGAGGCTGGCACAATCTAATTACATGGACACAGCTTAATTCAGCCTCAACAAAGGGCCAATCGATGATAAGGAAGTAGCGGAGAGTGGCTTTGACACCAGTCAATTGGTTATGTCAGTGTCCAGCCCAGATGGTGCACACTGGCACGCGGTCAATCGAATTAACTGCAGCTCTTCTGCACAATGGAGTGCCACCTCCTTCCTCCTTTACTATCCACTCAAACCCCACAACATCCCGCCAGAGAGACAATCTAACACTATGCAACACTTACAGCCCGGCAGTCAGACGACTCATCGCAAAATCAATACCCTCGTAAGGGGCTCTGATGCTTGTTATACACACCTTTACTGGGAGGGAGTGGTAAGATGAGGTTCACATCAATGCAATATTAGTCTATTAAATTAGAAAAGGCTTGGCAGGCAGGAAATCGTATTTAGTTACTCAAGGAAAACGTTTCAGCTCTTGGGAAGCAGAGGGTAAGGAGAAAACAGACAGACAAGATTAGGTCAGAACCCTTGGAGAGACTGATTTATATACAATTATGACAGAACGAAGAAAGAAAGAAAGAATGGAAACTTTAATTGCATATAGACCCATACATAACGTATTATATATGGGTCTACTATGATTAATATTTAATTTAAAATGTGTAAATATTGTCTAGTTAAAGTCTAGTTTTCCAGTATTTTTTTTCTTTCAATTTTTTAAGCATCAATAAATGCTAAGAAACAAAAATAAGTAAGAAGCAAAAATATTTAAGACAATAAAACTTAAAAATATTTGAAATATATTTAGTTCTTGTTTTAAACATCTTTATTTTTTATATAAAATAAGATTACCAATACTTTATTATTATTATTATTATTATTAATAGTTAAATCAAGATAAGAAATTATGATGTTTTGCTTACTCACTTTTTATAAACTTACTTGAGACACAGATATGTTCAAGAAAAAAGCATACTTATTTTTAAAAAGTTTTTTAAGCATAAGTCTAACTAAATTAATTATTAGTTTGAAACTTAAAAGAAGAATGCAATTAGTCAATGAAGTAAGACTAATAGTTAATAATAATAATAAATCAAGATAAATCTTCTGAAATAAAGATTTGCCAAAGTAAATGTATCATAAGTACAGTATATCTTAAAATTTTGTAGTATTTATAAATCCTTAATTTACTTGAAGAAAAAAATGGCAAGAAAACAATTACACAAAATGATTGTCTTAAGCATAAAATTGAGTTTGAAACTTACAATAAATATTTTTTTATGCTGTCACAAAAAAAAAACGAATTTATTGCATATTTTTTGGAAATTAATTGTGATTAATTGTAATTAATCTCACCTAACAAAGTTTTTAAATATACGTTTATATTGAAATAATTTCACATTCAACCTTAAAATGTTTGTAGAAACAGCATGAGGACAGTATATGTTTTTTGAATTAGTTTAATGTCATATTTTGTATGACTGAAGGTGAATATCACTGAGACCAGTAGGAGAGACGTTTTGTTTGAGCTTCAGTAACTCAGTGGTTGTTTGTGCTAGATCTCTCAAACTTTGATATACGGTTGCCACATTTGTCTGCTACAAATAAAACTCACTTGGACGTGTACTGCATAATCACAGATTGTGTGAGTTAATGTCAAATACAAAGAGTTCCGTTGTCACAACCTACCCCACTACTCGGGGAGTTGTAACACAGGCTGGGGAGAGATGTAACAGTGTGACGTAATTTACTGAAATAAGGCCCACACTGCCAATCTATGCAAGAACTTTATTGAAGAACAAAAAAACAATCAGTTTTGAATAAAGTGAACCATTTAAAGTGACAAAAACATTATATTCTATTACTTTTAAATTTAGCACAAAAGCAATTGCTGTGAGTGTGTGTGTGTGTGTGTGTGTGTGTGTGTGTGTGTGTGTGTGTGTGTGTGTGTGTGTGTGTGTGTGTGTGTGTGTGTGTGTGTGTGTGTGTGTGTTACTGTCACATAAGAGTTCAGTCAATAGCTGTGTTGCCATCTACCTATTTTTTGGGTGAATTTTGGAATGCTGGATGGAAATGTCAAGATGCGCAGAAATTCAAAAGAGCATGAATGCAAATTTTAGCATGAACGCAATGTATCAAATTAAACTAGAGAAACAACTACTTTAGATTATGTAGGTCAAAACATTGTATCTACAACACAATGATTGCTAGGCAAAAAAATTATCTTATTGAAAAATATTGGTTTCGTTCCTGAAAATCAGTTTTTTGTTCATAAAATCTACAATGTTGCTCATATTCACATGCCACTTCTTCTGTAACATTAAAACTGTGAATGAGTGTATGATAATGATGACATGACCACAGCTCTTTGCTGTGTTACACTCCTCTACTACTGATGTCTCCAGGAAAGTGTTATTAACTGTATTATCCATTGATGTTATAATACAAACATAAATGATATCACAGAAATCAAAACGAGCTGAAAGTCAGAATGAATGTGTTTCATGATTGATGAGCACTCTCACTAACTGACTCTAATATGTGTAACTGTAAAATGCCTTTTCTTTATTCTCTCTTGAAGTGTGTTCAAACTGTCTCCAGTGTATCGCAGAGTACCAGGCAATTAAGAGCCCACAATATTCTCTTAATTCTCTCTCCAGATTAGCATGCGTAACGCGTTTTTGCTTTGGTTCGATGAAGAGAGTTAATACAGCTTTAATGGTATTTGAAGCATGGCTCATCTGCACTTGTCCTCTTGCCATGGCAACAGACAGTCCAGGAAATCCATCTGAATTTGATGAACTCCAATAACTCCACCACATGCTAAGCTTCCCCACGTTATGTGTTCACGCAGTGATTAATAACTTCTTTTCCCTAGCCTCAAGGTTGCAGTTAAACCCACATTGCCATTTCTGATGAGCCGTGTGCAGAATATTCACAGTGAGATGGCATCAGGTGAGGACTCGTCTGGAAACACTCGAGCCGTACTCTTATGTGTAACAACTTCAAATGAATGAATGAATGTACGGGAAATGGCTCTGGCTACTCTGAAAGCCTTTCAAGTAGGCTATTACAATAATTTACTGAATTATATGGATACAACAGCACGATTGTGTGGGTGATATTAATTGTATACATCAGTTCAAAAATTAAGATGTTAATATACATTTTTAGACACAGTGTTGGCAGTTGCTTGGTCTATTTTTTGCTTTGCAATAGTTACAAACGTAGCCACAGTGAACCGCTGCACATCACCAAGCAACACACTTTTTATTTGACATTTTATTCCCCGATGTAAACTCAGTATTCTGAGAAAAAAAAATAATTTATAAATTTAGAAATGCAAAATATAAACCTCGAACTTCTGAGAAAAAAGGGTCCGAATTGCGAGATGCATACTCAGAATTCTAAGTTTACATCTTGCAATTCAGATTTGTTAAAACTATTTATTTCACAAATCTTAGTGTTTTCATAATTATTTTTTTTAAATGTTCTTAACTCATAATTATGAGGGAAAGAAAACCATAATAGCAAGATATACATTTAGAAATGCAAGATGTGAACTGGTGAAGATGTGAAAGATGAGTTTACATAACGCAATTCAGATTTTTTTTTTTATACATTTTTTACATTTCTGAGGTACATTTCTGTTTTTCGCGATTTTGAGATGTACACTCAGAATACAAAAAAAATAAAAATCCGAATAGCAAGATATGAATTCAGAAATGTCAGATATAAATGAGCAACTCAGAGAAAACAAAACTCAGAATGGCTAGATATAAACATCTAACAATTCTGACTATGTTCCCACTTTATATTAGGTGGCCTTAACTACTATGTACTTACAAAAAAAATAAGTACAATGTACTTATTGATTTCATATTTAATTGCAAAGCACTTTTGCTGTTATTGAGGTGGGGTTAGGGACAGGTTTGGTGGTATGGGTAGGATTTAAGGGTGGTTTAACGTGTAAGGGATGGGTCAACAGTGTAATTATAAATGTACTTACATAAATTTATTACAGATATAATTACATATACTGTATGTATGTTTAAAAATAGAAGTACAATGTAAGAACATGTATGTAAACAATAAGTGCATCAAAGGATTAATTTAAATGTAAGTACGTTACGGCCACCTAATATAAAGTAGGTCCCTGACTTGTCTTACAAACTTCTCATAATTCTAGTTTTCCCCTCCCTCTAAATTCTGAGTTTACATCATGCATTTCTGTTTTTTTTGTTTTTTTGCCATAGATTTTTTTAAGCTACCTGTAACTTTTTATCTTACAAACCTGACTTTTTTCCTCACAATTGCATGTTAATAATTCCAAAATTATGACTTAATTTCTCAGACTTGCGAGAAGAAAAAAGACAGAATTGTAAGATATAAACTCATAACTCCGAAAAAAAAGAAACAAATTGTGAGAATGAAGTTTTTTCATCCTCACTGTTTTTCAGTCCCATGGCAGACTCGCTTATCAAGAAAGTCTGTTATCTTCATCTTCAGGTGTATTTCAATCCTCATTTCTCACAACAAGTTTTTTCCATAGAGCACAATATTTACTGTGACAAGTGCTAAACAAATACATGTAAACTAAATCAAACTATTTTCTTAACGTTTCAGCATTTAATGATCCTCTAATACTGAAATAAAGATTCACTGTTTATTTAATGCATTAGTTTGGGAAACAGCATTACTAATCATCTGTCACGTTATTAATCAATATAAATAAGCATTTTTATATTATATAGCATATGTATACATTAATACATTTGATTTCAACAAATGAAAATATTTTACAGCCTTTATATTTTATAAGGAATCATTATATTTGGAGGTTATTGGATTCATATAGATAAAAAAAAATACATTTCAAAACTCAAACTTTTTAAAGCATTATAATTTCTTTCTATTTGTGTTTAAGTCACACTGACTCAATTCTTAAACCAATTTAACTTAACAAAGATCACATTGAGACAGTACAATTTAATTAACTCCGGTTCAGTGAGTCCTTTATTTTATTCGGTGATGTGTCAAACTCATTGCCTTGAGTTTTTTATTTTATTTTATTTTATTCTAAGCTTACATGTTTTCAAAGTGTACAGTACACACACACTGCTTTCTTGCTGCCTAGAAACCTTGTAAAGTAAGCCTTACATGGCCATATCTGCAACACTGTTCATGTGGAGGTTCGAAGCGGTGCATGGTGCTTTTGTCGAAGCCTTGACGCAACTGTTGTGACAGGGCCTTTAGGAGGTCATGTGACTGACCACGGCAGTGAACTATGAGGCCATCATCACTGTGCCCTTGAGTAAGGCATTTAACCCCTGGTTGCTCCAGTGGGATTGTCCCGTAATAGCCAAAGTTCATGGAGCTTTCCTCTGGTGACGTGGTGTTAAAGTAGAAGACACAAATTCTACCAGCTCTGGTCGTGTGGTGGTGATATTTTTTATTTTATTTATTTTGAGTTTTGCATGGCAACAACATGAAGATTGAAGACTTGAAGGTGCTGTGAGCTATTTTTTGGAATACAACACATACAATGCCCCTACTGCCTGACAGATTTCACTGAAATAGGTTTCTCTGGGACAGCCATCAGCGCTGTAAACAGCATAAGAGAATCAGATTAGCTTGCAGGGGGCCGGTCTGCACTTTTTTGGGGCAAATCAAACAGCAGTCAGTCAAAAACACTTTCTTTGGGTTCCCTGGCATTGGGCTCATATGCTTAAAGGTAAATGTTAGTGTTTCAGTAATGTAAAAAAACACTTATAATCTTTTTTTATTATGATTATCAATTTTGATATATTATAATATATATATATACATATATATATATATACACACATACATAAAAATGAATGAATGCTTGAAAAAACCCCTGATTAATGAAAAATTAGAATGTTGAAATGAATGAATAAAATACACACTTTTCAAATAAAAAAAAAATAAAAAAAACATGTTTTTTTAAACAAAAAAAAGTGAAATGAAAAGAAAGAAAGAAAAGCTCAGACCAATTAGAGAACTCATTAAAAGTGGAGGGTAAACTATGGTAATACAACACAAAGAACATGTGCGGACCTAGTGCAGCTGAATACATTTCAATGTTTCTCTTTTATATGACTTTAGTGCACTGGAAATGTTGAGAGTAAGACTTCTGCTGGTTGGGGAATTTATGGTCATGATATTGCTGAATCATTTGTTCACCGTAGGGCCATTGGTCTTGCTGACTTGTGGTAATATGTCTGTGTTAAGAGCTGAATATGGTGCTCAGGTGCTTCCACAGAGGGGAGCAACAGCCCTGAGACCATACACACATGATAAGGCTGCTCTTGGTGGAGAAAGCTTGAGCTTGAGTTGATGTGGATGGACAGTTTATTGATTTTTCCACACATGCTGAATTGGGCCAAACCTGCTCTGTACTTTCGCTTATGTGGTGTTGGTTTACGATCAAACCAGTAAAGATGGTATCACCATTTTGTTCACTTCAATGTCACAGCTTCTCTTCAAAAACAAGCCTGTTGTAGTGAAGGACCAGCAGTTTTCTTATATCATGGTACTACACAAGGTACTATAAAGAATAGCATGGTAGTTGTACGGTCCTTTGGGACAATTATTTTTGTAACTAAACCAGTTGGGTCAAACAATTCAATTCTGATAAATACAAATTAAATATTGTTCATATACTGAAAAAAGTGTATAGAAAATTTCTAGTCAGAAATTTGAATAAACACTTTAGACTAGGGAACATAATCTATTAACAAAGTGTTTCCCCCCCTCAATATCCTCTTAATTTGTTGCTTATTGATAGTAATTAGGTAGTTGTTATGTTTAGGTGTGGGGTAAAAGGATCTACAAGTTCATACAGAATAAGAAATTAACAAACAGCCAATATACATATAATATTACAAAGAAACAGCAAGTAACATTGGATTAAGAATGAAATTCTGACGTACAAAGAGTGAAATAGTATTATATTCTAAAACATACTTACAGCTTTGAAAAATTATTTTTACAGTGTAACAGCAATGAACAAAACTGATCTTTTTAAAACACTGGATCAGTTGAATCAATGGCTTGGCAAAATCATGCTCTTTATGTGATTTACATGCGCTACAAATCAGTGGTTTGAAAACAAAAAAAAACACAAAAGTTATAAAGCTTCATGAAGCACCACCCATCAAAACGTCATTAAAAACTATGATGAGTATGACATAAGTGCAAACTGACTCAAAAAAGTAAAACAGTCTTATAAAATGAATAATTCTAGCTACAAATTCTAATTGGAAGAGCAAGATTCAAAACATTGCAAACGCATCTGACCAACAGCGTCCAAATATATCTACCGTGATATTAACAGCAAAATTGGATGATAAAAATAAAGTAGTTTGAGAGGCTCTGCAGCATGAGGAAAACAGAAGTGGGACAACAACAAGCCGATCAAGTTTTCTCCTCTGATTTGTTTCTGTTGTAAACACACCAAATACACACTCAAATAACACCAATATATGAGCCCTCATGGTACACACAGTGTAAGCAGGCGCCTCTGAAATTCGACTATAACTGGCAGATATGGCAAAAAGTTTTAGCTCTTTTTTTTTAGGTTAATCACATCGCTTTGGGGAAACTAATTTGTACATCCATTAGGGTGATATAAAAACATGACATTATATACAAGTACACAAGAGCTAAGTTTGACAGCTGCAGGCTTTACATTCTCTCCCGAGCACAGAGAATAAACAACGCTTGTCAAACAAACCATCTCTTATTTATTGCTAAAGGCAAACTAATTCTTCTTCCTAATCGATTCAGCTGCATGCAAAGCACGAGCAGGAGCCACCCGTTGACTTTGACAGAATAACTTGTTATAAGAGACTTCAGGATTGGTGTCTGACTGGGTGTCTGTGAAATGAAGCCGCTCTTCTCGACTAGTTTCTAAAGTCGCCTTTAAAGTGCGATAAGGGTGTGATGAAGTAACAGGGCAAATTCAACCACTGTGACCTTTTTCAGAAATGGCATCATGTAATGAAACACTAGAGAAACAACAGTTTACTGTCTGTACACACACATATACAAATTCAAATGTTTGTGGGGACTTAACCCATAATCATGTATATATTTATAGTACTGAGGGGACTAAAAGTTACATCACTCAAAACTGTAACCAAAGCAAAACCGATCAGTTATAATGTTTATACTAGATAGCACAATAAGAAGACATTATGCCAACTCCTTTCTTATGCCACAGATTAAGTATCTTGGTTTGAAACATGTATCAACAATACCAGAGATGAAAACATGCCTCATGGAGATGATCAAACTGATTTAATTCAAACATACTGTTGATAAAATTATGATGCTTTGCGAGCACATTAATTAGCTCTTGAATAACACAGCCTTGCTTACTTTACTGTAATATTCCAAACACAGAAATGCTAATACAAATTTAGCAGGGGTATTATAGTTAACTAAAATTAACACACACACACACACACACACACACACACACACACACACACACACACACACACACACACACACACACACACACACACACACACACACACACACACACACACACACACACACACACACACACACACACACACACACACAATAAATTAGTATTTTTATAAGGCTCCTATGTTTAGCTTCAGTGATTTCACTTTAATGGCAAAGAAAACGTTAGTCAGTTACTGAAAGCCCTTTTTAAAAAAAATATATAATAATTGAATGTTATTTTCATAGGAGCCTGATAAAAAATTTCAAATGCTCAGCCCCCTTAAAGGGTTACTCCACCCCTCCACCAGATTGAACCACTGATAGCAGATGGACTATTTTGACGACGTCTCTCATACTTTTCTGGGCCTTGACAGTGTTATTTACTTGGCAGTCAATGGGACAGTCACAAGCCTCCCGGTTTTCACCCAAAATATTTTGAATTGTGTTCTGAAGACGAATGAAGCTTTTACAGATTTGGAACGACATGGGGGTAAGTGATTAATGACAAAAACATTTTGTATACAGTTTCAGTTTCAAGTTTCAAGCTTGTTATTGTCATTGCATCGAAATGCAACGAAATTTCAAAGACTACACACAGAGGTGCTACAGAGATTGGACAATATGATAACCACATACACATAGACCACTATACGTAATCAAATCTATGTAAACAACGTGAATGATGCAGGTAAGACAATAAAGTGCAGTTCTGAAATACAGAAATTATTGCACATTCCACAAAGCATCCTTAGTTCAGGGACTGAATGGCTCTTGGATAAAAACTATTTGAAAATCTGGCTGTGCGTGTTTTAATTGACCTGTATCGCCTTCCCGAAGGTAGGAGGGAAAACAAATGATGACCGGGGTGAGAGAAGTCCTTAACAATGTTTTTTGCTCTGGAAAGATACCGAGTGTTTGCAATGTCCAGTAGTAAGGGGAGAGGGCAGCCAATGATATTCTGCGCGTTCTTTATGACCCTCTGTAGAGCTTTTTTGTCAGCTCCTGAACAACCCCCATACCACACCGTAAGACAGTATGTTAAAACACTCTCTATGGCAGAGCGGTAGAATACCACCAGTAGTTTTTGACACAGACGGTTTTTCTTTAGGACTCGCAGGAAGTGCAAACGCTGCTGTGCCTTTTTAACAGCCGCTGTTGTATTTGTGGACCAGGAGAGACTATCAGATAAATAGATTCCCAGAAATGTAAAACTGCGAACTCTTTCCACATAGTCTCCATTTATAATGATGGGAAGGGGGTCAGCTTTGCACTTCCTGAAGTCCACGATGAGTTCTTTACAGCAAAACAACACAGGACCATACTGATTTCCACAGACATTTTTCAAGATATTTTATTTTGTGTTTCACAGAACTAAAGTCATCCAGGATTGGAATGACGTAAAGGTGAATAAATATTAACAGAATTTTCCTCTTTGAGTAAAACATTACATTAATATTCCTCTTCCAGGCTTATTGTTGCAGGCAAACTGTGTTCAAGGATTGTTTGCAGCATGTTGGGAGTTTATACATTCTTTCACTCTTCTGTCATTTGGATAAAACATAAAATAAAATGCCACAAATCAAATTTCTGACAAGTCACGTTAAATGGGGTTTGTCGTCGTCTGTCACTTTGCAACCTATGAAGTGTCAAATCACTAGAGGTTCCTCCTAGAAGCTAAATGAGGAGAAAAACATGTTTTTCAAAGCCGTTCAGTCTCAAACGCATCACTACAAAAAGAAAAGCATTTCTTGGCAAACGCAGATATTTCCTGAATAGCATAGAGCAAATCCAAGTAGAAGGAAAATACAGAATGTGGCGAAAAAATACAACACAGACTCGAAATTGACCCCATTTTCTTTCTAAACACATTCTGTTTTATGCTCTATGCTAATGCATGTCGAACAATTTGTACAAACTGCTTGTGTCAATTGCAGTGATTGGGTCAAGTCACGTATCTGCTTTCGCTCAAGCTAAACGGGTTTATTTGGCTCAGAAAGCATCAGTGTGAAATCTGGCCTCGAGTTTTGCATGCTAATGAGTTTTTGTGAATCTAAAAGATGGCCCACATAATTTTTACTGAATATGTGTCATGCAAAAACCTTATTAGGGCCAGCTATCTATGCAAACAATGAAGCACCGTGGGATTTACCAAACGGCCAGCTATGTTCCCAGCGTTGAGTTGCTTCCATGTTGCATTACCATTGCAAAATTTCCCACCCACGTTTCCTCAGCATCCCCTGGCTAGGTCACTTTGAGTCTTTGAGGAAGCTCTCCTCCATAAAGGATATGTTAGTCGAGGAGATAAATGCGGTGCGATGCTCTAGGCCATAAGAGCACATTCCTTCACCTGCTAATCATGACCATTAATCACTCTGCCCAGCTCTCTCTTTCCCATAGGCCACAGGCACACAGGTCAGGGCCAGCGTCTGTAGCTTGCTGTAGGCACGCAGGTTAATGTGGACGCTGCTCTTCAAGGTAGTGTGAGGTTTAACATGGTTTCATAGTGCTCTCTCATCAGGACTGAATGGAAAAGAAAACGGCTGAAGTCAAAGAACACTATTCACCACAAAAACTTAAGAAGCAATAATGAATGAGATATTAAAGGGGTTAGTTCATCCAAAAAATATATAATAAATACTGTAATACATTTATGAGCTATTATTTCAGCGTTGGGGAATCATTTATTAAAAAATCGATATTGATTTGATTGAATTGATATTAATCCAAAATGTATGATTTATACCTTATTAACGACTCGTCTAGCAACCATTAAAATCAGTATATCTTTAACAATCTTTATCTTACTTCGTGGCCAACGATAAGACAAACAAAATAGTACTTGAGCTAGGTAACACGATCTTTGGCAAATAGTTTAAAACTTGAAAATCACACAGCACAAGACACCATTCTTTATAACTGAAACAAGGTTTATTTGATAACTGTTATTCTACAACACATGGACTAAACTTACTAAAACACATACACACACACACACACACACGCACACACACAGGTCAGGAGTTTGCGGTTTGAAGAAAGTTTAAGTCTAGCACTCTTTTGCTATCTCGTAACTTTACCAGAGGTAGATCACAAGCAGAGACTTCGCTATCTTTACTGCATACAGATCAATTCACCAGTTTCCAGCAACAATAGAGATTTGTTTGGTTTACTTGCTTCAGTTGAGTTTGACAGCTGATCTGGTGTTTCCGCGTGTTTCCGTGTGGTCGATGGAAACCTCCGACTGCTGTTGGTTGGCTTTGTGTGACGTGTTTCTAGGAAAACCCTCCTGCGATTGGCATTGTGCGAATCAACTTTTAATGTTGTGTCATCTTTTCTAAAATCTTTGTATTGTTATATATTTATCTATTAATATTAATTATTATTTATATATATATATATTTATTTTGAAGTCTACCAGGGGTGGGTTCTAAATTTGTACAGCTGCTTTTTTGTTTATATACTCCTGTTCTCAGAATTTTATTTTTTTTTACAAAAATCAATAAACAGTTGCTAACAAAAAAAATATGTATTTACTTTCTGGGTCATCTTATTAAAATACAATTGGTTTGACTGAATATCAGCCACTGAACCAAATTTATAGTACTGTCACATTTTCAATGTACCGTAATGGTCATAAACTTACATTTATAAATGAGAAAAAAGGTGATTGCATTTGCAATAAATTAAATTACAATAAATACAATTTTGCCTAAACAGATAATGAGTCATGCCAACGAGTTAAAGTTTCTAAACATCATAAAACCTGTTCAACAAAATTTGCAGGTGTTTAAAACACAGCAACTTGTTCTCTTTGTTTATAATTGTATGTCTGCAGAACAAATTATAGTGTTGCACAGTATCATTTATCCACCATCATTTGGTTGCTTGAAAGCTTCTTTGTTGACAGTCAAACACCTGTAAAGCTAATGATAGAGTTACCATTTGGCTTCTTGCACATTATGGTGTTTAACCAGATTTCCCATCATTCTCTGTGGCAGAATGAGAATGATAAATTATACAGACAAACATGCATGACCTAATGACCTAATCTGCATCCTTCATTATAATGCATGAAGGCTAAAAAGCTGTTAGTAAATGAAGATTAGATAGATAGATAGATAGATAGATAGATAGATAGATAGATAGATAGATAGATAGATAGATAGATAGATAGATAGATAGATAGATAGATAGATAGATAGATAGATAGATAGATAGATATAGATCTATCTATCTATCCATCCATCCATCCATCCATCAACTCGCTTTCCTGCTCCATGATTAACTACGTAACGACTCTTAAAATAACCGTCCGAGGTGTATGAGTTCTGTCACTGTGTGAAAACAAGCTGAAACAAACAGTTTTCTTTCCATCACTGCACAAGTTATAGGAAACACAGCAGTGCGATCTTCTGTGTCTTGAGCTATTTGTATTTACAGCCACTGACAGACCTGCATAAACAATTCCCATCTGTTTCTGTTATTACTGACAGTGATAGAAACAGCCAGTGATGAAACAAACTGAACTTTCACTCTACAAACCTGTGTTTGTGGCTAATTATCACAAGACATGTCTTACCAGCAGTTAAATAAGCAAAGAAGCACTCACAAGCAGAGACAATCCTTTTCACATATTAAAGGAACACTCCACTTTTTTTTTGAAAATAGGCTCATTTTCAAACTCCCCTAGAATCAAACAGTTGAGTTTTACCGTTTTCGAATCCATTCAGCCGATCTCCGAGACTGGCGGGAGCACTTAGCTTAGCTTAGCTTAGCATAGATCATTGAATCTGATTAGACCATAAGCATCTCGCTCAAAAATGACCAAATTGTTTTGACATTTTTCCTATTTAAAACTTGACTCTTCTGTAGTTACACCATGTACTAAGACTGACGGGAAATTAAAAGTTGCGATTTTCTAGGCCGATATGGCTAAACTATACTCTCATTTCAGCTTTTTAAGCCATTTCAAAGGAACTTTGCTGCCTTACCATGGGTGCAGCAGGTGCAATGATATTACACAGCGCCTGAAATTAGTCCCCAGCTAGGTAACTAGTTATGATATTGCTGGGGACTACTTTCGAAAATGGTAAAACTCAACTGTTTAACTCTTGGGGAGTTGGGAAAAGAGCCTATTTTTTAAAAAAAGTGATGTTCCTTTAGCACTGGGAAGAGCTCCTACAAGGGTGATACACAATTTAAAGCAATTAGGAGTCATTCATTGTTCATGACAGATGATGAATTGACAACAGATTTCTCATAAAATGTTCTTACCAGAAGTTTTATATATAGCATAATATTATTTAAGATTTTAGTATATGTATGGTTCAGGGTCCACACAGACACACTGTTACGGGGCGAACGAGACGTGAGATTTGCAAATCCATATGCAAGGCTTTATTTACAACGGCATGGTCAAGAAACAGGCAAGGGTCAGATAACACAGGTACATCACAGGCAAGGCAAATAATATTCCTAGGGCTAGCGTGGGTCTACGATCAGTGAACAATATCCAGAGGGCTTGACATGAGGAGTAATCCACATAACACAAGCAATTGTCCAGGCGAGGTGCAAACACAATCCGAAACAGCAGGCAAAGGGTTAATACAAGATACACAGGCAGAAGATCAGGAACCAGACAAGGCAACACGAAATGACTAGCCTTAAACTAGAACTAGAAACTAGGACCGGGAACTTGGAATGGCTCCGTAATGTAGCTATTGCTAGAAGAGTGATATACGCTAAACAATACTCGGCAGAGAGAAAGAGGAAGTCCAAGGCTTATAAAGCGTGTCTGGTTGGATTCAGCTGTGTATGTGTAATCAGTGCATTCACCTGTGTGCGATATTGGTATACACCAATAAAATATCTCGGTCTTATTACTCTATATTTTCAAGTCATGTGACAATGAGAGTTGGTGAAACTAGTCTAATAACACAGTCTTTCCGAAATTTAAAATTGCCAAATAAAAAACTATCACGCAATACTTACATGCAAAATAATGCACACATATTGTGAATAGTCCGCACATTGCCCAACATTAGTGTGTGTGTGCATGTGTGTGCGTGTGTAAGAGAAGAGTCATGTATTCTGCACGCATCCATTTGCTGCGAGGCATCACAACGCTGATAACAGAATAAAATATCAGAATCACAGAGAGCATCACTCATTATATCTCATGAATACACAATTGTACAAAATGATACTATGATATCTCACTGCAACGATCAAAATGCTGTTTAATATGAACAGACAGCAGCTCATATCTTTAGCCTTGGAGTTATCAAACCTTCCATGAATCTATGAAATATAAATCACAAATTTCATAAGCACAGCACAGTCCAAACTACATGTATATTATATCAGTACAGTTTTAAATACATTCAAATATAATAATGTAACAGCTATAGCACTGCTGTAACTGCACAGCTTTAAAAATGACAATGTTCTTCACCCTAATTAAATGTGACTGAAATTAAACAATTTAACAAACACCCTAATTAAACCATAACGTGTTTATTTATGCTTGATTAGATTTAACCTGATACATTGCAGGGCAAATTGAAACAGTCATGGGACTTTTGGGAAAAACTGGTGCCAGCCAAGGCCATCAGCATCACTGCAGCTTAGCTATTAAATGATCAATATTTCATAATGCAGTCTGCTATTATAAATAAAGGTGTCATTAAAACACACTAAATGTCTGCGATCATGTTCTATTTCTGAGATTTAAATAGCATTTGACTGATAAAATCAACTTTAACTCTCTTTTGTTTGTGAAAGGTGAATACAATTATCCATTTGAAGTCAGTTTCCAGTTAAAAACGATACAATACAAAGTCTCTTAATATGCAGAATGTGGAATATTTTCAACAAAAAACGGTGATCACAAATTTTGATTTAGATTTAGCATAGTCTTTTGACTAAAATGCCATTTAGATTCAGTCATACTTTAGTCATCTGAATTGTTTTTAATTTTAGTCTAGTTTTAGTCGACTATATATCATAAGATTTTAGTCGACTAAATCTACTGTAAATTTAGTCGACTAAGGTTTAGTTACAGTGCATTTATTCAGCATGTCTCTAAAATTTCCAAACTCATTATATAGGTTTGATATTAAGGTTTTAACATGATAGACTGTGATTTAAATGCAGTGACACATGACATGCCTTTGTTAAAATTAAATAAAACCACTTCTCATAAAGAACAAGAACATGGTCTTCTTTTGAATGAAATATCAATGGTTATATAGGCTAATTATGCATTCTTTATAGCAATGTGTTTACCATATTCTTCATTCTTTCAAGCAGACATATTTATTTATATAAATAAATTTAGATTAATCTTTAGGGCTACTAAAGTTTTCAGTCAAGAGCAGCGAGTGATTGCATGTCTTTCTTTTGTTGCTTGATTAACATCAATGACTTGGACAATAGCAACTAAATTAGGCTGCTGTCCCTTTAAAACCAAATACACAGCTGCAATGGATGCAATGTACTGATACACATTCTCCCTACTGTTTACGTTCACTTAATCAACTGTGTTTACGTGAATACTCGTCAAAACGGACATTTCGACATGATTTCGTGTGTATTTCCCCGTTCATGCGATATTAAAGTGTACTCACGCGCTATGAGACACACTGTCCCTGTTTCGGCCACTATGCTTTAGTGTCTGAGCTTAGAAAACCGGACCGAATTGAGATATCACTCATGTCGTCAGATTTATGCATAAGCCTGCTCTTCTCTTACTCCCAGATATATAATTTTTTAATGTTTTATGCACAGTGCAGCAAGTGTATTTTAGCTTATGTCCCGCCGGTTCATATGTTCGCATCTAACCTCATATTCGCTGGAGATTCGTGCTGAATGAATCTCTTCCCAAATTGTCCCTTCCAAACATTTTCGTCTCGTTTTTATTTGTTGATGAAAATGTCATATATTTTGCTACCTGGGTGTCCGTTCTTCGTACGTCGCTAACTCAGTTAGCTGGATTTTATGGTTGATGATTTCACTTGATCTTGGATTATTTGGTTCTTCGACGCTCATCCTAGACTTGCTGTCATAGAAACAGGTCCATAAACTTAAACCTGCTCGGGAGCAGGCTTATTTCATGTAAACAGGATTCGATCGCATCTTTTTAAGCAGAATTGATACTTAAAATAGGTCCCAGCCACCGCTACTTTATTACAAGAGTACCCTACTGGTCCAGGGACAATCATTTAAAATAATAATAACTTGATGAAAACACAATGAGCCTACAATATTTACAGATAGAACAAATATATAAATTATGGAAGCCAATTTCGGCCACTGAATATAAAATACAAAAAATGGTAATTGCGATTTTTTTAATCTCACAATTCTGATATTCTAATTGTTTCCTCACAATTACGAGTTTACATCTCGCAATTCAGATTTCTTCCCCCTCAGAATCATGCGATATAAACTCGCAAGCGTGAGTAAAATGTTAAGAAATTAAGTCAGAGCTACAAGATATAAACTGGTAATTCATATTTTTCTTTCTCAGAATTGCGAGTTAATATCCCCTTAAAAAAATCTCTAAATTGAGTGTTTGTGTCTCACACTTCTGACACTTCTAACTTTTTTTCTTGCAATTGCAAGTTTATATATCACAATTCTGACTTTTTTCTCATATTTGTGAGATAGAAACTACATTTTTAATCAATTTAGATTTTTATAATCTCGAAATTGTAAGAAATAAAGTCAGACTTATGAGATATATTTCTGACTTTTTTCTCAGAACCGTGAGATAAAAAGTTGCAATTACGTTTTAATTTTTTATTTAGTGGCGGAAACAGGCTTCCATGAGAAACTTGTTTATAAAAACAGAAAAAGTCTAGTAGTAAATAACATGCTAGCATGTTTCTGAAAACCAATAATTTGCCAATTGAGAGTATAAAAGCCAAGCTACCCATTTCATAACGGATAAGGTTGATGTCTCATTATATGCCCCAATAATACAAGTTGTTGCAGATGCTTGTCTGTGTAATATTTTATCAAAATATAATATCATGCTTTGAAATTACTTTTGTAATGACCTTGTTTTGTTTTTTCTTCTGGAAGACATCACAGCTCTTGTTTTTCAACCAAGCAATACAACTTTCAAAAGTCTCATCCTATATTTTCCTCACTGGATATCCAGTTTCCCTTCGAAATGCACCAGAAATAAAAATGGGTTGTGAATGCCGCTTTGTGAGACTTTAAAGTTTGCATCTGAAGAAATGCCTTCGGTTAGCATAGCTTTCTCTTTCTGTTTTCTTGGTTAGAAATGGTAGCAGCTGCGTAATCACAGCCTGCATGCTAGAGGCGTTTTAATCAACAAGAGTGATTCATGAGCCTATAACTGACAAATACAATAGTGTGGGTCAGCATGCACACACACACAGGCCATTACAGGCCTAATCATTAGCATCGTTTATGCCTACTCTTAACTCAAGGCATTTTAAAAGCAAGTCACTTCCCCTTGAAACCAGAAAGCACACAATATACACAGTCAGACAGAAAAGCAATCTTTTCTTCCACTTTCTCTTCTTCCGGAGACAGCTCACATCTTGACAGATGCTTCTGTCTATGTTTTTCTCTCAGACAATACCACAGCCTTTTGCCTTCCTTTTAAATGCATTCTGGGTCCCAAAGTGCAGCAGATGACTTCGATATTAGAGCAGAATAGTGAGGCATGTTACACACCATCTGACTTGTGTCGTGTTGTTCTCCATGTTGGGGAAGCTCCTTTGAAACCGTAGCTTGCCAGAATAAGCTACTTGTGGTTTAAAGTCAAGCAAGCAACCCTTTTGACAAAGAAGTTAACTCCACTAAAAGTTACTAAAAATGTAGCAGACACTTAAAGGAACTTTCGAACAGAAATTCTGCAAGTGGAACATTTATCTGCAGGGCACAAAAACATCTAAATCACCTGTGACATCATTACATTTTTCTTAATTTGACAATTAAAAACACAAATAATAAATTAGAAACCTCACAAATATCAAAATTGTACCTTTCAGCTAAACTACACTACCCTATAAAGACATTTAAGAGGACAACATCTTTATAAATGAATAACTATTTTGCTAATAGACATAATTATTTGGCACGAAAAACATCTAAAACGTTATATTAAACATAATTACACAATTAATACAGATAATTAAGCTAGAAAAACACCAATTTATGTGGGTAAAAACCTAATGAAGAGCAGCAGCATTTGAATAAATACTTTGTTTCTATAAATAGAATGAAGTAAAAGGAAATCATTGAATCATTTATTTGATCAATGAATCAGTTCAAATAAATCAAATAAATTACTGACAATTTTTTTTTAAATGTATAGACTGAATAGTAAGTCGCTTTGGAATAAAAGCGTCTGCTAAATGCATAAAATGTAAATGTAAATTGTGTGAACGAACCGGTTCATGAAAACGAATCGAGCTTCCAGACACAGCTTCTTTCGCTGCTGTCACAAGTTAGCACTGCTTTAAAGTTGCTGTGATAAAAACTGCACTGATGGACCATTTTGATTACCATGGCAGTGTAGTGCGGTGCGTCAAACACTACTACATTTTTACTTAAAAAAAAGACATCTACTGAAAATATGCAGTTAAGGTACATTTTTTGAGTTACTCACCAATGTTGACTGTTCTGCAGTGAGGTAGAATATGAATATCTGTGCAGCCTTGGTCTGTTTACAGAGGTGTGTTTATGGTCATGGTTATAAAATGCGATGATAATCCAGTGTATGAAATGCTGTGTCAGGTTCCTTATCAGCTCTGGGGTGCCAGCTGGAAAGAGTGTTGCATTCAATGCAAAGCTTCACACATTTGTACAGGCAGCTACTGATATGTGTTTGTGTGTGTTCCAGCCTGAAAGCTGACCTGTATACCAAGCTGGAGAAATAACTGAATATTTCTTCTGTACTATCTGTGTTTTTCATTTCTGGTAACTTTGTGGACATACTATATAGGTTCACTACATTGCTGGCTTATAAATACAAGAGCTGAAAAACCTAAATGCTAAAAGCATATAGAGTAGTATATGAAAATATTGCTGTTATCTTTATCCATAATGAATTCTTTGAGGAACTGAGACTGCTCCATTTTGATAATCAGCCAATATGTGTCCAAGCAAAGCTTGCCTGATTAGAGGCATTGCCAAAACTCTTTTGAGTAAATATTTTATAAATAAACATTCACAAAAACTGGATACTCAAGTTCTCAGTTGCAGTGTAAGTATCTAAATTGACTAATGTCCTCCATTTACATTTTGCATTTATTCATTTGGCAGACACTTATATCTAAAGCGACTTACAGTTGAGGAAAACAACAAGCGATTCAACATAAGATGGCTATAAACACGAGTAGTGCCCGTTAGATAAGTTTTGGTCTAATTTCCAATTTGGAATTAGACCAAAATGGGTCAACTTTTCGCATACTGTAAGAATATAGAGCTATAAAAAGACCATCAGCAAAACTTGGTTATATAGTTAGAATGTTATCTTGGCAAATCTGAGCACTGTTTTAGACAATGTTGAAACGAGACATTCGAGATTACTAGTTTTTCTCAACAGGAAAGCAGAAGATTCAGAAGACTGATCTCCAACTGAAGCTATCTAGAAGAACACACACACACACAACATCAACACAGATATTTGTCATCCTATTATACATTATTTTATGCTCGTGTGTTAGTCTCAAAAAAGCCCATCAGCAAATGTGTTTCATCCACAAGTAACTGTATTATTGAGCTGTATACACAAACACACAAACACACTTCAGCCGAACAAGGCACAACAGCCCATGAATATAGTATGAGTGCCTTCACTGGCGTTTGAGAATGAATAAACAGAGTCATATACAACAACACACACACACACACACACACACACACACACACACACACACACACACACACACACACACATAAACTAAAGAGCAGTGATATAACTTTCCCAGAGAGTGGCTCTAATTGCACGATGCATCACACGAGAGACAACATCGAGCGCCGCCCATCCCTTACCATCAAATTACCCATACAATCTCTTTTTCACTTTCAATCACTCTGCAGCTCCCAATCTTATTGCCTCTCATGCCTTTCTATCTGTATTTCTCGCAAACTTCAAACATCCATAATCCACACCCAAATCCATAAATATTCAATTATCTTCCGAAATGGGGAACTTTGCAGAGAAAGCAAGGGCTCTTACCTGTGTGTCATAGATCCTCATCTTCTATACGGCACAATCTTCTACCCCATGCATCGACAGCTGCACAAGACACAGGCAGTGTGCGAGAGGATGGAGATGCGCACACACACACAGGGAAAGAGAGAGGGGGGATCTGAATTATGGATGGAGAGTGAGGGTTTCCCTCATGCCGGATATGGTGGAGTGTGAATCATCTCTGGCATGAATCAAACATAGTCCTGGAGCAAACGAAAGGTAGAGGGAGGGTAGCAGATGAATAGATGACTGAAAAGCAAAGGAATGGTGGAGAGAGAGCAGACGAACGAGTCGTCTGAGGTAGCAGCTCTCTCTCTCTCTCTCTCTCTCTCTCTCTCTCTCTCGGTCTCAGTCCAGATATCTTCACTCTTCATCTTCAGTTGTTTAATCAGTCTGACAGAGGCTAATAGATGTGTATTGAACCGGCCAGTCAATAACAAATATTGCAGATGCTTTCTTCTAACTTTGGAGAGGGGCTATGAGTACTCCTAAAGGCACAGTTAAAGCAAAACAACACAACAGACAATCAGTGGCTTATTCATTGTGTAAATATCCTCATTAGACAGAATGCAATAGTTTGAAAATGCATGTCTGGATTGGTCCAGCTGACATTATGCCCAAACACTCTATACAAGTGCACTAATGCAGACATGACGCAAGATGAAATGTGTCAGACAGTAAATTGCAAGGTGCACTTTGGCATGTCACCTATGCGGCCAGTTTTCTCTTTCAGGTCAACTAGAGATAGTGATATCCTTGTAGTTGATAGTTAGCTTGCTGAGTTGTAATACAAAACATCACAGTTGATATAATTCAGAGAGCATTAAAGACCAGTCTCATGAAAAATTTGTAGAAATAGTACGCCAAATAAAAACAAACATTTGTGGTATTGTTACGCAAAAATGGACTATGGCATGCATATGATACACAATGTTTGGCATGCATAAAATAATATATATTTCCGTGTGCATATGATACACAGTTTTCGCGTGCATATGACACAAAATTTGTTGGCGTGCATATGATACTCAGATTTCGTGTACATATGATACACAAATGTGTGACATGCATATAATAATATATATTTTCGCGTGAATATGATACAAATTTTGTTGGCGTGCATATAACATGCAGTTTTCGCATACATATGATACGCATCTTTCCCACAACCCTAATCCTATGGATTGCGTAGCATATACACGCCAAAGTCCATTTTTGCGTATCAATACCACAAATGTTCGTTTTTATTTGGCGTACTATTTATACACACTTTCATGAGATTGGGTTGACGATGGGATGTAATTGCGCCACCTGGCTTTATAAACTGCAGTGGCCTTGTCTTGGACAGGATTTCAAACATCAGACTTATCACGGCACACTGTCTTGCTGTTGGTGGGACACCTGGCTGAAAACAATTAGTACTTTTGCAATTTACATCGGTGACACAAGGTGGCACCAATAAATTGCACACTTCAGCTTTATGTTTGTAGTATGACAACTTTAATCCACACTAAAGGGTTTCCAGAGAATGTAGAGCAACAATACATTTAAGTAAGGATCCATATTGAAACATATTTAATGGCTTGTGTGGTTTCTGTTTAACATAAATGGTGTTTTTTTGTTTGTTCTTTGCGTAGACTCTTGTATGTCAATATTGTTTTAATTAGGGCTACAAAGAAAACAGTACACTTTTTAATGATGCATCTCTCATAAGATATCAAGGCTGTTTACTATTGTGTTCAGACTCTGGAATGAATTAAACTCTATTATAGGTAAAGTTATGTCTTGATTTACTCACCCTGATGTTGTTCCAAATCCATATGACTTTCAATCTCCCTCAAAACAAAAAAAAAAGATATTAGAAGAATGATCCTGCTCTTTACCATACAATGAAAGCAAAAAGGGCCAAAATGTGCTTTTAAAACACCATACGAGTTATAGAAGCTATATTCCTAAAACTTCTGAAGCCTTAAGATAGTTTTGTGTGATGAGCAGACCACGACAATCCTGAACTAAAAACTTTATGGTATTTTTCACTTCATGATAATTCATGCGTTGCTGTTTACTATGTCAAATTCAATTGTAAGAGCATGCTGATTTCTCATACCAACCAAATAATAATAATAATCATCATCATGATCACTACTACTGTGGTGCACTGGAGGAAAATTTATTTTTACTGGATTGGAGGGAAATGTTACTTTCTTTGATGAAAATATATATTATCTATTACCTCACAGATATTCATAGATTAGGTGTCCTGAAATATCACATCCGTCTTTGTGACCACCATAAGGTCTGAAACAGCAAAAATTAGCCTCAGATATTTCATTTAGCAAATCGCTTTACCTGTCAATCATTTTGAACGTTAACAAGGCAGGCCATACATGGAAACATGAAGTTGAGATTGCGCTAATTGAAGAGCGGATCATTAAAGTTTAACGACACTTTCAGCTTCATAAGCTGTCAGATGTTAGTTTGTCGTGCGAGAATGCAGTTGCTTTTGACAACTCTGACAACACTCACATGATATGCTGCTGCTCGCATGCTCCATTTCTGATAAATACTATCTTAACGTATCTGTTATACAGTATTTATGCAGGGTTTTGGTAAAAGAGGGCGTGGCTAAGTCTGGCGGAACTTTCTGGAATGTTAAACAAAACACTGGAAATACCAAAATAATATTTCAGCTGTCATGGTAGCTTATTTTCTACTCTACTGACTGTATTTGAAGAAAATGATTTTGTATTGAACTAAACAGTTGTTCTAAATCAAAAACAATTTATCAATACATAATGCAATAGCCTCTATAAAGATAAACATTATTTTTAAAATATGAAATAAACTGGAATAAATCTGTGCATTTAAAGTCTCTGTATTGTAAGAAACGTGAAATCATCAGGACGTAAGATAAAGAGACTTTGTGGTGCATGGCCATGAATTAATTACAGGAAACAAATAAGTCTAATATTGCAGCTCTCTGTTTTCTTCTCCTTGTCGGGTACGATATGTCTCTGCTAAAGGATCCGAGAGAATCACAGAGATTCAGGGCATCCACTTCAACCGCTGGAGTGGAATGAGTGTTAGAGAGAGAGAAAGGAAGAGATAGCTGTATTAGCACCTGGTCGAGAGGTCAGACAGCCTGAAAGATGACAGTCTGCTGCTCTTTTAGACGGCCTTAGACGTCTCTCTCTCCTCCCTTCTGAAGGATTCTTCATTGCTGATGCTTTTTCACAACACCTTCATGCAAAAGTGATTTAAAAAACATAAAATCTTAACAGATATATGCTGGGCATTATATATAAATAGAAAGTTTGTCATAAAGCCTTGTCGGAAAGTTAAAGGTTATAGGTAAAGATATCTTAACATTAGCATAAAAAAACAAAAAACTAATATAATATCTATATATATATATTGGACCGTTTCTCTGAAACATTTTATTTTTCACGTACCGTATTTCAGAAACATTTTAGTGTAATGTTTTTTTAAACATTAATAATACTTGTTGTAGGTGGTTCCGAGAACATTCAAAAGTAACATTCCCATAATGTTTGCAAAATTATAACATTGAACATTCACACAACCAAGACAAAAAAAACTTGGATGTTTTAAACATTCTGAAAACTTAGCAAAACATTCTTAAAACATATTTTTGCTAGCCACATTTTTACCTTAATGGATTGTAAACAGTGACTAAAACGTATTTTTACTAGGGCATTTTTACTAATACTGTCAATGTTAAGGTGTTAATGCAAGCAATTAATCAAAAAAATTATAATGTGTTAATATTTTGTTAATATAAGTTAATAGTTTGATGAGTTTTGACCCAACTTCTTGCTGCTATCGCAGCATAGAAGTTATCTTGTCATTGCTAAAGCGCAGCAGAGCATGACACAGGCAGCGACAGCATGACAACAGCCATAGATTATACATACACACACACACGATAGATACGGATTGTATGTGATTTTCTTGAGATTAATGTGTACATCTGAAATGCTAATTTGTGCCGCAATATAAAAAGGCTATTAATAGCATATTTTAACAACAGTAAACAATCAAATTCCACATGTGATCGAAAAAGGAAGTTATTACAAACATCCGATGGTGGTTTAAAGTGAGTTCTGAGTAAAAGTGCATTAATCTCATACATTGTCTTATGTAGCATGATGCTAATGTTAGCTCTAATGCACCTGCAGAACAGGTCCAATTCTTTTTCATAATTATTTTTTTCATAATACTCGACGTAAGGTCGCAATAAAATGTTTTGTATTTATTTATAAATACTTTTGATAATAGTTAGAGTACTCAAGACAAATGGATGCATGTTATTTGCAGACTCTTCACTGTATACACCATGTACCTGAACACATAATAACAGTCGAGCTGCACACTCAAATAGCCTGTGAATGTATAGCTCTCTACAGGTAGCTGTCGTCAAACTGGCAGGCGTGTTGGTGGAGAAATGTTAGTCTTCCTTCCTCTGAGCTCAAGGGCTCCTGATTAAGCGCTCTACCCCTGTTTCGGTTCTGCCTGGTTTAATCTGTCTCTATACTCTCTCTCTCTCTCTCTCTCTCTCTCTCTCTCTCTCTCTCTCTCTCTCTCTCTCTCTCTCTCTCTCTCTCTCGCTCTCTCTCTCTCTCTCTCTCTCTCTCTCTCTCTCTCTCGCGCTCTCTCTCTCTCTCTCTCTCTCTCTCTCTCTCTCTCTCTCTCTCTCTCTCTCTCTCGCTCTCTCTCTGCTCTCGCCTCTCTCTGTGTCTCTCTCTCTCTCTCTCTCTCTCTGTCTCTCTCTCTCTCTCGCTCTCTCTCGCGCTCTCTCTCTCTCTCTCTCTCTCTCTCTCGTTCTCTCTCTCTCTCTCTCTCTCTCTCGCTCTCTCTCTCTCTCTCTCTCTCTCTCCTCTCTCTCTCTCTCTCTCTGCTCTCTCTCTCTCTCTCTCTCTCTCTCTCTCTCTCTCTCTCTCTCACTTTCATGCAAGTGGAAAAAATTGAATGTTCACATATGTAAAAGAACAAAACATTCTTATCAGTTCTCTCTCTCACAGATTAAATTACGTGTCCAACTCAGAATCACAAAGAACAAAGGACGTTTATTTAAATCTCATTTTGTTCTCTCTTTGTCTAGAATGCACAGATGTTTTAATCTTTTTATAGAGTGGTGCAATTTATTTTACTGACATTATGTTTCAAGTCATACTTCAGTTTTATGACTTCGAGATATATGTTTGTACTAGTTCAAGAATCATACAATATTTAAAGTCAACATATACAGACAGAAAAAATGGATTCATGTTCTATTCATTAAACGCTATCCGTGGATCTGTTGAGAAAAAAAATCTAAAAATTGCTAAAAGCTAATAATAAAATAATCACAGCAGCATAGGTTTATTTAAAATGATGAAATAAACAACACATTTTTTACATTCTTTTGTTGTTTATGTCAAATACATCAAACTCTACAGTACTTTGACAAATACGGGCAGATTGCAAAAACATGCAGTTTAAAACAATGAACAAAATAATGCAAACTGAAAGAAAACAGAGTACATTAAATACACTCACTTACAAAAATATATACATGCTTTTATGTTTAATGTGAATTGTTGGCAATGGAACCACTGAATTTCGAAAGGGAACCAAACACTCAAATATAAAGACAAACCATGCTGGGTTTTTCAAAAGAAACAATGGCATCTGAATACATCGCTATAAATCAACGGAAACAACAAATACAACTGGATCATTATATATAAAAACAGAAGTCTTTAACATGTTTTAGGCCAATGCCCTTTCTAGATATTAAATCAGCAAGCAAATATTATATTACATTGATATTTACATTAAAAAAATATTCTCAATGCATAATTAAAAAAAATACTTTGAAATCAAATCAGCCCTGTCACTGGGGTGGTACCTTTTCAAAATATACACCTTTGTACCTTATTTACACCTAAAGGATGTGTATAATTACCTTAAGAGTATTAAGTGTTTCAAAAAGTGTCCACCTTTTGAAAAGGTAACGCACCAGAGACAGCTTTTGCACCTTTATTATTGAGAGTGCACCCCAAGGACAAATCAAGGGCACTGCTTTTGGAAACCCATGTGTCAAATAGTTTTTGTACCGTATTGGGTCACCACTCAATGTCCAATGAAGACCAAAACCAGTTTCGAATCACTAAATCGCTGCTGTGTTTTGATCCACTGGTACTCAAGGAACAAACATATTTTCATTGGACTTATTTCTGTATCAAAAGGATGTCATTATGTGAAGAGGAACACAGCAGACATTAAGTATGGCTGATCATTACGTCTTATATGATGAGGTGTGTATGCCTTCTGCCAGACCACCATCAAAAGCTTCATTTATGTTAGAGAGTGATTTTGTGAACCCATCAAAATCACTGCCTTGATGGTCTGTTCTCTGAGATTACAGGCCTTGGGTTTTGATTATATACCAGCAAGCACAAACCGCCAACGCGCACACCCACAAACATGATTTCTAGAAAAGTACAGGTGAAAATTGTGATAAATCCCCAAGGTTTGTTTATAAAAAGCCATAATAATTGAGCTATTCACACCCTTTAGATCAAGTTTAGCAAAAAGGTGAACTTGGAAGGAAGCTTTACATTGTGGTAGTGCATGTCTAACACAGCAGATCAAAAACCTTTGTTTCAAAAGAGAACAGAAAATCCTGTTTTCCCACAACAGGTCTCTTTCATTTATTAAGAGGTGGCTGCCATTGTATGGCCATGCAGTGGTGCAACAGAAACCTGCTGTTAAAATCACACTCGTAATGTCAATGAAATGTTTCTCTCTTTTTGCCATGACTGATTTTGTACCACCACTTTTTTTAAAGCTTGCAGAGGAAGCATCTCTAATTCTTCAGCATTTCGTTAGTGTGTGTTGTAACGAGTGGTGATATGGTGTGGGAATTCATTATTTGTAATGTTGACTGGCTGGTTGCAGCCATTATCAGTCGGAGAAAGCGACAGCGGCAATATGTTCTCACCAACTCTCTATCCATCACGTTACCACAGCTGTGCTAGTGAAAGCATAAATCAAAATGCAAACAAATAACAAATGTGTCCCCTATCCTCATATACTGTACATTACTGTACAAAAGTTTGGGGTCTTTTTTTAAGATATTAATAATTTTATTCAGCAAGAACACATTGTATTGTGGGAGCAGAGACATTTGTAGTGTATTAAAGATATTTAATTCGAGTACATGCAGTTCTTTTCAACTATTTTCAATATATAATAAGAAAAGTTACTTGAGCATGAAATCAGCATATTAGAATGATTTCTGAAAGATCATGTGACACTGAAGACTTGAGTACTGACGAGGAACATTCAGCTTTGCATCAAAGGAATAATTTTTTTTATATATTAAAATAAAAATGTTACGTTAAAAAGTATTGCCATTTCATATTTGTATTATTAGTATTATTAAATAAAAGTTGCCTTGGTGAGAATAAGAGACTAATTTCCGAAAAAAATAAATTAAATAAAACTTAATGACCCAAAACTTTTGAATGGCAGTGTGCATTCACTGACAAACAGCTGCAATACTGGATTATTAAAATAAAATAAAACATATTTAAATAATAATAACAAAATTACCATTAGACAATTTATATATTTATCCACTGTCTGACCTACAATACCGATATCAACAACTGAAGAATGAAGTTATACCAAAAAATTTAGAGCAACTAAAAATAATAATACATACATTTCATGGTCTTTCAAAACTTATTTGAGCACCTTCAAAAAAAATTATGAATTAATGAAAAAATACATAAACCTTAATTTCATGAAATCACAAGTATATTTAAACAAACAAAGGCTCTAATAAAGATAACAGATTCATTAAAAATGAAGCACTTTCAGAATGCTGCTTGACAAAGACATGACAGGAGACCATGTTTGATTATTTGTAACATGCGTGCGCTACAACATGTGACTGTAAAACAACACTACAGCCTTTTGCTAATAAAAAAACAAAAAAAAACAAAACAACATTCTATATAAAAAGTGACATTTTTCGGAGAACAGCGATGCTACAGTCACACAGATAAATCAGCAGCATTGCTGGCTGCATAAAGTTAGGTGGAGAAAAAGTAAGTTAAGAATGTATAGACCCTTTTTCTGTTAGTAAACATTGTGATGTTTCTCTGTGGGCGAGCTTAGGTGGAGGCAGAAAGATTCCCCCGACCGCTTCACTAATGCTAGCTATGGTGTTTACTAGCTTGTTTTTGAACAATGACTGGAGAAAATCTGATTTTACCTGCATATGTAAGGTTACTCACTGTCCGGGACCACGGTTGTTATTCTGAAAAGGTTAACTTTAATGGACGAAACCAGATTGGCTAACGCTCACTCAAAGGATTGACGATCTTACAGGATTATCTGCGGTTGAGTGATTTACACCTATAGAGAAACCTAACGTGTATAGTAAAAAAACTCACCTGTGTCTATCTAGTCATGAAGATGCATATATATTTCACTTTCAGCAGGCAACTATTTTTACAGCTACATTAATATTCCAGCCACAATCAATCACTACAATGTATATACAATTACAAATGATTAAGCATATAAATATGTGTTGTTTTACACACAGACAATATTTCATACACAACATAGTAGTGAGATGCATAAGACATCTTTAGACTCGCCCATAACAACAAAAGACAATACTTTATTTAACATTTTCTGATAAGTTGTTGTCACGAAAAGCTCTCAAACAAGAAGAATATCCAATTGCAGCTTTTCTTCAAGAACAGTCATCCACCTCAGAGCAAAATGCAGAAACAGAGCAACAGAAAACAAAAATCCAGACACCAAAGACTAAGTGAGCATGGTATATATCGGGGTGAGCTAATAGGTAAATAAGAATCAGCTCAAGGTAGACAATAGAGAAAGGGTTGATGGGAACTGAAGTCCGGAAGAAACAAACAAGTCAAGAAGAGTGCCCTCTGGTGGCTGTACATGGGCGTACCAACAGGTGGCTGTGACATGGCTCCCCCTCTAATGAGCGGATTCCAGACGCTCCACAAAAAGTGAACAAAATCCAGGAGGGAGGCGGAATGGAGGTGGACCAGTGGCAGGGATGTCAGGCCAGGCCCGTGTAGTGGAAGAGGCGGCTGTGACAGAAGTGCGCACTGCAAATGTGAGCATTTGTGACACTGGACCTCAAAACCAATCATAAGTAGCACAGCTATATTTGTAGCAATAGCCAACAATACACTGTATGGGTCAAAATGATGGATTTTTCTTTTATGCCAAAAATCGTTAAGATCTTAAGTAAAAATCATGTACTATGATACCGTAAATATATAAAAACTTAATTTTTGATTAGTATTATGCATTGCTAAGAACAGAGCCGATCCTCCCTATACGCAGAATACGCAAGCTGCGTAGGACCCGAAACACCCTTGCTCTCAAAGATGTTTTAATTGTAGTTTTGTTTTGGAGTTTGGCTAGAGGTTATGAAAACATGAATGATAATTTATTTTAATGCGGTGCGCTGTTACCCTCTCTACATAAAAATCTGTCAAATTATGTAACGTGAATATCGTACGGTCTCTTGCTCGAGACTGAAAGCATGATGAGCGCTTTCCGTGGGCGCGATTCAAGACGGAGTGAAACACAGACAAATGCGTTGCATCCATTCTTTAATTTCAGTCCTGCATAGGGCCCCCAGAAGTCTAGAATCGATACTGGCTAAGAACTTAATTTGGACAACTTTAAAGGTGATTTTCTCAATGTTTAGATTTTTTTGCACCCTCAGATTCCAGATTTTTAAATAGTTTTTATCTCAGCCAAATATTGTCCATGCCATACATCAATGGAAAGCTTATTTATTCAGCTAAATCTCAATTTCCAAAACTTTAACCTTATGATTGGTTTTGTGGTCCAGGGTCACATTTTTGATCATCGGTTCTGTCCAGTCCGCTTGTTTTATTGTGTTTAACCACAGCTGTCGTTGTTTTGTTTTTTGTTTTTTTGCCGGCAGGTATGCATTAAAATGTCAAATTAGAGCCTCCACTACATTGATTCTTGCACCCAACACCACAACTAGATGATATTTTAAACTCCTTATGTAGCTGAATGTGCTGGTTTGAATTGGCCGCCTCCAGTTTTCCCCTTGTTTTGCTTCCAGCTAGCGCTGTGACGTAATTGTGAGGTCGGACCTAAACGGTTCTATAGAAGGAGCTATAAAGAAGACTTGTGAGGAACACCTCTAAACCTCTACAGGATCTTTTCATGCCTCCATTATTAGCAAACTGTTTTTTCTCTCATTAGTGTACCTGTTGAGGTGACCAGCATGTCTTCTGCACTGCTCTGTAAAGAGGCTTTGCTTAATGAATCGCCCTGTTTGTGCCGAGTGTTGGCAAGTCTCGTTAGCAAAATGACGGTGGGCCATTTTTGGCATTGTTTCTGCGTCTGTTCCTCAGTGACTCTTGAATAAAGGTCAGCATCTGTTCCTCATTGAGTAGGTGCTGAAAGACATCCCACCTCTTTACCTGCTTTGTGCTCTGCTGTCTGACGCAGGGACATCACGCTTGTCTGTCTATGATGTTTTGAGGAAGCTGTAGAATATTTGGTTTTGTTTGTTTTCCTTCTGTAAATATAGATGTTTCTGGATTAAATGCTCATGAAAGTAAGCTTGAGATAAACATTACATTAGGGAAAATCAATGCTAAATGCAAATAATCAAATGCAACTAACTATGTAATTGTGCATTGTATGGATAACACAATTAATTCCTTATCATTTCCAGCACCACAAGGTGCTTTCCTTATATTTTGTGGGTGGTAGTAAAGGTTAGATCTAGGGGTGGACTAAGTGATTTGTTTCTTACAAACACACTTTAAATCAAGTATTTGGAAACAAGAAGTGTTTCTGCCAGTTACTCTGTGTATAAGTTTGTCAAACCAATTAACACTGGTAAATGTTGAAACAGATGCTCAGAGAGCTAAAATTGTAAGGCCGCTCAGATTCACCAAGGCTGAAACCCAAGAAGAAGTCACTTGAGATATACTAGTTACAGGGTTTCCATAACTTTTAAACCCATAATGTCCAGGTCAGCTGTGATCACTGATATATTATAGTGCTGAACTTAACTGGAAAAATATCCATGACTTTCCCTCTAATACTTACAATTTACAGCAAATTTTAAAATAGGAATAAAATTGGTGGCATTTCTGGGGTCAATAACTCTTCACACATAATATAATAATTTAAACTTTGTCAGAGAATATTAATTTGCACATTGCATTCAATTTCCCGATAGCACATTGTGCTTCACGTAGGCTCACGTTCATAAGTACTGTACGTCACCTATAGATATACAGTTAATAAAGTGTTTAACACCAGGGAATATGAACGCATGAAACCCTGAAATGCTGCACCTCCACAACTGCTGGTTCACAGCTGCTGTGCTGAAAATAGCTTCATGCAGTTCAATGAGATTATTCTTTAAGCAGAAGTCATGCTCAGATCCTTTGATCTCAAAGTCAAAATGTTCAAAGCAGCACAGGGACATTTTTGACTATGTCTGAGTCGTATTACAGTTAGACACTTCCTAGAGTATGACACACACACACACACACACACACACACACACACACACACACACACACACACACACACACACACACACACACACACACACACACACACACACACACACACACACACACACACACACACACACAATTTTGATTGTTCTGAAGATAGTTTTTTGTAGGTAATGGTGTTTAACACGTGTGTACCAATTTCCGTGCATTTACGTAAAACGTAATATCTGGTCCTAAATATTCAGTCAATCCATCTATTTTTTTTTACAAATATTACTGAAATATTAATAATGATAGATAGATAGATAGATAGATAGATAGATAGATAGATAGATAGATAGATAGATAGATAGATAGATAGATAGATAGATAGATAATACCTATGATAATATTTCAATTTACTGACAATGCGCACATTAAATAACACAAACGTAGCCAGATCATTTCCATAATGATCAACACAATCTACCAATGGCAGCACAAATTAAGACTGCTTTAAGACATGTTTTTTGGGGCATTAAATAATGGCGCAAATACCATTAATTTGACAAGAGCAAATGCGTTGCGTGATTAATTTTAATACTCTCCTCCAAAAATATTTGCGTCTGAAAGACAAACTCCTAGAAATGCATATTCAATAAGGTCAGGCACAGAATAACTGTGTCCATGCCTTTTTAACGCTAACTCTTCACTGCGTATCTTTAGTAAAACCTGATAGTACTATTTTAATGCCAAAAGATGGTCAGCGCTGGCGCAAGCTGTTAGTAAATCTGGCCCTATATGTTTACATATAATCATCACCTCCACTATAATTTAACAGTAGCTTCTTTATCTCAAAATAAAGGAAAGGGAAACCTGTTCACAGTTTTCCAACAGCTAACGGCACATGCACGGACCCACACCACTGACTGTCTTAAGAAGAAAAACGAGTACAAGAAAAAGAGCAAGGTTCAAAAATTCTTTGTAGGCTTTTCTTTGAAGAAATCAAAGCTCATTAAGGTTGAGAAGCCCAAGGCTAGGCAATTTCCAGCCCGCGCTCAGTGTGTCCACACCAGCATCCATTACAACACCTGTGGGATAGCACGGCCCATTACCAAAATCTCATTAGCTACACTGAGGCATGTTAGCAACACAATAAAAAGATTTTGGCTACTGGAATATGATTTTAATTATTCACTGTTTACAATAATAAGCCTTATTTCCCAGAGAGAAATGGCTCAGTGCGCAGCTGCCTTTCTTGTGAACGCGCCAATCAAATAACGACATGCTGCAAGCACGTCTTCAAGAGTAGATGAATTACCGACAAGGTTCCTGCCACCCCCTCGGGATTCAAACAAGGGTTAACTCAGATCTCCTCCACGTCGCTCCCTGGGTATTTGCACACTCAACTAATGATACATGCATGTTCTGGTAGAAGCCCTCGGGCGTATTTGAATATCCTTGGTATTCATAAGTTGCAGCTTCCAGAAGCTATTAACAACAAGAGATACTGGGATTTATTGAGCGCGCTGTCATGGATTCAGTTGGATAATTCAGTCCATTTGAATGCATGGATTCATAATGCCAAAACTCTTTTTAGTTACAGGTGGGTGTGGAGTAAACTATCCTTCTTATTTTGCCACTCAGAAATAAGCTATTTTCTTTGAATGTCAGAGACTTTCAGTTCATTAACCATTACACTCTCAGAAGAAAAAAAAGCTACAGTATCACTGGGGCAGTTCGCTACCTCATTTACCTCTAAATGATGCATATTAGTCCCTAAAGTGTACATATTAGTACTTCAATAGTAGCCTACATTTTAGTACACTGTAAAAAAAAATGTGTTTTTAAAAAAATTTTGCGCAATTTTGCAATTAGAGTTGTACACTTTAACATTTTTAGCATCTTCTATTCTTCTACAATATAAATATAAATCAACACATAACTATACAATTTGTAAAAGCACAAAAACGATGAGTGATGTTTTGTGAGATGACTGTAATTAAAAAAAAATATGTTTAAATAAGTCCATCCCCCAATTAGTACCTTTGCAAAGGGTTTGCCCCACGCAGTGATAGTTTTTACCTTTTTCTTCTGAAAGAGTATAGGTAAATAATTATACGTATAAACAGTGCAGTAAGAATATTCTTTATCAGAAGAGACATTGTGAACATAAAAGGCCGAATGGAGTCAGAGCATGATGCAGTAAAATACCTCAGGCATTTTCTTAAGCATCTTAAAAGTTGGAAAATAAGTGTAGGTTAAAAACAATTCACCCAGCAGGCCTGTACGAGTCTATACGATAGATCTCACAGCTAAAACAAGGATTTGCAGCATTATTACTTCAGAAGACAAAGTGACATTACCACAAACAGCAGTCTACAATTTGTTCGGTTCTGAAATCCACCGCCTTTCCAAGCATATGCACTGTATTTATCTGCATGCAATAGTTGTTAGAGGAACAAACACAGAGTCCATAGGGGCAGATTCACTTTGAAAAGCCAAATCACTGCATGCTGTTATTCTGAAATACATTTGTTCTGTGGTAAAAACTCAATTTCCTGTGGATCGGCAGACAAGGTCTTAAGTATTTTCATTACAACAGGAAACTGTTTTCTGATTCCTTTTCTGTAAAGCCTGTTTCCCTAAAAGTGTACATGAATAATCACCAAAATAAACAAAAACACATTGTTCAAGCATGAAGGACTTTCTAATACCTGCCTCTTCTGGAATTAGAAACATAAATGTAAAGTGATAGTAATTGCATTACAATTTCTACAGGGGGCGGGGGGGGGGGGGGGTGTTGGGTGTTGACTACATCATACAACTCAGTTTTAATAGTGGTTGGAAACAAACCTACACATTTTTACCTATTTATCTCAAATAAGAGCATGCATAAAGTAATATTTTTTATTTGTTTAATACTTAGAATATTGAACAACTTTCAACTTTAGTATGATATTAATCCCTGAAGTTGTCAGCAATAATGTGTTTCAAGCAGCAGACGTGTAAGAGGTACATACTTTATAATGAAATCAATTATTTTGAATAGCTGGTAAGTAAATAACTGCCTTCAAATACTGATGATATTTAATGAAAGAATGTTCATGACATATTTTGAGATTCAAGCATTTGATTCATACAAATCATTTTAGTGAGTTCACTCAAATAGCCGTGTAGCATAAATGTGTATCCATTTTATCTCTGGGCTGTTTGTTATGAAACATTGTAAACATAGTGTTTGAGAAGTGTTTGTCACAGAGAAAGCATTACTAAGAATATGAATCTTTAGCTCATCGGAGATCAAGGACATTTAGTGTGTTACAATAGAGAGCAAAAGCAACAGACATTTTCAGCGCACTTATCAAGTGCCTATTCATTTTCACGACAGGGATTTAAAACGATTATTCAATTATATATTTGAAGCCTTAGACCAAACCAGATGTGACATTAATCAAAACTTTATTACAGAAAAGAAAAAGTCTGAAATTTTCCCTCTCAGAATTCTGAGTTTAAATCTTGCAATTATTGTTTTTTTCTTTGTTTACATTTTTATGAGTTTACATTGCATTTTTGTTTACTTTTTTTCCTCATAATTGTGAGTTTACATCTTCACACAATGAAATAAAATAATAAAAAGGTAATAAAACTTTTAAATCTCACAATTCATAGAATCGGGAGTCTATATCTCACCAAAAATGTTGAAATGAAGTTTAAAATGACAGAAATAATCTCTAAAAAAACAACAACTCAGAATTCATGCTAGATCTTTCTTAAAGACTTATAGATTATCATTAAAATCATATTCTCTGTGAAGAAGAAGAATGGTATTTTTCTTCTGGAATCCTACTGTTATGCTTCGTTGACCCCGTGGTGGATTTTGCAGGCTAGTCTCCATAAGCCTTGGATCTCATGAAGAACCTGCTTAATTCTGCTAGCTGAGTGCTGATGCCTCGCTCTGTGCTTTGTGTTGAAGAGCAGAGGCCCGTTAAAGCCCAACACTCATCTGTGTGCAATCCTGCCCAATCAAAATCAGCAGTAATGATCAATGCAGACCCCCTCATGCAGAAAACAGAAACGTCGAAAGCCATCTCTCCCCATCAAGCATCAGTGATTGCTGTAGGAACATAAATTCATAATGTATCTCAGGTATATATGAGTTTATAAATACACATATATTTTTACTTGCATTTGTATTTCCTTCAGAAAATAGTTTTATTCTCAATTTTATTATACTTGTATACTACTAATACTATATTGCAACTGATTTGACAATTATAAAAGTATAACGTGACTGATATGGCATGTGATATGTAGCAGAGGCATAAAAAGCTAATAAAATATCAAATACAAATGTTATTTTATGTTGAGTACTGCATATGAAGAGCTTGCATCAGATGCATTTTGTACACCCGATGTTTTAAAGTACAATTGTGTTGCTGAAAAATATTCTTGTCTTTTCATTTATTCACTTTCCCCTCATGTGGTACATTGTCTTTTTAAAAACACAATATTTTTATCCTTGCTGCTTATTTTTTTTTTATTTTTTTTTTTTTTGGTTTACTGCGGTGTTGATTATGCATTTATTTTCAGCTGACAGTTAAATAGCTTTTTTAACACACTGTGAAGGAAAAGAAGAGATTAATTATGATTCTCTCAAAATCTAGAATTGGAAACGAGTCATTTTCTCTTACACAGAAGATGCTGTTAAGTATAACTGCCATGCTTCACTTAACTGTAATGTATCTTAAGTTAATGTTGCATTGCAAGGATTGGCAGCCAAGATCAATGTAATGTATTTTGAATTGTTTTTTGCTGAATTTATTAATGCATATATCACTCGCATTATGAAATGGTAGTTTGATATATTTTAAAACAACATCCAAAAATACATTTCCCTGCTGGGAAAATTAGCTACCTTATTGCTCATGATAATTGGCTAATTAGCTGTCTTGATTGAACACTAAGGCAACATGGAATTAAAATTGACCTTATTTACTTGCTTAATGCCTGTTTTGGTTCTAATTGTGCATAATGCATTTTATATTATATTATTTAAAAGAAAAGAAAAAACAAAAAGAAAAACACTTTCATAGTCTTTTATTAAATTCAGCAGACAGGAAAGACATTTTTTGAGATGGAAGTACAGAGATTAAATATAATATATATAAAAAGTACTGTATATGAAAAGTAAAAAAGGTAAAGCTGCAGGGGATCAACGGATGAGAAACTTTGTTGGTCGAACCGCTGGTCAGTTTTGATTGGCACTTTCACTGCTTTTCATTATGAATACATGTGTAACACATCTTCTGTCACTACATACACAAATACACTACATTGATCTTGGCTGCCAATCCTTGCAATGCAACATTAACTCAAGATACATTACAGTTAAGTGAAGCATGGCAGTTATACTTAACAGCATCTTCTGTGTAAGAGAAAATGACTCGTTTCCAATTCTAGATTTTGAGAGAATCATAATAATCTCTTCTCTTCCTTCACAGTGTGTTAAAAAAAGCAATTTAACTGTCAGCTGAAAATAAATGCATAATCAACACCGCAGTAAACCTGAAAAAAATAAAAAAATAAAGAAGCAGCAAGACTAAAAATATTGTGTTTTTAAAAAGACAAATGTAACACATGGGGTAAAGTGAATAAATGAAAAGACAAGAATATTTTTTGGGCAGTCGTGGCCTAATGGATAGAGCGTTGGACTTGTAACCCGAGGTTGTGGGTTCGAATCTCGGCTCCGGCAGGAATTGTCGGAGGGGGGAGTGAATAACGAGCTTTCTCTCCACCTTCAATACCACGACTAAGGTGAGACCCTTGAGCAAGGCACCGAACCCCGGCAGCGTGTTCACTTGGATGGGTTAAATGCAGAGCACAAATTTCACTGTTGGTTATATTCTGTATAATTGTGTATGTGATGAATAAAAATCTTCTCTCTTCTTCAGCAAGACGTTTGAAGAGCCTGTACAAAGATCAGACTTCTGACACATAACACCTGTTGATCTCAGCAGATCCAGAGCCGTTTACATGGGTCAGGCTTCAAACTCGCTGTATCTTCTTCGTCTTACAGAGGGCTCAGGCTTTACCCGCTCACTCCCACCAGCTACTAAACTCCTGCAGTGAATTCAGTTATGTGCATCTATTGTTGGTTTTGAAAACGTCATACTTCAGATAAAAACTGAAGATCTCCATTGACTTACATTGACAATGTTTGGTAAAACTTTATTTTAGGGTCTCTCAACTAGTTGTTTATTAGCATGCATATTACTAGAGTTTTAGCCATTTATTAGTAGTAATTAAGCACATATTAATGTCTTATTCTACATTCCTAATCCTACCCAATACCTATAAAGTTAACAACTACCTTACTAACTATTAATAAGCAGCAAATTATGAATTATTGAGGAAAACGTCGTAGTTAATAGTGACTAAGTGTTCCCTATTCTAAAGTGTTACCCAATGTTTAGTATTCAAAATCTGACCAGAAATGATGGTGTCACTGTAATATTTGTATACTTGAATGACTTTCTTTCTTTGTGTGTATGTGTAGTGAATTGTGATACAAGTTTGGAATAATTGTGAATAAAAATTTGAATAATATTAATTGGAATAAAAGTCTCTTATGTTCCCCAAGGCTGCATTTAACTGACAAAAAAATATTGTAAAACAGCAAAATTGTGGAATATTATTACAATTTTAAATAAATGTTTACTATTTTAATGTGTAATTTATTCCTGAAAACAAATAAACAAATCAACTAAATAAATGCATTTATAGATTTTTTTTCTGATAAATATAATGCACATAAAATAATGTTCACACTATTGATAAATGTATTTTTTTTCTGTATTGATATTGAAATAGATAAATGTATTGAGTGATTGACAGATGGATCCAAGACTGGTAAGAATGGTATTTTAATATGTAGGCTGTATGATAGAAGTGTATCATGTTTTGATTTTTGATGGATCACATGACCCCGAAGACTGGAGTCATGACATTTTGAAATATAGGCTATTAATATAGAAACAGTTATTTTAAAGGGTAATAATATATTTCACAATATTACTGTTTTTCTGTATTTTGGATCAAATAATTACCAATTTGGTGAGGATAAAAGACTTCTTTCAAAAACATTTTAAAATCGTAATTATTCTTTTGACTGTATGTAACTGTCTATGGTTGTGGTAACACTGCAAAGGCGCTGTTGCATTATCTGTCAAATCTCAGACTGCCGACAAAGTGGCTCTGAAAGCAGAAATAAACTTATCTAAAAACGAACACATTATTATTTTGCATGCACTGATACTTCCTTCAGCTAATGCAAAAACTTCTACTTCTGTACAGTAGGCAACAGTTTTTCTCTCAGTAAAAATTCAAACTGATTGTGGAAATCTCCCCAATACTGCTCCACACAGCAAGAAGAAATTAAAAAGTGCTTGCACTCTGGTCTGCAATTATTCCTCCAGGGGTTTGTGCCAAACGCAAGCTTTCCTGACACATAAGGAGCATGCATTAGACACATTTCAGCCCCCACAGAACCAGTCGAATTCAATATGCAGAGAGCAGGAAAGCATGTGACAGATACGAGGCCACAGCAGTCCCGCTATACAGAGAGCTAAAGGTGTTTTGGGTCATCATTTTATGAGTAATCAAAATCGAAAAAGCCACTGGCTGCCTGCATTCTCACACAAATGAGCTTAAAAGCAACAATGGTTGCTCTCAAGAAGCAGAACGCTCTCTTCAAAACCTGGTCAAGTGTTTGTGGTACTGTGCCCATATATATATATATATATATATATATATACCCATATTTTGTGTTCTTCTATAAATTCTGACCCTACATGAATGTCGCAGGAAAGGATCATCAAGGCAATGTTTTCTTCCAATCTTCTATTGTCCAATTTTGGTGAGCCTGTGTGAATTGTATCCTCCGTGTCCTGTTCTTAGCTGACAGGAGCGGCACCCGGTGTGGTCTTCTGCTGCTGGAGCCCATCTGCTTCAGGGTTCGACGTGTTGTGTGTTCAGAGATGGTATTCTGCATACCTTGGTTGTAACGAGTGGTTATTTGAGTTACTGTTGCCTTTCTATCATCTCTAACCAGTCTGCCCATTCTCCTCTGACCTCTGCCGCTCATGGGATATTTTCTCTTTTTCTGACTATTCTCTGTAAACAGCATTTACATTAACTTCTACATTTATGCATTTAGCAGACACTTTTATCCAAAGCGACTTACAGTGCATTCAGGTTATACATTTATTGTCAGTATGTGTGTTCCCTGGGAATTGAACCCATGACCTTTTCGCTGCTAACGCAATGCTCTACCACTGAGCCATTTCATTTACAATAACTTATTTTGGTTTGAGTGACCTAATGTTTAGGAGCCCAAGTTTAAAACATTGTTTAGTTGATTTATTTGGCATTTTTCTGGTTTAATCCAGATCAGATTTTTTCTAGATCCTGCATTCAATTTATATGTTGCCCTCACTATTCGGGGAACAGACACCATCTGTATAGATTGGACACTGCAAGTGGGTAGAACAAAAGTCATCATAGCAGTTATTTGAGAATCGGCTTACTAGTCAGATGGAGCGTAGCGTCCTGGTGATGTTGTCCGATAGGAGTTCCGCTCCGACTCTGCTGGGGTGCAGTTCATCAGCACGGAAAAGCCTAGGACGCTCCCAGAAAAGATTCCAATTATTAACAAAGAGCAGTTTCTGAACTTTACACCATGAAAACAACCATTCGTTTAAAGCAAACACCCCAGCAATCGCATAGCAAGCCTTAATCAAAAACTCAAAATATTGAACAAACCTTATAGCAACATTCTGGCAAACGAACCACAACAACCATGGACTGTGATAACATGCTTTACATAAGAAAAACACCAATGATATATGGTCTATTTTTAAATATTAATTTGTATTATTATATATTTTTTTACTAATAATTTTCTTAGTCTACTCACAGCAAATAACTGGGCATATTACATATTGAAAGAGAGAGAGGGCGTATTGCAATCAAAAACATAAATGTAAAGAAAACATAAACAGTTAAAAAATATAAGTACATAAAGTAAGTAATAAATAATTAGGTGAATAAATGAATTCTGTCCACATCAGTGGGGATTTCTTTAAGACTGCATGGGAAGCTCGGCTTGCCCTATAATGTCAAAAATAATGGTCAAAAATGTACTAAATTTTATTGACTAAAAATGCGTTAGAACACGTTCATCTCGAAGACAAGTTGGTTCAGAATCAGCTACATATAGCAGGTCGGCTGACTCGATTTCCTTCTTATACATTCCCGTAGCATCACAGTGCATTTCCCTGTTGAAGTCTAGCGTCTATTGACTTCAATGGGGATGATTTGAACAGTTTTTTTCAGTGCTTCGAAACTAGACGGTCATTGGATAAATGCTGTGATTATGTCCCGCCCACGGACGCTCAGCGTCTCTGGGGGTGAATGGAGGAGTGGGCGGGACTCCGGGCTTCTGCGTGATGATTGGAGGGTCTGTCGAAAGACTGCATCTCCTTTTGATTGACAGCGATTTTGTACTATAAAAAGTCGCTGACGCTGAAGCTATTCGAGCTCAGTCCCATCGCGGATTTCGCAAGTGTAGTCGAAAGACAAACTGCTTCAACCTATTTCTTGGTATTTGCTTGGCGAAATTGCTAGCCAATTTTCATCATACATTTCACATTATACACCACATTCCTTGTTTCAGTTTAACCTAATTCCCACATTTCCTCCGAGTTTAATATCCTGTTTTAGATGTTCATTCATTCATTCATACAGTAGGCTAGAGCATTTTCTTGAAAAGGAACGTAGGGCAGAATTTACGTAAAATAAATTGCCAATTGTTATGATGTTGGCCGAAAACGAGCTTCCCCTCTTTGAAAGACCAGCAGCCGCCACTGGTCTCCATTGTTATTTTGATGGATATGCTGGTGGATGGACATATGGAAGATGGATGGAGAGATGGATGGATGGATAGACGGATGTTGGATGGATAGTAGGGATGTAATGGATGATGGGGTTCGGGATATTAGTGACGATAGTCGGGAGATGAATGTGCTGCTCTGCGATTCATAGGGGTAGGAGTTTATATGGGTCTGAGGGGACTTACTGTCTTTAGAAAAGTTTAGAGGGTATTTTTTCTTTTCATCTTGCCTCTGTATTATGCATATTAAAGTTAATAAGTGCAGCGCTGCTTTGTTTACAGCAGAAACCAAGGAAAAGCTTAAAGAGCCACCTGCTGGCCGAGAGTGAATCTGCGTCTCATTCAGCTCATCTTCTTTAATTTCATACAGATATTTATGTATACAGTAGTTTCACAAAACTGTGAAAAAAGTCAGTCCATTCTGTTTTTGGTTCAAATTTCAAAATTATACAATCAAATTTAGATTAAAAACGGCTTATGTTGCATGTATGCAGCATCTTTGTTTGGATCATGATTCAAATGCAGTGGTTGCTTGTCATTTTAAATTGAAAGAGCACTAACAAAACCTTATTTTGTTTAAATGAAGAGATTTATTTGATTTGTGTTATTTATTTGATTTGGAAGCTTGTTTTAAAATTTTAATTTGGTTTTGTTATTTAGCCTACATTTACATTATATTTACATTCTGTTATTCAGCAGATGCTTTTATCCAAAGCGACTTACAAATGAAGACAACAGAAGCAATCAAAACCAACAAAAGACCAATAATATGCAAGTGCTATATTAGTACATTATTATAGTGTTATATTTCATTTTCACTAAGACACGTGCTGCATTTTGTCCAAGCAATAATAAAAGGACACATTTAATTTATAATTGGTCTTAAATATTTTTGTAAAAAAAAAAATATAATAATCGTGAATCGAATCGAGAGTTGAGTGAATCGTTTCATCCCTAATGGATAGTATATTAAATAGTATAGTATAGTATAGTATAGTATAGTATAGTATAGTATAGTATAGTATAGTATAGTATAGTATAGTGTATTTCTTATAATTAATGCATTGTGAATTTACTAAATATATGAAATGTTAATAATTGATACATTACATTTTAATCTTAATGCAACTTTTTTCCAGCAGTGTTTTTTTTATTAATCTGACATGTGAACTATTGCACAGTATTCCAGTAAGTATATAAATGAAACATTAATCAAATATGAGTAGATTTTTTTTGGCTAAGCAGCCAGCACATTTGTGATGATACAGCACAGCAGAGAGCAAAGCAGATAATTATAAGTGAATTAGGCTAATTTTTAAATGACGGTGCATTTTCACAAACTTCTCCTCCAGAGGCATTAAAACCAGGCCTGTACAGTGCAACAATTTTGCTCCTATATGCTATTAAAAATTACAATACAAGAAGACTAATTTCATCCCATTGTCACATTTGCAATAGGTTTCATTTGAGGCACAAAACATTTGCAAATGTCACCTATTAGTAGCATTGCTAGAAAGGATGTCCAATGATGTCTACATTAGTGGTTATAAATAAATTTAGTAATACATAAAATAAACTCAAGTAAATAAACTCAAACTTGAGCTCACTGAAAATGGAAATATAAATAATTAAATAATTATTTAAAATTAAAATAACATTCATGTGATTTTATTCAAGAAAAATAAATATGACTCAAACTGACTGCATTAGGTAAAGCCAACAAAGGTCCGATGAGATGCACACAGTGTGTCAACATCACTGTGTCTCTGAGCGAGGTGTTCCTGACAGGAGACAATCACAGCCGGGGAAGCAAGACTCTAAACACAAAGGCAGTCCATCAAAAGAAATAACCGTCTAATGGCAGCTAAAGTGTTGGGATTAATCGTCCAGAATGAGATCAAGCTGAACCGCTATCCTCTGTCTGTTCACTCTGATCTCTGATCAATAAAGAAACCCTGCTGATCTTGTACAAAGCTGTGAACTGGGCCACCCTTTCACATCACCATAGAAAGGATCAGCTAATTTAATGTATTACATACTCTACAGCTAACACAGGCTTTTTGATATTAACAATGTTGGTTTATGACTAGAGAAACCCATTATCATTCATTTGAGCGAATGCACCTCAGTTTTGAGTGGAAACTGTCAAAATTACCCACAAATAATGCCCGTCCCCCCTCAAATGTGGCCTGTGATCAATCAGTCCCAAAAAGAAATACAAAACCTGTAATAATTTGAAGAAACCTAGTTGACAACAAGACTGAATCCTATACTTGGTGATAATGTATAGCATAATGAAAGATGTACAATACATTTTTAAAGGATTTTCGGCACAGCACAAGCGTCTCAGTCAGTCATGCATTTTTATCCATATTTAATTAGGAGCATGTAAATCATGTGAAAGTCGGTGCCTATAGTCCATACCTGAGTCGGTAGTCTATAATGCAGTAACAAATGCAAATTTCATTCATCAGGATGAGGCAGCTGAATACAGAGGAAAGAAGTCCACTGTGGAAAAGAAAGTGTTCAATGAGCGCATATATTTGCATACCAAGCAGCTCGTCATTTAAAAAGCAAACAATATTGATCTGAATGTTTCAGGTTCAACCCAGCGACTGGTGAAAAGGGCAGTTTGTTCAGAACTACCGAGTTCACGGACGCAAAATCCTTCAGACACCTTTAGACTTTAGAGCAACATAAAGAAGTAATTTGATTTGTGCATGCAAACCTATTTTACACATCCTAGTTAAATACACCTACTCGTATGTATACTTCACAGGGGTTCTGACTAAAAGCATAATTTCACAAGCCTCCTGGCAATCTGACATTTAGCTGTGAACTAACTACATGCAGGCAGGAGCATGTATTGTTTCTATGGATTTGAATGGACCACCTGTTGCCTCTTGAAGGTAGGGAGCTTTTAATTTAATATTTTACTACTTGCACTGCACATGGGGAAAAGCAGCAAATGGTTGCTTCGGAGAACTACTTCAGTTTCTATTATAATAAAAAAAAGTTATTCTACAGTATATAACATATTTGCAAGTAATCGAGTCACACTATAGGTTTCTATGCTTTTTTCTGTAAAATTAGATGACATTTTAGTGTAAGTGTTTTCATTTATTTATTCATATTTTGATTTTATTGATAAAAGGGGGTTGGTAATATTTGTATGTTTTAGAAAGATGTTTTCCAATGTAATATATATCATTTATTTCTGTGATGCAAAGCTGGATTTTCAGCATAATGTCTCAAGTCTTCAGTGTCAGCAATCATTCTAATATGCTGATTTTGCTGACATTTCTTATGATTATCCAATTTAGAAATGGCTGTCCTGCTTAACATTTTTGTGGAAAATTACTTTTGTTTTCAAGATTCTTTGATGAATAGGAAGGTATTTGTGTGAATATAAATATTTTGTAACATTTGTATCTTTTGTAACATTATATAATGTATTTACTGTCTTTTGTAACAATTTCATGCATCTTTGGTAAAAAAATAAAAAATAAAAAAAAAACGTATGGGTTACCCTTTATAGTTCCTTTATACATCACCATATTTTACTATATGGAAAAAAGAAACTTGGACATTTTGCCTAACACCTCAATTTGTGCTACAGAACTGAAAAAATAATACTGGAGTCAGAATGATATTCCTTTTTTTGATGGTCTATTCCTTTAAACTTGCAAATGGAAGAAATTCTAGCAATTTAGAATTCAATTTAGGCTCAAGCTTTCCTCTATGAACCCATTACAAAGTCTGGAGCAGTTTCAAATATGCACAAACCACCATGTTTAGTTAATGAAACATTTGGAAGCCAAATAAGAAATGAATGTAATTTATTCAAATCATTGCCACCGTTGAGTCAGACCTCCACGCCGACACTGGCTGCTGTCACGTTTGTTATACCAATTCCACTCAACATTTCTCCAGCAAGGTGTTCCTGTCGGCAAATTACTCGCATGGATTTAAACTGAGCGCAAACACACATTCAAAGGGGAATGAAACAGAATGCCATTTGATGCCCTGTGATTATATTTGCCGATAGGAAATTAAGTTGTTCTGAAGTTGAAAAAAAGTTCTCTCACACCAGGGCTTCCACTTAAATGTATTTTTTCCCTTTCATTTTGATTTACAAAGGCAACTCTGGCTGTGAAGGCGACGTGAAATTATGCACCATTTACAGTAACAGACTGAGCTAATGTGCTGTGCTAAGGATAAGGAATTAGAAAAAAAAATAAAATTTGAGCGTGTCAAACATTTTGTTGCTGAAAGTGACATTCCTGGCCATAAGGAAAGCACAGTAAGAAAAGAAAGTAGGTCACTGGTAAGAGTTGCTGTTCAGTTTCATTGAAAATATCTCCCAAGAGAGAACACTTATAGATATAAAAAGGACTTTAACCCTCTGTGGTATTAGAATAAAAAGGTAAAAAATACTTCCGTTGTCTACTTAACACAATAAAATAGAAACAATCAATATGTATTTACTAAATTTACTTTAGAATATTTAACATTTTTAATTAAATTGCCTCAATGCAAACTATTTTTTTCAAGCAAGCAAACAAACAAACAAAATAAATAAATAAATACATTTGAGGGAAAATGGGGGCGGTTAATTAATGAATGAATGAAACAGTTAATACTAATGAATAATTATTAAACCCTGTTCTGGTCATAATCACAATGGACTAAAACTTACTGACTTTGATAACACAGGGTATATAAAAAAGTTACACTTTCCTTACTGGCCTACAACAATTACAAATAAATACAAATAAAATAAAACCAATAAATCTTATCATACATTTCTTCTTATTCAATATCTTGTGATTCCAATATTTTGTGGTAATATAAAATAATGAAAGATTTGCAAGCGATTTTTAAAACAATAAAATTCAAATTCAAAAATACATTCCATTTTTTTAATCTGTATGTCTTTAACATGTTGGTGAGAATAACTTCTACATGCTCAATCATGAAATAATTCCAGCTCCAACAGACCGGCGTATCACAGACACACATCAACACCCGGGCCAAAGCCCATCTGTCTCTCTTAACAAGTTCACCCAGTTCCTGGGATTGAGCCGAGGACAACCGCATCTGATTTTACTACCCGAACTCCGGAAATGTTTTTTGAATTTGAATTAAAGGAAAACCAAAAGACTTTCAAATCACATGAGCCAATATTTTATTCACAATAGAACAGAGAGAGAACATAAAACATTTTTAAAAGGAAATATTTTACATTTTTATCTAACTAAATGAGCTCATTTCAAATTTGATGCCTGCTACAGGTCTCAAAAAAGTTGCCACAGGGGCAACAACAAAGCAAGACATTTTTAAAAGATTCAACTGGGGGAACATCTAGCAACTAATTAAGTTCATTGACATCAGGTCTGTAACATGGTTAGCTATAAAAGGGATGTCTTAGAAGAGGTAGAGTCTCTCAGAAGTAAAGATGGGCAGAGGCTCTCCAATCTGTGAAAGGAGTGCGTAAAAAGATTGTGGAATACTTTAAAAACCAATGACTACATTCACATGCGCACGAACAATATGAATATTTCCAATAATCAGAGTAAGGACTTAATCGCATTATGATGTTTACATGTCAAGAGCAAACCTCTCCACTCCCGTTACATGCAATTTCCATTATTCTTATTATTCGCTAAGAACTGTGGTTATTTTTTTACTGCCATTATTCACATACCCCAGTGCACAGCACAAATGATAGACTCAGAAAGAGCAGGTGTGTTATTGGCCGCTGTTTTAATACATTTTTGTCTAATGCAAAACACTTTTGTATGGTTGTTGTATTCCATGTCTTTCCAGAAATTAATTTGCCTATGCTGCCGTCATGTTCTACTCGCCGTTTCTGGATGAGGGTAAGGAACAGAGACTGTTGGCAGAGAGTTGTGTTTTCCCCAGAAATGCAATGCTTTCTTCCACTCCATCATTTCTAATCTGTGTATTATTACAGGTGCGTGTCACATCATTCATGTATGTCACTAGCACATGCACCTTTTGTTCAGAGCGGCAATACTGCGATTAAGGTGTTTACATGACTGTATATTTAGATTAAAATCGGCGTACGCTACCTATGTTAATACGATTATGCTTGATCATTATTTAGATCGAAGTATTGCGTTTACATGGGGTAGAGTTTAATCGTAATATTGTCAAAATCTCATTATAAATCGCATTAAGAGGGTTCATGTAAATGCACTCAATGTTCCTCAATGTCAAATTGCAAAGGCTTTGCAAGTCTCATCATCTACAGTGCATAACATCATCAAAAGATTCAGAGAAACGGATAAATCTATGTGCGTAACGGACAAGGCCGAATACCTTTGTTGGATACCCATGGCCTTCGGGCCCTCAGATGATACAGCATCACTCATCGGCATGATTCTGTCATTGACATTACTAAATGAAAAAAAAAAAACATTACATACATTTAGCGGACGCTTTTATCCAAAGCGACTTACAGTGCATTCAGGCTATACATTTTTTTCAGTATGTGTGTTACCTGGGAATTGGACCCATGATCTTTTGCGCTGCTAACGCAATAGTCTACCACTGAGCCACAGGAACACTCAGGAAGCCATATTTTAACATGGTCCAGAAGCGCCGTCGAGTCATGTGGGCTAAGGCTCATTTAAAATGCTTCAAATGTGGAAAAGTGTTCTATTGTAAGACAAGTCCAAATTTGACATTCTTGTTGGAAATCACAGACGCCGTGTCCTCCGGGCTAAAGAGGAGGGAGACCTTCTTAATATTGTGCAGTTGCTTTGACACAATTTGTATTGTTAAAAGTGCTATATAAATAAGTCGCTTTGGAGAAAGCGTCTGCTAAATGACTAAATGTAAATGTAAAACAAACCGCCTTGTGTTAAAAACATTACAGAAAATCATGCAGGATGCAAACAATATGAAGCTGTTTAAATGATGAGAGAACTTTAATTTTAACCCCCAGAAGTTCAGACTTAGGTAAACTAATCTGTTAAAATAAACTAAAACTGGCACCACAGTGATGTCTTGGTGGATAAAAGCCACTGGTGTGGCTAATCCCTAGTCATATAGGCCGTAAACACAATATCTGCCCTAACAAAGGGATAAAGTCGGCCACTGTGAGGGCTAAAATAATTCAAACATGCTGTTATGGAGAAGTGTGAGGTCAGTATAACCTTCCCAATCTTGAGCTAGGCTATTTACCATCAGAATTAATGAGGAGGATAATGGCCAGACTCACAAACAAGTGTCCAGACAAACAAACAGCCGCTTCCTGTCCGTTCTGACCTCCACAGCTCTTGTCCTTACAGGCCACCTTTCAGCACACCTGAAAACAAGGATTAGCATTTCAAACGAGCTGTCCTTAAACAAAAAAATCTTCATTAGGCTGCAACACAAATGCAGAAGAAAGATAAAAGTTCAGTCTGCACTATTAAAAATAAAAGTTATTTATTGGAACTGATGTTCCATAAAGAACTTCTAACATCCTTTAAACATTCAGGTTCTTGAAAGTGGAAAATATTATTTACACTATTAAGTCCTAAACACACTGCGCGATTTTCGGCTGTCCCAGACGGAAGATTGGCATCGTGGAGATTTCTGTGATCGTGGCTCCTAATCGGTGGACCTGTGTCGTAGAGTGAGATGTGTCTCGCCTGAATTGAATGCGAGAGTAGGCGGCTGCAGTAAGGGGAGGAGTGAAATAAGCGCAGTTAAGACGGACAGTTCTACCATCTTGAATTGGAACAGATGCGTTAGCTCAGGGCCCCACAAAGGCTTAACACGTCACTGGGTACATTCCACGTTTACTGACTAACCAATAAAAATGTAACATGAAATCAATGCTACAACTTAGTAAAACAAACATAGCAGCTCTTATCCCTTCCTCTTTTGCCGCTTCCCCTTTTTCAGCACACCATAAAAATACAACTGCTAATGTGTGATTTATCATGCTCTTTTTGTTTACCACTAGCGCATGCTGATGACGTTTTATTCTATTATAGTAACGTGCGTTGTAGCGTACGAGTCAATAGGCTCGTTTGAGAAAAGCAAAATCTGCACAGAAGTTACCCGGTGATCACCGCGAGATGCATGCCGGTTAGAAAAGTGTCCGGGTTATGTGCTCTGATGTCATGCTGACGTGTGTCAAAAAACTCTCACGACGGCGAGGCGGCTGAGTCGGATTGCGCAGTCGAGCGCAGCTGCTCTCCACCGACTGCGCTGATTAAAAGCACGACGGGAAAGACTGATTTATGACTCTGCTTAATGCTCATTCGTTCAGACAACCGTGATGTAGCATTCTAAAATGTTTTATTTTTAATCTGATTTCGTGTGATATATGCATGAACATTCCCAAACACTATGACAGTGCGATCTCTGTGTGCAAACAGAGCAACAGAACTGAAATTATATAATGGTAATTAGCAACACAACACATGAGTGAGAATAACACGAGATCCGTCTTTGATCTCTTAGGTAGGCTATCTGTTCCACTTCGAGAGGTCAGAACTGTCCATCTTGACTGCACTTATTTCACTCCTCCCCTCACTGCAGATGCCTACTCTCACCTACAGTTCAGGCGAGGCGAGGCACATCTCAAACAAGCCTAATAGGTGTCCTCATCGTACAGTCTACACCAGGGGTGGGGAACGTTGATCCTGGAGGGCCGGTGTCCCTGGAGCGTTTAGCTCCAACCCTAATAAAACACACATGAACCAGCTAATCAAGGTCTTCAGGATGCAGTTAGGTATTTTTTTATAGTTTTGTTCAGGGTTGGAGCTAAACTCTCCAGGATCAACGTTCCCCACCCCTGGTCTACACACACTTCGTAGCCAAGTTTATTAGATCCATGTCACATGCAGTAATCTTATAGGATTGCTTAAATTATGCTGTGTGTTTTTTGGCTTTAAAGATAAAGGTTCTAAAATAAAGGTTTTTACAGCAATGCCAGATGAGGCATTTTTGGGTTCCCCAAAGAACATTCCAGTGAACAGTTCTTAAAATAACAGTTTTTTCCCCTTAGTGTGAAGAACATGTTAATAATTTAATTTAAGGACCTTTTTGTGGAATGGAAATGTTCCATGGAAACATGGAATATGGAAGAACATTAAAGGTTCTTCATGGAACCATCAACACTCTTCAAAAAGAAAAGATAATATCCTTTATTTTATGAGCGTTGATGATTCAATGGAGATCCATTGGTTCCTTGTGCAAACAATGATGATTCCACGAGTAACCTTTAACATCCATAGAACCTTTCTATTCCACAAAGGGTTTTTTAGATTATTAAAATGGTTCATTTTTAGAACCATTCACTGAAAGGTTCTTTATGGAATCCACAAAATGGTTATTTTATGGCATCGTTGCAAAAACACCCTTTTGGAACCTTTATTTTTAAGTGTGTGGGTGGAAATATTATTTTTTTATTGTAAAAAACAAATCATGACACCTTCAAGTGTGCTGTTTGAAGACCCCACGGCATCAAAATGGCAATGTGGGAAATGGAAATAGGAAATATGTCAGTACAGGAAAGAAAACTTCCCATGACCGCACTGCATGAGATCTTTAAAGACTTCAGCTGATGTGGCCGCACTTTCGCTCTAGGCGTCGAATGAGATCATGGCGAGCGCAGGGACAGACTCTTAGATGGAATGACATGGCAGATTCTTCAAAGTGTGTATGTTTCCTGATCTTGAGTGCAGATAAAAATGGAAGCAAAGGAGTCACGCCACATCTCCAGGGAGCATGGAAAAGCAGGCTGCATCTGGCCCACAGAGCAATGGGAAATCAGGTGAGGTGAGAAACGGTCACTGTGAAGGACTCAAAGGGTGAAGGGAGAAAATAAAGGAAATGGTGGCCCTTAGAGAGAGCGAGTTTACAAGGAAACAGGAGCTATGTAGCTCAACCGATAAAGCACACCGGAAGCAATTCCAGGATCAGAAGTTCAGTTCCCAAAGGTACAAAGCTACAGATAAAATGCTACCAATCAAAAGTTTGATGGTGGGAAGGTAATTTTTTGTTTTGTTGTTTTTTTCTAAGTGTCTTGTGCTCACCAAGGCTTCAGTTATTTGATTAAAAATACAGTAAAAATAGTAATGTTGTGAAATATTATCACAATTTAAAAACCTGTTTCTGTTGTCAAATACTTTAAAATGTAATATATTCATGTGATCAAAGCTGAATTTTCAGCATCGTTACTCCAGTATTCAGTGTCCTTTGAAATTAATCGAATATGCTGATTTTGCTCAAGAATTTTTTTTTAGTTACCAAATTAAATAGTATTAATTTCTTTAAAAATAAATGACTGACCACAAACTTAGTGTAGATATAAAAAATCACTTTGGATAAATGTGTCTGCTAAAGGAATAAAAAACATACATACGATATGATGTTCAACTTAGAAAAAAAATAAAAATAAAAATACTTTAATGCTTGAACACAAAATACATTAGCTGCACAACAGAAACCTGCTACTCTTAGCACAAAGTGCAAAACCTTTACAACTCAGTTCAAGTTCATTCATTTTAGTAATTGTCACACATTGCCTTAGATTTCCTGCATGCATGATTTAACGAGCTGGAGATCAGTGTTAAAAAAAACACCATTATTTTAGTCATGCTGTTCAGGGAGGAGAAGCTGCTAAAATCTCATTTCCAAAATCTGATGTAAATCTCATTTCCATATGATGATGTAATATTCCTTAAATACACGTTAAACTTTTCATTAAGGAAGTCAAACTGATTTAAAACATTTAAAATATAAACAAATCCCAATTTTGTTTTACTTCAAATGTAATATTAGAGCAGATACACATGCATATTATATCAATACAAATATGGAAATATATCAAGTGTCATATCAGATTCAAATGTATCTTAATTTGTCAAGGGGACACTTACAGATACACAACATTCTAAATATGTGAATACAAAATCCTGCAAATGAGATTATTTCACTTCTAGCACTGCAATTATAGTAAGCATCCCAGTAGTAATTGCATTTCGATCGAAACGGAAGGTTTGTTTGGTATTTTCTATGTGTTGGTATCTCCACTTCTTAGAAAGCAAAATGAAAATACCCTTGGGCTCGCCCATGGCTGATTTCTCTAGAACATGTCTTGCCTTCTGGTTGGAAAGGTGTGTAATGAACAACACATGAGCTGGCACGTGTAAATAAATGTCATGATCTTGTAACTAATGTGCTGTCACGCTCTATCATCCATTAGATGTACCTTTCAGGACAGCTGCGTTTGCACTGCAGTGATACTGATGTGGGGTAAAAGCCTCCAAAATATGAGGTGCTTTTTAGCATAAAATTATGCATAATGCCACTAGCAACAAGAAAAACATTTCACTGGCAGTATGCTGTCAGCTGCAAAAACTGCCTTCCATAAAAAAAAGACTTATCAAAGCAGAATACCTTCGTTTTTACAGTGGCTTTGTTTCGGATCCTAACATATTAATTT